>JAABNY020000038.1:3259648-3283457 GCA_015164015.2 Brevimyrus niger
CTGCAGCCTATCTGCTCTGCGGAAAGCAGACTGGCACCACGTCCCCTGGGGCAGATCCTGCTGCGGACGCTGCAGTACAAGCGCGGCCAGGCCCACGAGCTGCGCAGAGTCAACGCGACGCAAGAGCAGGTGGGACTGCAGCGCCTGGTGCAGCAGCTTCCTCACGCCATCATCATCGGCGTCCGCAAGGGCGGCACGCGGGCCCTGCTGGAGATGCTCAACCTGCACCCGGCCGTGGTCAAGGCCTCCCAGGAGATCCACTTCTTCGACAACGACCGGAACTACGCGCGCGGGGTCGACTGGTACCGCCAGAAGATGCCCTTCTCCTTCCCCCAGCAGATCACCATCGAGAAGAGTCCCGCCTACTTCATCACCGAGGAGGTGCCGGAGCGCATCTTCAAGATGAACTCCTCCATCAAGCTGCTGGTGATCGTGCGCGAGCCCACCACCCGCGCCATCTCCGACTACACGCAGGTGCTGGAGGGCAAGGAGAGGAAGAACAAGACCTACCACAAGTTCGAGAAGTTGGCCATCGACGCCAACACCTGCGAGGTGAACACCAAGTACAAGGCTGTGCGGACCAGCATATACACCAAACACCTGGAGAGGTGGCTCAAGTACTTCCCCGTGGAGCAGTTCCACGTGGTGGACGGGGACCGCCTCATCGTGGACCCTCTCCCGGAGCTGCAGCTGGTGGAGCAGTTCCTGGACCTTCCGTCCCGCATCAGCCAGTACAACCTGTACTTCAACGCCACCAGGGGCTTCTACTGCCTGCGATTCAACGTCGTCTTCAGCAAGTGCCTGGCAGGGAGCAAGGGACGCACCCACCCCGAGGTCGACCCCCCCGTGGTGGCCAAGCTGCAGAGGTTCTTCCACCCGTTCAATCAGAAGTTTTACCAGATCACCGGGAGGACATTCAGCTGGCCCTGAGGGGCTGATGGAGTCGATACGCTGGCGTTTCCACAACTGTCCCTTTTAAAAAAATGTAATGTTCAAAGCACTTCTAGATTGCAGCTGAGACTGAAAGGTATCACAAGGTGACCAAATTAGGAACGGGATCAATATTTGTTGATGTATATAAATAGTATGTATGTCTGTACCAAGCTGACGAATGACAGCTGATGGCTGTAATTTGTAAGCGTTCCATTGAAAGTGCCCATTCTTTCTATTAATTGCCTGTTTAGTTTCAGATGAAATGATTCCGCTTTATAGACAATATCTGGATCCATTACCAGTCTTGTTTTACTTCAGCGAAAGATCCTATCAGCTGAACTGGTCATACTGGTTTTTTGTTAAAGGTGATTGTCAGCCACAAAATATAGACCACAGCATAAAACAGTTTCTCTTCATGCGAAAAAAAAGCCTGTTAAGTTTCAGCTGTTACTCTATTAATCACTTTAAATGCTTCATAAATACTTGCGTTTCTTTTGCTGGGGGACGGCATGTGGCCCTGTTCATTGTTATATTGTATGTTGCTTTGGCATTGAGAAAAACAACTATTTGAGCCCAATGTATAATTACAGTTTAATTTCACATCACATATTTTAGATTTTTAGATCCTGTTACTGAGCATTGGCATAAAAGATAAGTTTCATTTTTATGTTAAATATTATGACTCCAGAGAGATGCAGTCAGGATAAATACTGTAAAACTGAATTTAAAAACGAAATGCGTAGCTGTATATGTAATTAACAAGACATACAATAAGCATGTAATGTAATGGGCAGTGGTGGCTTGATGGTTAGGGAAGCGCACTTGTAATTGAAAGATTTCAGGTTCGAATCCCCCACCAGCAAGTCACCACTGAGGTACCCTGAGCAAGGTACCGTCCCCAAGCACTGCTCCCCGGGCGCTGAATTAGCTGCCCCCTGCTATGTCATGAAGGTCACATATCAGTCAAATGCAGGGGACACGTTTTGTTATTGCGCACTGTGTGCTGTGGTGTGTTGACAATGACCACTGATCACTAAATTCTTAATTCTAATTCACAGTTTTGGATACAGTTTTATCAACAAACCATATTTTAGCATCTTTTAACGACTCATTTTTTAAATATGAATTACGTGCTCAATTATAAGACTTTCTCTTCCATCTTGTTTATTGTATTTTTAACTGCAATACAGACTAACATCATTCCAAATACAGTGGATTCTAAAAATCTTCCAAAAAAGTATGTGTAATAAGGTATGTTTCTTCAACCATCGAAAAATGTTTGAAATATCCAGAGAATGAATATGATTGAAAGATTATCGTATTTCTCTTTTTCTCTAGGAGTAAGAACCAGATAAAATCCTTAATATCCTTTTCTATCTTATCTTTTTACCATGTTTTATGCAGCCTACAGATGACTATACACGGTGTACAGGATAATACAAACAGGAGGCTTTGTTTTGTTTCATAACTTGTTGTGTGGCGAAAAAAACGGCTTTAATTAAAATATGACAATAAACATTTAAAGTGTTATGACTTCAAGCAAGCCATGTTCTTTAATATTAAAGCGAGCTCCACACTCAGAAAAACTTGGGCGTTATCCATTAAAGACATAATTTTCCTACCAAATGTTCGGCAAAATACATGCATAGATGAATAATTACATTGGTGGTTATTTGTCTTGGTCTACATAAGTGACCCAGGACTTTATGTGTTTAAGGTCACGCTGCAACTCTGTGTGTAAATGTGGTAACTTTTGTTCTGGGTGATGTATGACCTGGAACTGCAACAAAGTGGATGTTTTACGGGTTCAAAATGTTACTACAGCCTGCCTGGAATAAACCGCACAAATGTATTTGTTAGATTGCTGCTGGGATGATTATTTTAAGGGTGTTTACCACTGGGCACAGTTATGGAATCTTGCACCTCCTTTTAACAGTTTATTACCATTTCACTGGAGATTACGCTGTGCTGCTTTGTAAAGGTTACTGCTGTAGAGGAGTGATTAAGTGTCAAGAGGGCCGATGATGTTGCACTCCTGTTTAAAGGTACAAAACTGCGTTAAAAAAAAAAGATACATTTGACTGCTCCATTTGGTAAAAATCGCAAAATAAGGCAGATGTGGGGAGGGGGGCATTTATGTACAGATTAAAGAGGGCCACCCCCAGCACTGATCCCTGGGCAAGTCCATTGGTTTGTGCATCCCGTGAATGCACTTCCTGTCTGAGGTGCATGCTGGATGGGTTGCCCAATAGCATTTAGATTATTTCTGATGCCCGAGAATGAGGATCCTCTGATAGCCTCAGTACAGGAAGCGAGCGCGGGGCTGCAGTGAGTGCAGTGTTGTGGGCCGCAGTGAGTGCAGTGTTGTGGGATGCAGTGAGTGCATTGTTGTGGGCCGCAGTGAGTGCATTGTTGTGGGCCGCAGTGAGTGCAGTGTTGTGGGCCGCAGTGAGTGCAGTGTTGTCCCATTAAAGGGAACAGAGGTAATTTGAATATTGGAATATAAAAGTATGACGTTCGGTAGAAGAAAAAGATGCATTCAGGGGAGGGGGGGGGGGGGCTTGAGCTATACCGCTGGATGGAAGAAGCTGTTTTTGTAGCATGTGGCTCTGGTCTTGATGCCTCTGAGTCCCTTGCAGGAGGGTAGTTTTGTTTTTGTTTTTTTTAACAGTCTATGTCCAGGATTGGCGGGATCGGTCATAATCCGATAGGCCCCGTTACAGGCTTCTGGAGGTACATAGGTCCTGTAGGGATGACGGATTGCAGCCAATCACCTTCTCTGCAGGGCAGTTGATGCGCTGCAGCTTGGCCTGGTTCGTGATAATGAAAACGTGCTCTACTTCCCGATGCTTCCGAACAGCATTTCACAGCTTCAGCGGTTTGTCACCTTGAGGTGTGGCACAGTACTGTACGTAGTTACCTTTTATTATTCTTGAATAAATATCGTTAGTTTGTACTGCACGAGTTTAGGGAATGTGACTCGTTCGTAACCTTCAGATTGCCTGTATTCCAAATCGCATACATTATCTGAAATCATGAATGAGTTCCAGGTGCTGGTTTGACGGGTGATAATTTGCTTGCACGCGTACGGGAGGATGGGACAAGGTGGGCGGCATCTGCTGGTCCCAGCTGGTACAGGAAGCATTTAGACACTGATTATATGAAACCCACCCATCGTACTAGGCGTCTGAATGTGCGGTTGCTGCCAAATGGAATTGTGGTGCATTGCACATAAGATTTTGCATGGTAGGTCATAGCCGTTTCATAGTGTTAGCCTGTCTCTTCTGTTTCAGGGTGGGTCTCCTGCAAGCAGATACTGGAAATGGTGTGTCGGGCTTGCAGGGATTTTTAATGAGGCTGCACCCGCCTGCTGACGGACACTTATTATTCCGCCGAAGAGTTGAACACGCTGGAGCGACGCCTGCCGAGCGCTGGGCTCCGATCATGTCAGGGTAATGGCGCACTTGACTCTTCTCCTGTCCACGAGTGGGTTTTGACCTTAACTTTTAAACTCAAAGCTGCACTCCAGTTCATCTTACTAATTGGACTGTTGGCTTCCCCTAACAGGAAAGGACTTTCCAAGGCAACATGACATGAATATTGAACCATCGCTCCCCAAGAAACATACAGCAGTGCCACGTCGCTTATATAAGTGATCAATTGAAGGTCAATCGCCAAAGAAAAGTAGATCCATGTTCTGCTTTCTTTCCAATACAACAGAACACTTACAAAGACAGTATCAGGGAGCAGTGCTGACAGTTAGAGAGCTTAATCTTAACAGTGAATGATGGTAACCAGCCGCTGTGTCCTTGTAGGAGACAATCGTCAAGCAGTCGCCCCGTTAATCTGCTGCTTGGACCAGCAGAACCGGTGACCAATCAGATTTCTAAAAACTGAAAAAAGATAGTACACATAAATGATAAAAAAAAAATTATTCGGGGTTCCCACATGTCAAATGCTTTGTTGACTGTCATCCTTGGATCAAGTGATGCATCATTTCTTTAAATCGGATGTTTTGTTAATCATCCAGTCTTTCCCTAACGTTCATTCTGTCTCCTTACCATCTTTCTTTATCTTTCTTCGGTACTGATGCGGTCCATTTTAAACTCCCTTTGAATCATCACCTCATGAAGACCGCAATCCGCCCCGTCTTCTCCGTGGGAAGGCGTAACATTCTGCGAATGGGCCACAAATCTCATCAGGCCTCGCTTCCATCGTCTTTAAGACATCAGCCCTTATAAATGTTCCCATTTAAGCACATTTTGCTTAAAGAACATTATCTGTTAATCACGCCGTGGTTCACGTGCTCGTTCCGTGTCGGCTGCACAGTCTAAATGCGTAATGGGATTAATGGGAGTTGGTGTTATTGCTCCTAAATGTGTCATTTAAACCTTTCACTCCCTATTAAATTCCTTCAGACAGATTTATTTTGAAATGTGTTGCATTAATAGATGATGTAAAGGTAGACACTTCTGCTTTGTCTGGCAAAACAACAATGGCAATGAATAGCAATTTATACCAGATATTGCACTTGTAAAAAAAAACGTTATTTATGGTAATGTGTATGACAAAATGTGTTGGCTTCTTCTCCCGTTACCTAATTTAGAGTGCAGCCAAAGGTATGCAACCATTAATCTGCACAAATGGAAACGTAATTAACTTGTTTCACACACCGGTGACTGTGTATTTATTTGATTGGTGTGTTAAATCTTGCACAGCTGATAGAGTTGTGTTAATTGAGGAAAAAAAACGGCTAACCGAGGGCCCGTCTGCTAAGGTTACTAATAAATAAAACGAGCGGGAAATGTAAAGGTGGTCGGGGACGCCGGTACATCGAGAGAGGCGAACCTAGGCGCCGTCGTATGCACAGCGACATCACAACGCATCATGAGAATACTGCCATGTGTCCTTAACACTGGGGACACGTTCTGAGAAATGCGTCACTGGGTGATTTCATCGTTGTGAGAACATCACAGAGTGTACTTACACAAACATAAAAGGCACAGTCCCACCCCCACCCCCACCCATTGACCCTGAGTATGAGGAAAAGTGGTTGGAAGATAGATGGATGGAAAGTTAAATATAAAGAAACATTAAAATAATATTATTTTATGCCCCTTTTATGCTTTACATCCATTCTTTACATCATCCCTGGGTGAGTAAACAGGAGGCCTTTGGATCCAGTCCCAGTAGGGACCCTAGCTAGTAGCTTTGTGAAAGGCTCCTCACCAGGGGACCTCCTGGTTTATCAAACATCCATCCATTTTCTGTAATCTCTGGTCCTACTCAGGGTGGCACGGCCTCTGAAGCCTATTCCGGAGGCTGTGGGTGCGAGGCAGGAGCTCCATCGGACACACAACATTAAACATACTTTTGTATGGAAGCTTCAGTGAAGGAAAAAATGCTAAGCTTCCTATAAAAGAAATAGCTAACAAATAACTGTTTTGTATTGGTGCGTGGCACGGTGGTCAGCCCTCTCGCCTCACACCTCTGGGACCTGCGCTCATGGCTCTACCACAGCTCTATGTGTGTGGAGTCTGCATGTTTATCCCTTGTCGCGGTGGGGTTTTCCCCAGTTTCCCCCCCACAGTCCAAGAACATGCTGAGGCTAATCGAAAGTACCAAATTGCCCATAGGAGTGAGTGAATGGTGCACGAGTGTGAGTGAAT
Organism: Brevimyrus niger; assembly: GCA_015164015.2. Lineage (NCBI taxonomy): Eukaryota > Metazoa > Chordata > Actinopteri > Osteoglossiformes > Mormyridae > Brevimyrus > Brevimyrus niger. The sequence goes on from JAABNY020000038.1 coordinate 3,266,251, forward strand.
GGTGCACGAGTGCGCCCTATGGGTTGGCGCCCCATCCTGGGTTGTTCCCTGCCTTGTGGCCATAGAGTCCAGACCCCCTGTGACCTAAAATAAGACATGAATGAATGGATGGATGGATGGATGGATGTATTCATTGCTACTTTGAATGAATGTAACTTTGAGTACACAAAAAAAAAAAAAAAAAAATGGTGTTCGCAGATAATGGCTGAAACTGAAGTCATCCCAAGCCGCTTCCTCGTTGGCAGATTCTATAGTTTTTGTTCAGACAATATCCATTTTTATTTATAAATAAATTTATTCATAAATGAATAAAAAAAAGAAGTCACTAGGCACTACCTGTCACAGTTGTGGTGCAGTGAGCAATCAGGGGAGGCAAGAGCAGCCAGGGTCTTCATAAAATAATAATAATAATAATAATAATAATAATAATAATAATAATAATAATAATAATAATAATAATACAGGGTTTAATGGGAAAACCGGACAGGGTACTCACAGCCATCAGACATCAATGACCAGTCTGAGAAAGACTGACTGAGACACAGACTAAATACAAAACACAGGCTAGACTGAACGAGCAACAGGTGACCACAATCAGGCAAAAACAGGAGGTAACGAGGTGGGCGTTGGCACACAATAAGGATCGCCTGGAGCAGGGTGTGACACTACCACCAATGGGAACCCTTTAAGTAGACAATCAAGTTATTTTAGGCCTATATTTTCAGAGAATATGACTTTGATGAATTGTCCTGACAAATGGAGAATTTTCTAAAATGCCTCTGCTTTTTCCAATCAGTAGGTATTCTTTTAAAAGCTGTTAGTTGATTGATGCTTATTTATGATGCATCTGATAACTGGCCCTCGCACAATGCGGATTTATAAGTGTCTCACACAAGAATTTAATTTGGCCTGCCCCCAAAATGTAATCATAAAATAATGATTTATGTACAGATTAATATACCTGTTCAACATTTAATCAAAGGCAGGTGGATCAATGATACACTTGAGATTGCATTAGACAAAATCAGAACTATATTTCACCTGAAAATATATTACATTTGTGACCGCGAACAAATCTTTATTATAAATGAGAAGAGTTCATGTATTAATACTTATAATAAATTCCAACGTCTGATGAGTGAAGAAAGTCTGTTTTAAAACCTTGTCTGTTTGTAACCTTGAAAGAGTCACGTAGATAATATTGTATTTTCTACAAATATCGAAGTAGTCGGTATTGAGCTCCCCGTGCATATTCGGGAATCCATTAAAAACTACACTCCTATTAACTCCACTTAAATGAAAATGAAAACATGGTTTATGTACATATGAGCATGTAACCCAAAATATTATTTTCACATTAAATACAAGCAATAAAACTGGGTAAAATACAGACAGACGTAACCTTTAAGATCGTACCCCACGCGTCAGACGCATTGTCAGCTTTAATAACTGAGCATGATAATGAAGCATCACGCACGTGGCGCTGCGTGTCGCGCTGATAGCAGCCTGCAAAGCACGGCGCGCGCCGCCGCCTCGCGGTCAGACGCCTCCCTCGGCTCCTGCCGACTTGCGCCTCCCACTCAGCTCCATGTCTTTTCTTTCTTTGCCGAATCATTAGCCGGCTGCCGATCTGCCCGTCTAAAAAAACAAAATAACAGAACAGCAATGGCGTATTCGCTCCAAGGTGGCAATAAGAAGAAGGTTTGCTACTATTACGACGGTATGGATCCGTTTTTTTGCTTTTCTAGACGGCCTGAGCGTTACACGGCAGGTAGACTGAGCGCCGGAGTTCGGACAGAAAAGCCGCGCTGCTTAGTGTGAATGGAGGGAGGAGAGGACGGGACGTGGGGTTAACCTAACCAGCTAGCGAGCGGGAGAAAACATGCACAAGCTTTCTAGTTAAGCCAATAATGTAAACGAAGCTGTTTGGACTGTAGAGGAGTAAAGTTCCCCCCCCCCTCACATTTATATTTACACGTTCAGGGCGACCGATCTTGCGTGACGGGTGTCACGTCAAAGACCAAAAACGGCCGCTCCGCCGGAAAGCTAGCTAGAGGAATTAGCCCGGTGGCTCGCTGTAATATGCGCCCAGAATAAATGTGTGCAGGTGCTTTAAAATACGTGTCAGCGAAACCGAGATGGCTCCACTTTGGGCCAAAAGGTCTCGAAATACAATCTAGGAAGTTATTTGTTGCCGCCCAGGCCCGGTAGAGATGGAGGTTAATACGGCAGTAATGCGCATGATCAGGTTCATTTTGTTCTCTCTCTCTCTCTCCCCGCCCCCCCCCTCTCTCTCTCTCGCGCGTGCACACACACACACACACACACACACACACACACACACAGTTTCTCTGTCTCACTCTGTCTTTCTAATAAAATCTCTTTTAAACGGCAAATGCAATAACTGTATAGCAGTCAAACGTGAAGATATATATTCTAAGCATCACTGTATACTTTGATCCCAAACTCTGTGTGTGGAGTTTGCAGGCTTTTCCCTTGTTTCCTCTGTGTAACTCCAATTTCCCCACTGCAGTCCAAGTACATATAATGTACATTATTGGGGTGCATGTATCAATTGTTATACGATGCTCATGTGCTTGTACTCGTGACAATGTACTGATACCATGTGATGATGTGTCATTGATATCAGCAGGGCAACATACACAAAGTAGCTTTGCAATTAATGAAAACAATCTAGGGATGGTGTTAGGTAAGCATGGTCACAGAAAATGGAATGTCTGGATATTCTTGGAAAATGTAGGCAGTGTTCTGCCATTCTTGTCAGCTGAATTATTCATTTTCCAGATGGTAAGTCGGCAGTTTAGAATGGATAATCAGACACATTAGGATTTTCACAAATAGCCTTTAATCTGCAACCAAGCAAAACATTAACTTTAGATATGTGCATAGAGGAAAGTCAGAATGAAGAAAACGAGGTTTTTCATTTCAGGTGACATTGGAAACTATTACTATGGACAAGGACACCCAATGAAACCTCACAGAATCCGCATGACCCATAATCTGCTTTTAAATTATGGGCTGTACAGGAAAATGGAAGTATATGTGAGTATGCCTGTGCCAATCTCCACTCTGAATACAGCAGTATTTTCATGTGCAATTTTTTTTCCTGGAAAGGAAGACTTTGTGAAACCTGCGTGTGAATAAAAAGCCTGAAGCCACCCGTCGATGTAAAATGGATTAGAGAACAGAAAGATACCAGCTTGTGGATCCTAAAGAGATCTCTGAGTGTAGGGTCTACATAAGTGATCCTCCTGTCAAGATAAAACATTCAGTTCAATTCATTTTATTTTTATATAGTGCCTTTCTTGACAGAGTTGCCCCAAAGCGCTTGACATGGATGTTGTGAAACGTAAAACATCAGTATAATATCAAGATGCCTATTTGGGCAGGAATAGGTAGAAATTAGGTTTTAAACAAACCTCTTGAGCCGTATGTGAACATCGGCAATGCTGCTGTGTTTTAATAATGTGTGTGTTTTAATAATGTGTGTGTTTTAATTTCCACTCCACAGCGGCCACATAAAGCCACTGCCGAGGAAATGACCAAGTATCACAGCGATGACTACATCAAGTTCCTGCGATCCATACGGCCAGACAACATGTCGGAGTTCAGCAAGCAGATGCAGAGATGTGAGTGATTTTTGGTGGGGGAGGGGCTGTGTGAGGTACTGGAGATGAGACAGGACTAGAGATTAAACGGTATGAAACTTTATTATCACGATTATCGTGACCAAAATTATCACCCTTATCAGTATTATTGCAGTGATGTTAAAATGTTAAAAGTTCAAAAAGTACTGATACACAAACTGAAATCAGTTCACCAAGTTTTATGTTGAAAACCACAAATGCAATTAGCAGTACTTTACACTTAAACATTAAAATAACATAGCCAATAAAATAAAACCAAAGGTTTTTTTTAAAAAAAAAAACGGAAACAAAAAAAACTTCATTAGCATCATAAAATAACGAACACCTTGTATTCCACTATCAATGACTCTGTTTTTTTTTAACCTCTCTACTTCTGCTGAAAATGGCTATTCTAATATCTCCCCTGTAAAATGACACGTAGCCCAAAAATTACGACATCATTCCTGAAATCTTACAAAAATTTCATCAGTGTAGCCCTAATACTCGTAGGAAAATCCATACAGATAAAGGACGTATCCTGTTTTGAAGAGTGTCCCATTTCCAGAATATGCAAATACAAACGTACACAGAATTCATTGTTCATAGCACATAGGCCAAAATTTCTGGCTCCATTACACCATCGACAAAGTTGCTTTGCTACCCCGGTCTGCCACACATTACAGTAAGTTTTTCAAAGCAGGTTAATTGACTGCGATGTTAACGGTAATTAAACTTTTAATTGGTAATACTAAAGGTAGGAAAGTCTACCGCGGTTTACTGTGAAACCTGTAGCAATTTCATCCCTAAACCTGACAGACCCATCTGTCCCTGAAAGAATCAAAACTATGTAAAAATGTGGCGGATTGCATGCTTCTAAATCAATTGGTTAAGTACTCATTTTTACGCTCTGAGCTGTTAGTTGTTAGAGTGTAACCTATCGGATGCATTTGAATGTTACTTTGATGGGCATTGACGCATGCGAGGCCCCACCTTTGAAAATTTGGTGCATTTTTCAGTCAACGTTGGAGAGGACTGCCCCGTGTTCGACGGCTTGTTTGAGTTCTGCCAGCTCTCGGCGGGGGGGTCAGCCGGTGAGTGTGGAGATTCTGCCTAAATACCCATGAATGCTGCCCAGCTGGTGGAAATAGTGACATTTGCCCCCAGCAGCATGTGACCCAGATAACCAATGGGCATGTTGGTAATTAAGTGATGGTGGTCTGCTCAGCTGCAGATGGTTCATGTAAACAATATGGACATAAAGTAAACACCAGACCCGTTATAATATAGTGTGCGTAACCGGTATGGCTGGAAATATGCTGTGTATTCATAACGCTACAATTTAATGGTAGTTTTTCATGTTTTGAATACCTTTAGGGTACTAAATGGGCTTGTCTGTAACTAATTTTTCAGACATTGTACCATAGTACGTGGTATTTTGATGGTACTTTCAAAAGCAACGCTTGAAATGGTGGTAATAAAATGTGCCAGTTGGGGGGGGGGGGGAGGCAAACAAAAAGGCAAATATCTCTGGGGACCCACCCCAACTTTATTGCCATAATTTCAGAATACTGCAGTATACCGGGTTACCATAGTACCTCCCAAGTCTTGCACTAAATATTTGTGCTTCGCTACGCACGAGTCCCTTGCTTGACGAGCAGTGCCTGTAATTCCGCTGACATGGACAAACGGACCTTTCGCCCCGTCGGCACGGCAGCCGGGTCGGTGAAGCTGAACAGGCAGCAGACTGACATCGCCGTCAACTGGGCCGGAGGTCTTCACCACGCCAAGAAGTCCGAGGCTTCTGGCTTCTGTTACGTCAACGACATCGTCCTTGCCATCCTTGAACTGCTCAAGTGAGTTGGCTTCTGTCTGCGATGCCGTGCGTTTGCTGTTCTGTGGATGCCTGTGGGTTGCCTTTGTCTAGCTATATTTCACTTTCACTTTTGACTGAGGCTTCATGCGTTCGATTTTCCCCCTTAGATACCACCAAAGAGTGCTGTACATTGATATCGACATCCACCATGGCGATGGGGTCGAAGAGGCCTTCTATACCACAGACAGAGTCATGACTGTGTCTTTCCACAAATACGGAGAGTATTTTCCCGGGACTGGAGACCTCAGGGTGAGCGAGTCTATTTTTACTTGCATACTAGAACAGTGTTTCCCAGTCTGGTCCTTGGGGACCCCAGGCTGTTTATGTTTTTGCTCCCTCCCTGTAGTGAGCTGGGTGGGAGCAAAAATTTGTACTGTTTGGCAGGGAGCTGGAAGTTCGGAGGACCAGGTTGGGAAATGCTCTACTAGAATATTAATGGTGGACTGAATCCAGCATCTTCTTCTAATATCAATATTATTAGTAGTCCATCTGCCAGTATTATCATGCCAATGTGGTGCTAGTTCCGGAATTGACTGAAGCAAAATATTTATAAAGAACGGATTAGATTTATTTAGCAAAATTGTAAAGGTTGATATGATTGATAGGCTTGATAAATGGATGACGCCTTTTACCGTGGATTTGTGTGATTTGATTAATCTCTGCTGGAATGACACTGATGAGTAGTGGAGGCTTGGCGCCGGATCCACTGGGAAAGCCAGTTATCAAACCTTGTTCTCTCTCAGGATATCGGCGCGGGCAAAGGCAAGTACTACGCGGTCAACTTCCCCCTTAGGGACGGGATTGACGATGAGTCGTACGAGCAGATATTCAAGCCGGTGAGTTGGTCACGCGAGTATGTCTGTCAGTAAGGCTGGTGGCTGCTTCATAGGATTTAATATCCAGGATACTAAGGAGAATGATCTCTGGGAAGGAAATAAGATGGGAAGATCTAGATGTTACATCTGCTGAACTGAGTGCACTGAATCCAAGTATTCAGCTTCCGTCTCATTATAAAAGCTCGTCTGTGTTGTGAATTTTAAACTATTAGTTATTAGTTGCCTCGAGCGTCCCTCCATGAAGGCGTCGGTGTTCCGTAGAGCGGGTTGTCACTGGAAGGTGGTGGTTCCTCCATCTGTAGGTGATGGCCAAGGTGATGGAGATGTACCAGCCCAGTGCAGTGGTGCTGCAGTGTGGCGCCGACTCGCTGTCCGGAGATCGCCTGGGCTGCTTCAACCTCACCATTCGGGGTCAGCAATCCGTGCCTTTTTGATGTATTTTTTAAAATATTTTACAGGAAGGCGTGCCGCCTTTTTCGCCCCGTCCTCCTGCGGGCTTGTGAGACGGGGCCGGTAGAATGTGCCACTCGCTGGTAGCGCGGCGACGGCTCGCCTTGGCCTCCGTGGAGATTCTTGGCCACGGCGCCGCCCCTTGGGTTGGGTCTTACGTGTGACAGTCTCCTTGCTGTGTACCACCAGGCCATGCCAAGTGTGTGGAATACATGAAGTCCTTCAACCTGCCCCTGCTGATGCTGGGGGGCGGGGGTTACACCATCCGCAACGTGGCCCGCTGCTGGACGTACGAGACGGCCGTGGCCCTGGACACGGACATTCCCGACGGTGAGGGCGACGCGCCGCACGGGTTCCCGGTGTCCCCCGCGTGCGTGACGGTCACTCTTAGGAGCGACATCTGCGCTACTCCCGTCCGTCTCTCTATGTCATTAATTCCCACATTCTCACCTCTCCTGTGTGCCCCTCTAAGACTGGATTTGAATTGGCGAATCTCATTTAGCTTTGCGTCATTTGTACAGGTAGAGAAGCACAGATCCATAGGAATTCTTGCACGGTTCCCTCAGTCAAGGTGCAAAAGGAACAGACTAAACTATGGTTTTTACTGTCAAATTAAATAAATATGCTGCGTGCTTAATGGATAAATATGATAGATACGTTTTCCCTTCAGTATCAACGGTAGCTAGTTTGACCGTGACATCGTGCTGGGAGTTGGAGCGCCTCTCTGACCAGCATGTCCTCAGCGACCAGCCCGACAGCTGCTGGAAGGGGGCCAATCAGAAAACATGAAAAACAGGGGGGGGGGGGGGCAGGCGTTTTGTAAGAATTACCCTTCCCTCATATTGCTTTCCAGTTAGTTGTTCCTTCCGTCCGGCTAAATCCAGCTAATGCCGAAGAGGTTTCCGAATCGAAACGCTAAATATCAGCTTCTTCGAACCCCGAGTCTCGTTAAATGACTCTGAAAGTAAATAATTTAGATGCATCACAATGACTGTGAATAACGAGGGTAAGATGATGATGAGTATTATTGTTACTGAAGTATGCCGTTTATTGTTAGGGTGCCGTATGTCATAAATGATTTCACTGCGCTTTCCACTCCACATGGATTGATGTGCTGCTGTTGTAAATTGGAACCACTGCACACGCACTGGCCGTCAGTCCAGTGGGCCGGGTCTGTTTACGTCCGCATTTCCTAAACGCCGTCATCATCGCACCGGCAGCCAGGGCTGCATTTCGGGAGTCTCAGTTTTGCCCACGTCCCCCCTGCAGAACTTCCCTACAACGACTACTTTGAGTACTTCGGACCCGATTTCAAGCTGCACATCAGCCCGTCCAACATGACTAACCAGAACACGCAGGAGTACATGGACAAGATCAGGTGAGTTCAACACCCTTAACGTGCAGTAATGGCGAAGCGCAATACTTGGCAGCCAGGTCCTGTCCACTCCCTGGAAGTGTGTCCTCCCGTTATTCTGTTTGCCTGTGTGTGAATCAAATCGGATGAAAGTTGGTTTCTGGAAATGCACAGTGGCATAGCAGTAAATGCAGGTAATGAAATGTGTTTCCCTGCAGGATCACTCTGGTGAGTGATAGAAATATGTAAAGAAATCAATAAACGAAATAGTAACGGTAAAGATACCAATGAAATGTGAGAATTGTCCGTGGTGACGGCTTGGTCAGATGGTGAGTAGCCTCACGAGCAGAGGGTAGCAACTCCTACGGGGGCGTCCTGTTCGTGCACCAGTACTCGATAACGTCTCCCGGATGGCAGGAGTGAAACTGGTTTGTCACTATATGTGACCCCACCCTGTGTGTGTGTGTGTGTGTGTGTGTGTGTGTGTGTTGCCGTGGTTGCAGGCAGCGGCTCTTTGAGAACCTGCGCATGCTGCCCCACGCCCCTGGGGTGCAGATGCAGGCCATTCCGGAGGACATCGTCCCGGACGACACCGTGGATGAGGACACGGAGGACGCCGAGAAGCGCATCACCAGTAAGCCTCCCCCGCATGGCCTCCCCCGCGTCGCCTCCCCCGCATGGCCTCCCCCGCATGGCCTCCCCCGCATGGCCTCCCCCGCATGGCCTCCCCCGCATGGCCTCCCCCGCATGGCTTCCCCCGCATGGCCTCCCCCGCATGGCCTCCCNNNGCCCAGCCCCCGCATCGCCGCCCCCGCGTCGCCCCCCCCCCCTCGCCTCCCCCCGCTCGCCTCCCCCCCACGGCCTCCCCCCCGTCGCCTCCCCCGCATGGCCTCCCCCGCATGGCCTCCCCCGCGTGGCCTCCCCCGCATCGCCTCCCCCGCATTCCGGCTTCACTCCTTGCGATACCCAGATATTCTGTTATTACAGAGACGCAACAAAAGTGCCCGTAAGGGTTGACTGAGCTTTTAATTCATCCATTCGTGCAAATGAGGTTTTCCAGTTCGGGTTCTATGACGAGGTTGATGAGCTTGGCTACAGGTGCCGTAGTTGTAATGTTCAGGCTGGCGTAGAAACCTGCTGTTACGCGTCTCTTCCTTGGGGGGGCATCCTGCCATCCTGACATCTCTCTCCCCCCCCCCTTCAGTCCGCGCCTCCGACAAGAGGATCGCTTGCGACGAGGAGTTCTCTGACTCCGAGGATGAGGGGGAGGGCGGAAGGAGGAACGTGGCCAATCATAAGAAGGGCATGAAGCGAGCCCGCGTTGAGGAGGACAAGAAGGACACGGAGGAGAAGAAAGTCGGTGAGTTTCTGGGGCGTGTCGCTGCTCGGTTTGACTCCCACGTTCAACTATGAAATAGGCGCTAATCCAGGGAAGGGTCAATAGTTTATTTAAAACGCTAGTTTATTTTTGTTGCATATTCAGCAATTTGACCAAGAATCATTAGAACATTTCTGTAATGATGATACCTGATTTTAGAATCACATGAATAACATGTTAGCGCTGTAAGCTACAGTTCTGGGTGCATGTGTCCCATCACAGCCCTGTGTGTGTGGAATTCACATGTTCCTCTGGCAGGGTTCCCCCAATTCTGGCAGAATAAATTTCCGTGACTTTTCCAAAACTTTTCCAGTACCATAAGAAGTTTGCTTTGATTTGACGATCACGCAGTTTCAGATGGTAATACTACAATTTTCGGTACGATAATAGCCAGTCTGCTTGCCAAATAAACACAGATAGTGGACAGCTTTCGCCAATGTGCAAATGGCATTCAAATATTATGAAAATGAATCCCAATATTACAATAATTATACATACCTTATGATTGGTGGAGGCAGACTGAGTCAAAAACAGGAAACTGCGATAAATAAAATTGAAATGCGTGCAAAGAAAATAAATAAATAAAACAATAAAAAACTGGAACAGCGAGCAAAAAAGCAGCGATCTCAAACACGCGAAATCTGCGCGGGAAAAGTGCCGGAGAAGGATGTTTACCAAGGTAGTTTACTGTTGACTTCCACTCGTACGTTTCTGTTGACTTCCACTCGTACGTTTCTGTTGACGCATTTCAGAACAAAGCAGGAAACAGAAATGAACAAGGCTAGTTTCCACAACTTTTTTCCTCTCTGTACAAGAATTCCAAAACTCATCCAGAGCCTGGGAAAATTTATTTCAAAATTCCAAATCTTTTCCCGGTTTTCCATGACCACAGGTACCCAGCTCTGGTCCCATAGCGTATGACAGGATGTGAGGTAAACCTCGTCGTCGGGTCGGCTGTCGACGGCTGCGGCCATGCGCGTGTAGGCTGCGGCCATGCGCGTGTAGGCTGCGGCCATGCGTGTGTAGCCCCAGATTTTTGTCTAGCGGGAACTTCGTGCATCTGTGTGCACTGACTGCACATGTCCAAGGTAAATGTTTGAGAACTTCCAGTAGGTGGCAGCATGGACTTTCACAGATTTAGCAGTCAACAACGAAAGCGTAAAGGAAGAATAGTTGTAGCAGTTGTGGGTAACTCTATTAGGGTGGTGGAATAGCACTACCGCATGCATGCAACGTGCAACGACTGCGACCGCCTGCATCCTGTAGCCAGGTATGTTATGAACGCAAGCTGTGTTGTGGACTTGGGTCTCCAGCCCAATGGCCCACGTGAAAAAATGAAGTACGAATTGGGGTTAAGATTCACTCCACACTCGCCAAGGCCTTGTTACTGGGAGTTCTTTGTTTCGATACAAAGCCAAATACAGCTTACGCTCAACTAATACAATTTTGTCCAGCCAAAGACGTACTAGTGCAACAACTGTAACGTCCCCAGCGGCAGACGGTGAAATACATCAGTGTGATTCAGACCGCAGCCAAGTGTGAGGGCATTGATCAGCCCCTGCTCTGCTTAGGCCGCCCGGCATTAAATGCCACAGAGCGTCTTACGAGGACATGACAGTCCTGAGCTTCAAACGGTAAGCAAGCACTTCGCCGCTTAGCCGGATCGATGGTGCTTAATCCGGCGTGAGAATCGATAGCTACTGCGACGTCATGGATGGAGACACGGCCAGCGGCATCTGCTGCGTCTGCTGCTCCTCTGACGCCGGCTTTTGCTGACCTGTGTCAGCCAGCCAGCGAGTCTGTGTTGCGGTTCATGCGTGTGGCGCATGCATTTATTGATGCGTGACACTTACAGGACTCGCCGTGATGTACTTTAGATCATAGGTTCCAAAACTATTCAGCCCATCACCCCCAAAGTAAAAGTACCAAAGACTCAGGATTCCCTCTAAATTTAACCTAGTGGTTTCCAGACATTTTTTTTTTTTTCTTGCAGTGTGAGCTACTTTGAGAAATAATCTAGGGAGCTGCCAAGTCCCCATAGCAGTACAGTGATGCCAGCGGGGTCGGGGTTCAGGTCCTGTCCTGCTTTCGGCTGTGGACGGGAACACCTTGGGTGGTGAGCGGGGGTCTTCAGGCTGGTGTTGAAGGAGTGCCGAGTAGACGTGGGGTATCAGACCATGAAGGATGAACATTTAGGCTGAAATTATGTCAACTGCAGATAGCTTTGCTGTTCATCAAGGGTGATCATGAACCGGGAAATGTTGCACTAAATAATATTTGTAAGGTGAACTTGGGAAATACTAGTAAAATGAGTCATATTCAGAAGTAAGAGGAATGTACTTGAATGTACTTTCAGCACGATGACGGCATGGCCTTCTTCCTTCTAGGCTAAGGTAAAAAAAAAAAAAAAAAAAAGACCAGTGTTTGAACCGCCCACTGTAACGAGTTTTTCCCAAATGCAGAGGTGAAAGAAGAGGAGAAATCGAAGGACAGCAGTTCTGAAAAGGCCGACGCAAAAAGGTAAGATCTGAAACACGAACTCGCAAAGTCTGACAGGAGTTAAAGTAGGTCAGCCGTGTTTTCTTGCCGGTCCCCAGCCCTCTAAACGCATAACTGGAGGTGCAGAACTTGGAGGCCCAGGCGCTGGGGAGAAGTGTTGAAGTATCAGCGTTCTCCATCATTTTTTTTTTTCTTTGACAGCATCAGCTCACTTTGTAGACAGTTAAAACCAAGAGGTACATAGAAATATTAAGTTACTAGAGCTAAATTGATGGAGTTGGGTATGAAATATTGAAAGAGAGAAATTTGGAGGTGATTGGCAGTGTCCTCTGGGATGACCTGTCTGGTAAACTGTCACACTGGTTGAGGATTGGACTCAATACCAAGGTGCGTTGACGTGAACGTCAGATTGAGAATGTCGCTCAAACTGCAGCCACACGTGAATGTAATCTTTAGCACAGGAAGGTATTACCCGTTGATTTTAAACTGAGCCGACATGTTACTTATTTAATGTTTATAAGCACTGTGGTCAGTTTGAAGCCCCTTTTTCTCAGTTCTAAGTAATAGCGGTAGCTTGTAGGAGTATTCAGGGCTAACGTAAGCCGTCAGGACTATGCCCCTCTCTAGGGCCATAACGGATGACCACCAAGTACGATGTTTGTTGCGTCGATGCATATTTAATTCTGTATAAAAACTGACCTCAGCCGGTCAGTGAGACTTCATTAAATTAGGGTCAGAAAGGGCCTTTTGGGGATTTAAAAGCGCTTGCATGACCTGTGCTGTGTGTCCCGCCATCAGTGTTAAGGCTGAGCAGACGACCAGTGCCTGACCAGTACCATCAGGACGGCGCCCCCTGGATGTCGGACGCCGCGTCACTCCTCTGATGTATTTATTTGCAGTGCTGTCATAGATCTAACATGTCTGTCCATCGCAGCTAAATTACTCGACTGTTTTATACTGGCCAATTTACTGAGGGAAATCAGTATTTCCTTCATGTTACTAAATTTTCAAAAACATTTTTTATCCATTTGTATTTGTATTTTTTTTTTTTTTTTTTTGAAAATGTTTTGTAGAACGAAATGTTGACTTTGATATTCTGAATATGCACATTAAATGTTTTATACCGAAACATTTATTTCTCCCATTTTCTTAGTGACCAAAATCATAGTCTTTTTGGCATGTAAAATGTATTATTTGTGTCGCCCACAAGAGGGCGCTGCATGGTTTTGTTGCCTTTAACAGATTTTTAATGATGCCTGTGACCAAGACCTGTTGGAATTTCAGTTGTTAGGTAGCGAACTTGCATGATATTTGGAATGGAGCCTGCACAACTGAATTAAATTGTAAATTAACAATTGATAGAATTTCCCTCAGTTTTCCCAGCTGTACTTGTCAGTCTTATTCCATCTCGTTCCATTCCACTGTCAGCAGATTTTATTTCTCCATTCCACCACCTCTGCTTCGACCCTTTGGACGGTTATGAAAGGGATTTGGAGTTTTATATTGGCCAGAAAAATGGCACTCGAGAGAATATTGAGTCGCTCATTAGTCCAAATATTTCCAGCTGGTCACCTATCTTTACGTAGCTTGTGCAGGAGGGTGCTGCCTGACGGTTTGCTCTGTCGGGGGTGTTGAAGGGATTGCAGGGGGTTCACTGTGATTGTTGGTCATGTGACTGGTTTCGCTGCCCCAAAGCTGTTTGGAAGACTCGGCATGGCTGCCTGATGGCGGAAAGGCCACAGTATTAGTCAAATTCCCCTTGAGAAACACGCATGGCTTTCTGCCACTACAGGCCTGTTCCTCACTTGCCCGTCCCAAGAGAAGGAATCACGCCACTGCCTCATGCACTCTCTAATTGCCTTTTGTTAATGATTTCCTTTAATGAGGCAACATTAACAGAGAAAATGGCTTTGCGGCCCCATGGACTGTTTTGGCGTTCAATAAAGATACTTCCCCAAAAGAGCAAAATCTCTAAAATGCAAGGCAATATGAATCTAACTTGACGGGCGCACAAGAAGCTAAACGTTCTTTTCATTTTGTTTTTCCAAGAGATATTGATCTCTGTGATGGGTTGGTGCCCCATCCTGGGTTGTTCCCTGACTTGAGCCCATAGCCTACAGGATTTTAACAAAAATGATCTTTTCTGAATACTGGCAGGCCAAATGATTATTTTTGTTATTCTTGCCGCCGATCTGTTAGAATATTGCTGTCCTAAAGAGAATGGATTTGTAACCTGAATCCTCCCAGACACCTGGTACCTAACCCGAAGCCGTCAATCATTCAGCTAAATGGTTGTTTCTGTACGTAGCTAATCCGTTCTACAGACTATTACGTTGTAGTGCAATATCACGTTGTGCCATACGATGGCGCAGAACCTTCAAATTTGTTTCCAAGAGGATTGCTTAAAAAAAAATGTTTAAAAAAAATAGATACGTGCAGAAATCTGTCTGTATGACAAACGTGGGCGTTTGTTGTGCTGAACTCATTTTTTAAAACGTGAAACAGTGCCTCGTGTTTTTAAAAAAATAATGGGATATTCGTGTAATTTAATTTACTGATCTGAAATGAACGGTTATTAATGACATTGACGCGTATACAACGAAAATGATGGCGACCCTGCAATTCATTCGGTAACCTTGGGCGGCGATTAAAACCGATGGGCTGCGCGTGCGATGCTGGCAAATGGCTGGCACGCGCCCGACGGACATGTAACGCACGTCTGAGCAGCAGTTGTGTTCATGTACGAGCAGCATGTCACTGTATACAAAATCTCCATTTGTTTGTATTAAATTTACGGAAACCGTAATATCACCGTGTGGTGAGAAAAACAGCTCAGCGGGTCATTTTACCTCCTTCAAAACAGATCCAAAAGCACCCCCACCCCCTCGAGGGTGAAGATATAGGCAAATTCCGTGAGTACTACATACAATTGTATTATTACGTGCCTTGTGAGGGAATTGAAAATGGATATGAAGGGAATGGCCACCAAATCGATAGTTTCAAATGTGTGCTTTTTAATTTCGTTTCCGTTTTGAGAATTAATTTTTAAACGATGTGTCTTAAGAAAATATTGCCCATAATCTGCACCATGTGTTACATCTTATTACTGTGTTACATGTATTACTGTGTATGAAGTGAAAAGTGCTTACATGTCCTGTACGCTATTATAATTGCTCTGACGAATTATTTAGTTCATTTAGCTATTTCTCGCATTTAGTTGCTTTATAACAGTACGGGAATTTTATGTAAAATTTTAATCTGGGCGCAAGTGTGCGGATACACTACATAAACCTGCGGCACCGCTGGCGCCATTCTGATCGTGGGAACGCGTGCTCGGTCCCGATTGGCTGGCACCGAATCGGGGTGTCGAGCGAGCAGCGTTTCGGACGCGCGTAATGGGCGGTATCACCCACGAAACACCCACACCTGTCGCATTTTCACCGATTTTGCCTCGGTATTAACGGCTGACCCTGGACCACCACGGACAACTGGAAACAATGTGCTCTGGCTTCTGGAATTGATTAAGAAGGAATGCGTGCATAAAAATGTAGAGAATACATGCTTTTACGGGATAACGCAAATCAATCTGAAACAGGCGGAACTGTCACGATTTGTTAGCTTATGTGGGATATTTAAGAAACTCAGATGGGCTGGTATGGTAAAATCCGTTCGCATACAACCCAAAACAGCAGAGTGTAGATCATGTTTGGTAACCCATTGTGAGCCACTTGATTGTGCTTCAAGTCACTGAGCATATGATAGTTTGCACATATTTTCCCCATAGTGTCCTCCAGCAATAAAACCAATGAAGATTCAGTTAGGCCCTGCGTGTGACAATTTTAGCCACAGTGCTGGGAACTAAGGTCATTAAAAGTGTGTTTAAACTGTCTCTCTTTAATACACAAAATGGCTTCACAGTACGTTAATATCAAATAGTGAATTATCCAACTACAAAAAGTAATTGAGTCTGGGTATGTGGCCTGACAGCTGCTTTGAACCGAACAGGCCCAAGCTTCTACCCCCAGCCCCCAAAACTGATCTCTAGCCATCATACGAGTCAGGCTTGGAAAAATAAAACCAACTACAAGTATCAAACTTCCTGCTTACAATCAAGTCACCAGTGACAATTACACCACTCCCACAATGAAAAAAAAGGACAAAGCTCAAATTTTATTCACATTTATTTTTGCTTTTAGTGTGCTCACAAAATTTGAACACCTTAAGCAGAGGAGTTTAATAGCAATTTTTGTAAGCAAAGTTACATTCCATCTCTAAGTCAAATTGGTCGAAGCTTGTCCAGTATTTACAAAAGAAAGACAAGATGCCACACAAACATTGCATCTGATAGAGATTCCTTAAATTTGTCAAAGACCACTGGAAAAAAAAAAAAAAAAAGTTGTTGTAATCAAAACATACCACAGTATATAAACAGTAACCATTCCACTTATCACAGCTTGGTTGAGTTCGAAATTGCTTAAAAGGTTCTTCCAGGATGACTTTGTCTTTTGTTATCTTACAAAAATGAGCAGGGTGGGAAAAAAGAGAGCTGAAAACTTCATGTGCTTCTTGAGATCAAGATTTCATTTGTACAATAATCACAGTTAAAAACACCCCGCCTATACATACTTACACTTTATTAAGGTCATAAAACCAGCAATAAACAATAAACCCTATACAACGTGTATTTCTACTGATCCACTGACTGGTACAGCTAATGAGAAGTGAAAAAGCTATGATCTTTAAAATGATTTCTAAATCTAGTTCTGGG
Source organism: Brevimyrus niger (assembly GCA_015164015.2). Lineage (NCBI taxonomy): Eukaryota > Metazoa > Chordata > Actinopteri > Osteoglossiformes > Mormyridae > Brevimyrus > Brevimyrus niger. The sequence continues at coordinate 3,283,056 of JAABNY020000038.1, forward strand.
AATTGTATCTTGTCTTCTCCAAAAAAAAAAAAAAAAAAAAGGAAAAGAAAAAAAGATTTAGTGTTGTACCCTGCATGGTATACGGGCCCCTGTAAGATCATTAAGACTGTCCTTTACACCAATCTGCAGCATGACCCACGGGCACAAAAGGCGCCTCATTCAACCCACCCCCCTGATTTACATATTGACCGACCGACCCACCTTCTTCATACCATGGGCATGTCCATACATTGAGAAGTTTACAATTTGCAGAAAAAAAAAAATGGAGGGGGAAACATTTAATACTGATGCAAAAAAAAAAAATGTGGCAGAGTGTGGATGCGAGGCAGAACGGGTTAAAACCAGTCTTTATAAAGCTAAAAACAATGCTGATGTAAAAATCTCTGTAAATGTGCACTGCTT
>JAABNY020000038.1:3298533-3311831 GCA_015164015.2 Brevimyrus niger
CCGCGCTGACCGCGGGGGGACGGGGGGGGGGTTTTGTGGGGAGGAGGAGGAGGGGAGGGGAGGGGGGGCAGTGGATGGTCTAGGCGGAGTTTCCCGATTGGTGGTGGTGGTGTGACTACGCTGGTGTTTGGTGAGGATCTAGGAGATTACGGCTGGCTTGTTTAGGCCCTGCCTGCCAGACTGGCATGCTCCCCGTCAGCTGTTTCTGGTTGAAGAGATCCTCTCGGGTGGCGATGAGAGGAGAGCGGGGGGGGCAGAGGCATTCTGGCAGCCAGTCAGCTGGAACCGAGAGCGTCTCCACAAGACCACCTCTGAGCACCTGTTGTTTTGCTAAGAGCCCCGGTTGTTTAAGCGGCCACTCCCCCGCCCCAAATGCTCCGCCCACTTGCCCAACGTCAACGGCAGCAGCAAAACCATATCCGGTCGCTAGTATAAGAATAGCGCGCTTGAATGATAAATAAAGGGGAGCTCTTTCACTTCTCCGTAACAAATGGTGAGGCATTTTAAGGCCCTTCTGCGAACCGTGATATCTCAAACATTAAAATATCATGTATCCCGTATTGTTGTCAAGCAATTCTTAGGTTGCAAACGGGTGCAATATTACCGGGGTCGTCTCGGCATGGAGGGTCCACATGCTTTTAATCTCCATTAACCTGCAGTTAAACTCCAGTCTGCAATCTGTGTTGACATTTTAGATCCAGCCCATATCCACCACCGTTTAAATGCGTTAAGGTCACCAGATTGATGTGTCGCAGAAAAGTCAAACTCGGCTAAGAATATCAAATATCAAAAGAGGCACGGATGCCAACGCCACACTGTGAATTACAGTCTGTCAGCGAAAAGGTAAGTAAGGTCAGCGCTCAGGCCATGGCAGGGAGCATTCACTCCCAGGTACTGGGGGTCTGGTTTCAGGATCCTTGTAAGCGTTTATGGTTAAGCCAGTCTGTTTACACCCTGCAAATCCAGCACAGTCTGACTGTCAAAGAGAATCTGCTAACGTGTAAACGGCCGAGCACGTCGGCGTGTGAGTGCGTGCGTGTTTTTCTAATACACCACGAGCTTACCAGTCAGTTTTGTTTCCATGGCAACCACGTGCGACCCAAACGGAATGCCGCGCGGCTCCGTCTCGCGTCAGGTTTGAACGCCATGGCAGCGAATGCGGGTTGTTGCTTTTTTGTTAATGGTGTCTCTCGCCGGCGAGGCGGCACGGCGAGGGGAGTCTCTGCGCTCGGCCCGGAATGCGGAATGACCTTGTGCAAACCGCATGGGATCGATCGATGGCCAGACACTTTCGCTCTCACTATAACGACCCCAACATCCCGCAACGCTGTGAACCCCTAATCCTCTTAAATCAGTTTTTAGATCAGGGCAAACTGCTTTAATTGAATAAATAGAGGAAATCCACCGCTGGGGTGATGCTAATTGATTCATCCAAGATACCAACAAGAAAGCTGTGAAATTGTATAATTAAACACATTACTGCATTTTATGAATGCCCACTGCGTGCTTAATGGGTTGGGCACCGCGATACCGTAAACTTCACTTCCATAAAAGCTGTAGAGAGCAAAGTTAATGGAGGCAAATAGTTAAGGAGGAGAAAGATCATGCACCTTTTTCCAGCTGCTCGAGCTAGGTGGGGTGCAATGGTGCCTCTTTCGAAATCAATAAATAAATCAAGTAAATCCCAATGGGCAAATGTCCTGCACTAATGTAATAAAAATCTGTCATTCTGATGTTGTGGGGACCGTTTTTCAGGTCCCCACAAAGATCTGTGAATGCAATCAAATTAGAAATGCCACAAGTTTTGTATTTTGTTTGGTTACTTGGTTAAGGTTAAGGCTGGGTGGGGGTTAACATCGTCGTGTTGGGATTAGAGATTTCCTCATAGAAATGAATGGAGAGTCCCCACAACGATAATTACAAACCTGTGTGTGTGTGTGTGTGTGTGTGTGTGTGTGTGTGTGCAAGTCATAGAGAGAAAAGAAAGTGGGAGGAAAGGGATGGTGGAAGGAGTGGAAGATTGAGATGGAGCTTAATTCTGTTCTCAATGTACAAATCGAAGGGGCCAAAGATGATTATTTACAAATAAAAATTCACGCCATCCAAGATGCATTACAAGTATCTCACATCTGAACTGAGGATTTCTTTGACATCGTTCGCTGGCTGCCACGTGGAATTACCATAACCTAAGGCACGCCAGGTAACAAAGGGGATTATGTTACACTGTATTAGTAGCGTTTTATTTCCTGTTGCATGTGATATGTCACGTCTGTTGTGCGACACGTAGTTTTTCCACACACACCTGGTAAACTGGTCATGCCACCAGCGCCTCCCGCGTTACCGGATTGGACAGTGGTAGCATCTTCCGCTAGGCTACAACGGCGTCCTTTTTGATTGACTGACCGCAATCCGCGCTCGCTGCTCGCGCGCTCGCGGAGGAGGTCCGCGGGAGCTTCTCCTCGCTCGGCTTGCTCGCTTTCTGGTTTTAGCCACATGCGCGCGCGTGTATTTTGGGCCAACGTTACATAAGACAGAAGGAGAGGGCGGGAGAAGGCCTGAAAGCTGGTGGCATCGGGAGGCTTTCGTCGGATTTTTCCGTCGCCGCGGATAGATTAGCGCGGCACCGCGGAGCTGAGAGCATCCAGCTTATTCCACGCTAGAGTTTATGGGTCAAGAGCTTGTAGGGCTTCTCTTTTGCTCATTTAACATCTGTTTCTGCCTGGCGGGCCAAGCACCTCTTTATTCCGTACAATATCCTGTCTGCTGAAAAGCTTTACAGTCTGTTTGAGGACACGGCATTCACAGTGCTTAGACTTCCAGGGAGTGGCGGATAGAGGGACGATGAATATGGACGGTTTTGGCAAGGAGGTTGGTCTCTGCACGCTCCGCTCTTCAGCGGTCCTTTTCATCACTATGCAGCCTTTTGTGGTCATTCGTTATCAGAATCCGGGCCGCTGGTTCAGCCAATTACCCTAAAAAAAAGTAACTCTGCTCTCTTTCCCCCCACAATAATCACAACGCGAGAAAGCGACCAGGCATGTTCAAATTGAACCAACAGGCAACACGTCGTTCTCTGGGTTGACCAACGTACAGCTGCCGGGAAAAGTGAGGAGCGCCTCCGTGACAAATTGCGAAATTTAAGTTGAAGCTCGCGTCACCTTGTTTACGCTGATGCAATCGCAGTCGTGTCGCAGTATCTTATGCCCGGCATGGAATGCTTACCTCAAGTTTTAGTAGCATGAATCATAGTGCGAACGCTTGGGAAAATGCGAGCGGTGTAATTGTGTAATTCCACTCATTCCATTCATTTCGCCCGTGGCCAAGAAGGCAGATTGAGTCTTAACCTGTCGTTGCTCAGTCACCCCTGAGCCAGCTGGTGGAGCTTAATATTTGGCTGTATTCTTGTCAATTATTTCAGCATCATCACAGCTGGGTTTTACTATACCGCTCTGAACGGACGTCTCGGCCAAACGCCGCGGCCTGCTGCTCGCTGCTCGGCAAAACATAAAGCCCATCGTGATCAATGACATACTGACAAACAGAGGCCTATTCCTTTTCCCCGGGAATAGAATTACAACCCTTTCACTACCCGTCCAGACACATTGTTCCCTGCTTGTATATTCAAGCAAATGGATTATGTTGAGCAACACTGCCATTCTGATGTGTTTGGCTGTTTTCAGTCCTTTTACGTGTCCTTATTTGGCATCCGTACTTTGATAGAATGTGGGATACTCATTTCTGTCAAATCCATTGTACTCTGAGATATCCAGCGTCGCAACACTCACTTTGAGGCACCTTGAAGGGTTCACCGAACCTCAAGAGACACATCTAATCCTGTGAAGTGTCCTTTAATGGATTCCGTAAATGGCTTCGGGGTGAGGGCTGGTTTGAGGTGATCGGTTGCTGGATGGTTTTTGATATTCCAAACAGTTGCATTAAAATAAACATGTTGGGATGGAGTACTTCTACGCACGAGTATGGCTCTCACGCACTTAAAATTGTGAATTGACATAGACCTAAAATTATAATATACAGGAGATGAGAGTCAAACGCAAAATTCCAAAAAAAAAAACTGAGTAAGGGCTGGAATTCAAATGACTCAAGCGTGGAGATAACCCAGGAAAATCTTTGGCCCAACCCTGTACTTCCTCACAGAAAGCCTGTGGACAGCATAAATAATGAATACAAGGCCCTGTGAAGATTAAACATCATTTCAAACCATGCACAGCAACGGAGAACATAAATTATAGTTCATACAAAATGAGAAGAATTCCCGGTGATTAGCCTTTTATCTTTGGAAGATTGCTTTAGATTTTCTCAACTAAAAGGTAGTGAAAGACAGATAGCAGGAGGCAGTCTGAGAGATTCGCATTGCACCAATCAGACAAAGCACATTTCTTCATCTTACTGCATAGTAAAAACATCTATTGCCTTGTAAATGATATTGCTAACCCAGATTGACTGACTTGACCTTATTATTTTCACTGAAGCATTTTGGAAAGCCTGAGCTGACCCACCATGGAAAGCTCATGTATTTTCCAGCTGTATAAAGTCTCCTGCCCCAAGGCAGGGCTACATAACGGTTTTATAGTAAGATGTAATGGTGGTTAATGGTTTAGTAATTTGAAGTGGTTAGTGCTCCAGGCTACAAAGCTACCCCAATATGCCCGTGTTAGGAAAACTTGCGTAGAGTTTCCCTGTATCAGACGTTTAGGTGATGCAGGCAGATATTGCTTTGAATTTTTTTATTTCTTTTAAGGGTTCCGCTAGTTTGCACCGAGTGTATTACAAAGGGCATGGATTTGATAAAAGGCTGGAAGCGTGTGGAAACGAGATGGTCTATTACTTTATTTACACCGAATGGACTACATAAGCTAAACTAACGCCATCTTTAGCCGTTGTGCAATTTTCCTAGTTCCGGGTCCTGAAATATGGCTGAGCTGACATGGCATAAAGTGGAGTGTTCTTGTAGAAATACGATCCAATAGTACGACTGCATGGGACATGTGTGCAGCCCATGGTCAGGTTACAGGTGACTGGAATACTAATATGACAGGAATTTGGTGAGGAAGCAACTTCCTGAGTGCCTTCTGCTCAATTTAATGGAATGATTTGATGTGATGCAATCAGGTCTTGACGCTCACAAGAATGTCATGCATGACTGATGTACTGTTTCATCACATCAATCAAATTCTTCTTCATCATAAATGCACTACACAGAGGAATCTTCTTCAAAGGGCCGGGCCAACATCCAGGCTCAGTGTAACCTGGCAAAAACATGTGAGCAATTCATTTCGTAAAGCCATCGTTGAGGGTGAAGATAACCTTTAGAATATGGAGTTGTCATGCAAACAGTTGACTTGTACCTACACGTTAATGAGCCAGGGATGAAATGTCAACCTTTTTACTCAAGTTGTCTGCTTATATTGCTCTGTCAATACAGGGTTCCACTGTGGGAAAAGGTTTTTAATGAGGCCCATGTGTTGAATACCAGCACATCCAGAAAACGTTCATAGTCCTGAAGAACCAGGTTATTAAATTCTTATCCTTGGATGAACCCCTCTTCCTAAAGTTTTATACCACACCTGCATGGTATTCTCAGTGGCCATTGGCTGCATTCCACATTTAGGTCATCATAAGTTTTTCGTGCTCAAACTCCATGACCAATGCTGCAAACTGGCATACATTGTCCTTGGTCAACTGGTATGTATATATATGCTGTCACAAATGAATTATTGGCATATAAGGTACCTATTAAATAATTCTTGTTGGAAGTGTTATCTACGGCTGGTAATTTATTGGTATTTCTTGTTTGAGTACTGTGCTGAGTGTGTTACATCAAGTTCAAGCTGGTGGATTCCATTTTAGCGTCTCCCAGCTGGTGGCACATTAATGGTGATGTCATTATTTTGATTTGCATCTTTCTGTTAACCAATACCAAGGCATGCAAATAAAAGCAGACCTTCCCACCCATGGGTGTGCAAACCAGCAGGCAAAATGAGTTTTTTTTGCATGCGGAAATGGGAGCGAATCATCTTAGGTTCCTGCGTCCGTTTGATATTTTGACAATCCTTCTCCACAGCCTCGGTGGCTTTCGGTCTGTTGGAACGGCGCCGTGTTGTAACACCAGATAGCATCAGGGTTCCGAAGCGAGTCACGTCACACGGGGACTGGAGGACGGAGAAGCGACTTCATTTGGGTATGGGAGGGGAGAGGGGCTTAACAAAAACAGCAGAGAGGAACGTAAACAAGGCACAAGTATTTTGGCATCAGAGAAATCAAGAAAGCGAAACAGGCGTTGTGTCCTGGGAGGGACTCAGATGTGATGCTGGATCAGGTATCTGGGTATAAGAGGTTTTCCGGGGGTTCGGGAGGAAAACAGGATTGGGTCTTGGGATAGATCGTGAGGCGCAGGTGAGGTAACGGGACGGGCCCTTCGTCCGCCTTCGCCCTGCCCCGGGGCATCCACCCGTTAAAATATTTGCCACTTGTATGAATTGCAAAAGATGGCTTCAAGGAAATACCACTGTCACACAGCGGCATTCAGACTTCTGCCTGGGTGTCATCTGATAGCTGTGCTCAATGCAGGGAGGCGCGCTCAAAAACAGGGGTAAGTGAAAAGTTTGCAGGCAAAATCCACAGTTGTTTCCCAAGACTTTATATACAGTGCAGAAATTCATCCTGTGCCTCCCAAGCCTCGGGGATTCTGAAGTCATTAGCCGGCCCTCTGTGGCCTCTTTGTCCCTTCCATAGCCATGCTGCCTGGAATGCGGGCACGTCTCCGAACAGTCACAGGCGTGCATAGACGTCGGTCCCTGCTGTCTGTTGTCGGGCCAATTTGAAAGGTCCTTGAAGGGTCCCAAATCAAGCCTTCCCTGGCCCCTCTACATCTGTCTCTGACAGCCAACTAATTGCTTCGGTTGAGTTTGCGGTCGAGAGAATTGACAATGGCGCGGACCTGCGTCGCTCGTGCGATCGTGGAAGAATGGTTGGACTGGAAGCAGATTTGAAACAGCATATTGTGGAAAACGGAATGTAAAATGGAAAGTCTGCTCAACAGACAGTGCTGCACCACAAATAGAATAGGACCATTGTGTATCTATGGATGGACATACTAAACTGTGTCCATCCCATTGCAACTTCTTGCAAATACTAAGAGCCTTTGGTTCAATGGTGTCTGAGACAGGGTTCATCGTGAATTTTATTTCGCAGGGTTAGACCATTGCATTGTGTATACTTTTTAAATACAGCTCTTGTTGGCCTATGAAGTTGAATGGAATCATTAGGACCTGCATTGCTCTTCTTAGCTTAAAATGTTTGCCTGCATGAAGGCTCTTACCTACATGTGCACAAATTTCAACATCCTTGACATATTATAAGTTTTCTTTTGACACCTAGAGTTGACTAACCTGCCTTTTACTTCCCATTATGTTCAATACTCCCAATCCCCGTGAACAAATTCATACAGAAATTCACTGATGGGTAGCAATTAAGAATTTACAGGAGGATTTTTATGCATTTCTGTAGCTGAATTTAATAGTGTGGTGCAAGGCCATGTGACTGGCTTACGGAACAGGCCTCATTAGCTGCAAAGCAGGACATCTCAGAATAACAGAATAACAGTCTTAATACGGATTTTAATATAAAACGATAAAGCCAAGGTGAACCATAAATTAATGATGTGTAAATTAATTCCTAGTATGCCTGGTACTGCAGGCCTGCTCATGCTCCTGAGTCAAGGTAGGCCGTATATTTTAGGTACGGAAAGGATCAGAAGTACGATGAGGTTCATAGCAGTAGGCGATTCAAAATGAGATTCTCTAACGATTAGGGCGTGACGGATGCATGACCCCTTTTCCCGGTCACTGTTGGAGCAAAATGAATAATACTAAAATAAGGAATGACTTTTGAGGCGGTGCAAAGAATAAGAGTAATTTTTCAACTATTCAAAATCTCGTCTTTTTATTTATATATTTATATATATTCATTCAGTATTATATGCATGCAAGCATATCTTCCAGTGTGTAGTGGCACTCGTCTTGCAAGGCGTTTGCTATGTCGTTCAAAAGTATTGTGCACCCGCTCTGTTTCTTCACGGGTGCCAAGTGGACTTTATTCCTTGACTGCCAAGCCCAAAGCCTTCAGGTTCTATCATGGTGGAGCACTGAGCGGCCACCCACGGGATATCAGGGTTTCTCCGGCGTCTACCTTTAGCTCATCAGCAATGCAGACGAACCCCGCTGCCGCCACGCGGGACTCGTCGCCAAGCGGCGAGCCACTTCAGCTAAGTGCTCAGCCATTTATAAAAGCTCGCACACTTTACTGACCCCGCTGCTGTCAGTCAGAGTACGTGCCCCTCCCTCCACGGCCCGTTTGTTTACACCAGGATATGGACTTACTTAAGGACAGAAATCTAACACCGGGTTCAGATCTGGAAAAGATCCCACATTCGTTTTCCTTCTCTGGCTTTTTTTTCCGCCCTAAATTGCAAACTTTTTTTTGAATAGTGTGCGAGGCAGCTGTATTTGAACATGCTGAGATGTGGATCGCTCTACACCAGTGCTTCCCAGTCCGGTCCTCGGGGGGGCCCTCAGACATTCCATGTTTCTTGCTTGGAGCACGGGAGGGAGCACAAACGTGGACTTTCTGTGGGTCCCCGGGGAGCGGATTGGGAAACGTTGCTCTACAGAAACATTACTCTCCTCATAGCTTGTTAAGTGTATATATTCTATACATAAAAAGTATGCATTCTTATCGTTACGACATTCCCTGATCTTCATGCCGGTTCAAGATGAACGGTGATCTAAAATAGCGATGGCTTGAGATTTTTTTGTACTTTTTTTTTCTGCCCCGTGGGTTAAGTAACAGAAAGCTGGCAGCTGGCTGCGTTATCAGCTCCATCAGTCCACAGTCTTGCCATGCTAATCCCCGTCAGCTTGGAGGCCTTAGACGCTGGGTTAAAAAGAGAAGCACTTTAGAAGCTCTTGTTCCAGCCCTTAGCCTTGCGCTGACCTATTATGAATCAAGGAAAAACTGCTGGTTACCAAGCAACTTAAAAGCACTATTGGACATTATACATATTAAATTTTATTTTGATACCATTTTAACGGAACAATGGGTTTCCATGGTGAAGATATTTTGGGAGACTGAATCAGTTTCTATAAGGAGGCAGGGACTGCTTATGTAAATCCTTTCATCTTTGCTCTGAAATGGTGAAAAAAAAGTCATTTCCAAATGCGGCAGCCGGTCGCATTTCATTTGGTGTCTCAGGATGAGTGCGTCGCAGCTCTCGTCGCGCCGTCTCCACGTTCGGCGTTCACGTGTCGGAAGCGGGCCGCGCCGAAGACGGCTTTTGAGCGCCCAAACATGCGGAGAAAGCCGGCTGCCATCTTGGGCTGCCTGTGACGTACGGGGCCTTTCATCGGCGGCACAGTAGAGGCCTTCGATCACGGAAAACAGCACTTCAGGTTGGGCGGCATTCAAGGTGCCACCTGTCCGGAATATTACAGCTAATATAATAAAATAAGGTGGTGTTTGTGTGTACATTTCACCTGTTCCCCTGGGACCCCCCCCCCCTTCCCCCCCAAACCCCGACTCAGCAAATTTTATTATCAGGGCTGCCCTGTGTTTCTTCAGATTGGAAGGAGAAACCCCACCAAGGGGGCCCAAGGAGGTATTTGGTCAAGGGAACCAGAATTTCAAGCCGCGTTTTTTTTTTTTTGTTGCGATTATGTAACGAAACTGCCTGCATTTTCACTTAAGCCCCTTCCTGTGAGCCACGTTAAACTGGCTCGTATCACCGCCGATGCCGGCTGCGTGAAAGTGGTGAGAAGCCGCACGTTGTTTTGTAAAATCAAAGTGCAAATCAGTGTGAGGTGGCCGGGGGTTCGAAAGGCCAGCCTGTGAGGTGGCGGGGGGATTATACTGTAAACTTTCTGAATTTCTGAAACCAAAGAAACTGCTTTAGTGACTGTGTAAATATTCATGGTGCCGTGCAGTCCTCTACGGAGAGTAAATACCGACAGGACTTCCAGAGAGCGGATCAGAACTTCCCACAGGTCATAGCCTTTCTTCCATTTTCATGCTTGTTTAGATACAAAGTGTGATACAGATTCCAGTGTCAGGGAGCATGGAAACGTGCAGATACCTCACAGGACGCCCCCCCACGGATACGTTCGGCTTGCAGTCTTTCCCATACGTGTCCCCTGCTTCTTCCTCCCCCACAAGGAAACATACTAAGTGACTACTTGTTCTTCGCAGCGCTTTGTTCCCAAATGCGGAGCCTAAAGTTGTTGCTTTTCTAACTCTATGAAATTCACCTTGCATTAGGTCGTGGCTGGTGGGAATTCTGGGAGCCGCATGGTACGAATGAAGAGCTCTAACCCTCGAGGTGAATCCCCAGTGGGGGATGTTTTTCTTAAAGACTTTCAAAACTGCCTTTAAGTTGCAGAAGTTGCCCAGTCCACCCCACCTTCAACACTTCCATTTACATCACAATGGCTTTTCCAGCCAAGCTCCGGGACCCCTGTTTTACATTTCAGTATCACAGCTGCCTATTCCCTATCTGTGGGGCCTATCTTAAAAGGCCCTGGCTGACACTGGCCCATTCTGTCTGTTTCAGGGCTTCTTTTTGTGTGTTTTTTTGTGGCAATTGTAGAGAGGAGTTAATTGTTGCAAATTCTCTCCAGTGTTAAAGGTTTACTTTGGTTCAAAGAGCATGCAGATGTTACAAATTCACAAACTATATGAAACTGGTCGAATTGCTCATTACTCAGCAGGTGATTCAAAGAGAGTTTAAAAATTGTAACTGTGAATCGTGACAGTGCTTTCATCTCATTAAATAATTTAATGTGAGAAAACATATTGCAGCATTTGAAGATTAAACACCCTGTGAACACTGCGTTCTTGCAAGCTAACAAAAGGCCTTATGTTTTGAGTGAATCACCTGTTTAAACAAAACAAAAAAAAAAACCTTAAGCCCCGTAAAATTAGGTCTAATCGGGCAGCGATTAAACTAGCAGGCAGTGTCCCTGTGTGCCTTTATGGTTGGCCAAAGTTGTTAGACACAGGTATTGCATTATGACCTCAACCTCTTGTACTGAAGGTCCAGGTTACTGAAGATATTTTCACAGGGTGGATTCACTAATGGATGGGATCTTATTTTCAACAGGATCCGGTTTCTGCCAATAAAGATGAAGTAATTGATGTTCTACATAGGAATCTGGCATAAAAGAGGAATTAAGCCAGGCATATCATTAAGATCTCCTCTGGAATGCTGCCAGCCTTTCCTGGCTCTGTAGGCTGGCCTTTTGAGATGGTAGTGGGGAGGAATTTTACTAAAATGCGCACAAAAAAAACCACCAGATATTTTAGCCTAGAGCTCCACCTCCGAAGGGGCAATGCTGAGCGGTTTTCAAGCTTGGACCGTAAACTGAGACTTTAATGACCACAACTTCAATGGATGAATGGGTGAATGATGAATGGATGAATACAGTAAAAAAAAAAAAAAAAATAGGGGAACGCCATTCTTAGGTGTTGCTTTGAAAATAACATGACATGTTCTCAGGTTCACAAGTGCCGCCTCGCATTCTCAACTAAAAGGATTATCTAGAATAATAAAGAAATATTTTCTGGAACACGTTGCCATCCAAATAAAGGGATAACAGAAACAGAAGCCATACAAGTTGCTCACATTCAAGGCAGTGCAATTCCAACTGCTTGCATGATAGTATCAGCAATTCGGTACTACGCACTGTAGCTATGTCGCATGCAGCGTAGCGTCTTAGTGATGACCTCAGTGACCCTGTGATTAACTGGACACACAGGTGCTGTGAACATGCAGTTAGCTTACCTAGCACAACTTCAGACAGTACGGGGGACAAAATGTGTGTGTATAGAAGGCAGAGGATCCTGGGAATGAACTGAAGTGGGAAATGTATATATGCTAAGAGCTCCTGACCTGGAAACATACATCTGTGCCATTCATCAGTGAGTCTCCAGGGCCCAGTAGACGGTCCACATTTTTGTTCCCTCCCAGCTCCCAGCACAGCGAAACCAAACAATCAAGAACATTGAATAAGTGGGCATTGGGAGCCAAGAGGGAGAGAAAATGTGGACTGGCTGGGGGTCCTGGTGGACTGGACTGAGGAACTCTGCCCTACACAATTGCTTAGTAAAGCTTGAGCTGATTTTGCATTTTTTTACTTCCATCCATCCATCCATCCATCCATCCATCCATCCATCCATCCATTCATATTGCAGTATTTATATGTATTGAAGATGCTATAAGCATGATAATAATTTAGCATGTCCTAATAGCTGTCCTTGTGGGCCATTAATAAACATCTTAAGATCCATAGTTTAAGGCAGGGGAGGCCGATCTTATCCTCAAAGGGCCGGTGTGTATGATGCAGGTTTTTGGGGTAACCTGTAGGTCAGCTGTTCAAACCCAGGTGTGAGGACTCTTTCAGCCAATCAGTCCTCTAATTAGTAATCAAATTAGGGAGTCGCAGCGAAAACCCGCACACACACACACCGGCCCTTTGCGGATACGATTGGCCACCCCCGGTCTAAGGAAATGTTGGATATTTCAACATTTGGCATTTCCAGTATCTGCCGCCGGTCAGCGACCCCCCCCATTGCAGCACGGCACGTATGAACGATCCTCGGGCTTCGTCTCTGGGATTCTGGGCCGGTCACATCCCCTTCTGATGAGGTAGGCTGAGCAGGCAGATTCTGGGTGACTGGCCCCAGTGAGGCTGCGCGAGTTCCGGCACACTGTATGTCAGCCGCGCTCCTTTCTGGGTTATCGTGTCACGCTTATGCGCCTCCCAGGATGGCGAATCAATTTGTGCTGCAATATGGCAGAAGAGCTGCATGAGTCGGGGCTTCGTCGGGGGTGCCGACATGTAATCAAAACTTACCACAGACAGCAGCCCCCACCTACATTGAAATGCTGAGTGAGCAGCCCTGGCTCCCTCACGCCCCCGTGTTTCACTCTTCCCCGTCCCCCAGCCAGACCCCCCCCCCCCCCCCCCCTCATCTATCCCCCGAGCCCCAACTTTTCAGCAAAAACTCGGACAGAGGCCTCCGCAACCCCCCCCCCCGGAGAGTCCCGGTGACCCAGATTCACTGGATATCTCTGCCGGCTCAGGCCCGGGCTGTTTTCGCTCCGCCGCCAGTCCCCAATCCGCCGGGCTCTCTCACATCAGCGCTTCTGACCCACATCTCCATGACAACCACACCACAATGCGCCCAGTGCCGTACGGGCGGCCGACGGCGGCTGGGGGGAGGCGGGC
>JAABNY020000038.1:3324514-3339668 GCA_015164015.2 Brevimyrus niger
GCAAAATCTTTTCCGGTGCCTGTAAACTCGCTTAGCCTTAGCTAAGCGATAACAGGCTAGCATTTCATCTCGCCATCTCACGTTCTCGCAGTCGGCGTCGCATTCTGAGTGATGGCCATCGAATGATGCTCATCGGCATATGACGGGGACGCCTTTACGTCGTGGGAGACAAGAGACTCGCTTGACGCATAATTCATAGCATCGGGTGACTTTCTACGCGTCAGCCGCCACGTGAACGCTGCGTCTACACGCAGGTTCCCTGATCACTTTTCCTCATGCTTCCACATTTTAGCACTCTTGCATTTTGCCCTCTGCCAGATCTGTGCTGCGTTGCTCAGAGGATGAAAGACCACACGGTTATGAATCCATGGAGGAAAAGGGAAGCCAGGAAAAAGAGACAACATGCACTTTTTTTTTTTTTGTTTTGGCTACAACAACCTGTAAATTAACCCACTGATTTTCAATCCAGCTGTTCAAACATACAAAGACGTCGAGTTTGCTCGATGATGCATGGCTCTTTCTGGTTGTTGCCCTTGTGTGTAACGAGTGACAGCCTCCACGTCGACTGCAGTTTAACAGCGTATTGCCCTTCAGACAAACATTTGAACTGCATTTGTTTAGCATTATCGGCCTTGTCATGAAAGTAGCCCTTCCTCTGCAAACAGGTTCAGCGAAGCTACTGAAATTAGCAAGATAAAAATGGTGGCTTTTCATGCTGAGATGTCAGCGTCTCCCGCAGAAGCTAGCGGCCGACATTATTTTTATCCTACGACGCATCTGCAATTAGTCCCACTGACAGTTGCATTCCATGCGCGCCCTTTCATCTGATCTGTTGTGACTCGTGCGGCCGCGTCACGTGCGCTACGTGCAGAAATGCTCAGCGCTTGGTGTGGAAGCCTCTGTCCCGGGATGCGACACCTGCGGCGTGCGTGCGGCCTCAGCCCACTGGGGTGGGATATGCGACTGGGCCAATCGCACCGAGCACGCCGACTGGCAGCCTGTCAAGCCTAGTGGGGCCTCTGCAAATGTCTATATTTACAACTTGTGTTCCTCTTCTGCCTGCTGCTGTTTTAGCTGTTTCTGCAAAACTGCCTTCGGAGATTCCTGTCTGCCTTTTTGGGGTCCGTCAGATCTAACACATGGTCTTTGCTTGACTCCGGCATCCGAAGCCTTTCTGCGCGGTCCGTCGCACTTCTTGGGCGCGCGGCGGCCCCGCCACGAGTACCACCGGGCAGCGATGTTTGGGTTTATTTTCTGTTTGCCATGGCAGCAGAGTGCGGCCAGAACGAATGAGGCGCTGAGAATAGGCCTCCCACGTGGCCGGGTTTCGCATCTTTTTGCTCCGGGCTCGACGCGGCGTCCGTCTTCGGGTCTGCGGCGCGCGTTCCTCACCTGTCCGAAAGTGGAACCGGCGTGATGAGGAACAGGCGCTGACCGGGCAAGTTAATGATTGACTGTAGGTGACGGCTGTTAGTAGGCCTCCCTGCTGGCGGCTGCCCTTGGTCATTAACGCAAACAACCTTCTCCTCCCACACGGCAAATCATCTGGCTGCCAAATGAATACATATAGCGTTCAGACGGGGTCAGGAGGGTCAGCAATGAAATGCGGTGAGACGGTTGGCGGCCGACATGGTGGTTCCAGCATCTCAGAAGGAGAAGCCCTGCTGAGATCGTCACACGCCGCCGTGTCTCGGGTTCGCGGGGAGCCGCGTGGCGAACGAAAAACATCTTGTCGGTTGCATTTTTTGTGGCTGAAAACACCTTGCCAATGAGAGAGGTCAGAGGAGGATGTCCAGACTGCCTCAAGTAAACAGGAAGGCCACCAGGTCGGTACGACGACGGGCCACCAGAAGGGTTGACTGAGTGCACAGCTCGTCAACCCGTAAAGTTGTTCTGGAGACAGAAGATGGTCCTACTTGGTACCTAATAAAATTAGCACTGGATGTATGTGTTCCAAAAGTTGAAGGTTACACACGTCAGCGGTAGTGCGCTCTAGATGCTGAGGTAAACCCGCAGCAAACAAGGACAAATGACACAGATGGTCTAAAATCCATTTACTTGTTCACTGTTCCCAGAATCGCTGTATAACGACATGTATGCAAGATGGACAGAGTCATAGGGAAACTGCAAAGCCACCTCTGTAATTAAAAGAAAACTTTCCCTCCTCGCTAAGACAGAGAAAATCATTGCATGTATGTTTATGATTCTGACCACTATATCATTAGGCGGGTCGGGGAAGATTTCCTTGAAACTTTCCTCAGTTGTTGTTTTTTTTTTTTTTTTTTTTCCGGCTTCACCCTTCTTTTCCATTCTCCACAAATGGCAGGGATGGTGTTGCAGGAATGCCAGTGACCTCCGCTTAGGAAAACAGCAAAAAATGCAGTGGGGCAGGAGGGAACCGAGCACCTCCGAGCCTGGATGGCCAGGCCGGTCGGTCTACAGCGAGCAGCGGTCTACGAGAGGTCTGCAGCGAGCAGCCCGCTCTGCTCGCCTCGCCTCCGGTAGGAGGTCTGCGCTTTTTCATGCGGGTAGATGGTACCTTGCTTGTGCATCTGATGAGCAGAGGCTGCAAGCCGGGGTCTACTGTGCAGGCAGTGGCTCTCCGGAGGTGCGGATAAATGCGGAACGTGTCAAGACGGACGACAGAATCACTGTGAATCACTCATAGTTTGTGATCCTCGGATGAAGCGAATCCCGCACCCTGGAGTCATGTTAGGCCTTTGGCTCTTTCTGTCACCCACAACAGCTCAGGTCCTCAGCTTCTTGTTGCTTCCGACGGCTCACTGGGAGTCCAGTGAGTGGAGTGGGAAGGGTGGTTGTTGAACACCTCGTCTCCCGATCCCATTCTTCACGTTGAGATGTATGCGGGGGTGGGCCGTGGGGCAGGAAGTCCTTGCTGTCTTGCAGCGAGCTCATTCCTGCACGCTCAGCAGCCGCTCTGCCATGCATTTCCTGTAACTGTTTCTTTCCCCTACATTGTGCGCATCACAATATGGGGTAATACCAAAGGGGCGGCCTCATAGGGTCTATGGAAGGCAGCACGATCTCACCAGTCCCCTGCCTGCCGTGCCCTCGCCGAAAGAACCGGAGACACCGTGAGATACCGGCCTTTGTCGCACAAACGTGCAAGTGCTCAGCGGCGGGTCACACTGCGTAATAAAGCTATTTATGACGCGGACGGGTCTGCGCTGAGGGCGACTCGTTGGTTCCGTTTCATCGTTTCTTTCATGTTCTTGCATGTTTGGCAGAAGTGCGGCTCCATTTCGTCGTCCGCTTGAACGTAGAACACGAGCCGGGCGCGACGTCGGGCCCCACCGGAATGGAAACGGAATGACAATCGCAGAAAAATAGACTGCAGTCAGGTCAAAGGTGACCTGTTTGTCTACTTAAATTTATTTTCTCCTCAGTAAATGATTCCTTTTCTCTTCAGTGCAGGATGCACTTGGCACAGCTGACGGCCGACATTCCAAATCCGTGGCATCCACTGAGTTGTTTTTTTTTTTAACCGCAAACGTCTCATCAAAAATGACATGAATCATTGCATAGGAAGCCGGAGCTCTTTGTTCCTCCCAAACAGACGCTCTCTGATTCATATCTGTTCCGTATGTCTCTACGGTCGTCATGCTTCCTCAATCAGAGGAAACGTGTTTAAAGGTCTGCTTGCTCAGTTCCTTATCCTTCCCTGACATCCTCTTTTGGTGTAATTTTAAGTGCTACTTGCTCTGTGTCTGTGCTGTGGCCACTACCTCGACCGCCTCGTGTGTGTTAAACGTTCAGCCCGCTTCCCACTGCGGGCCCAGAAAAACACGCTTAATTCTGTCTGGGTGGCTCCCGTTTTCCCGCGGCCGTCCTGGTATCAGCCCTCCAGACGGGCCTTGTTTTTCCGCCGCGTTCCAGAAATCCCTATAGAAAACACTGCCTTAGCGCCGCACGCCTGGACGCCAGGTTATCCTCTGCTGAGCACCAAACCAGGCCCAGCAAAGCAGGACCCTCCCTAAAAGCACATCTCCATTCCGTGGGCTGGTCGGTCTGAGACGTCAGTGGAACAGGGAGGATTCTTCACTCTTAAAAGCACCCCCAGTCTAAGACTGTATTTCAGAGCCACTTCGCACTGCCTTTCGCGTTACCGCTGGGTCCTGGCGTTCCAATAAAAATACTGTAATAACAAAGTCCTTATTTCTACTGGAAATTTGACTGTGTCACTGCTATCCAACACTGAATAAGCGGTTTTTGGCAAACGGAGGAAGGGATGAATTTGACTGCCGCTGAACCTCAGGTTCAGACCGGCCTTCCAGAAACGGGTGACACGTCTTTTAATAATGCTGCTTTTTTTTTTTTTTTTTGCATTTATGGGTTTTTATAGCAACATTTGTGCGTTTCCACATTCTGATTTGAACCATGTGCGTGTGGCTGCTTTCCAGCAGATTCATGAATTACCATTATGTACTTGGCTATAAATCGATAGGCATAGTAAATAAAAAAATCATATGAGCACATTCTTGGATTCATTCGGCATTGTTTGCATGCGAGACCAGTTACGCATACCTGATGCATTATGCATTAGAACTCATAATGAGCTGGCATATTCTGAAGCATGACTGAATATCTCAGCTGGGTTCATTGTCCCTCTGGTGCCGTTACATGGGTGTAGCGTAATACGGGCTCCACCCTGTTTAATTTTCAGCATTTCTCTCCCAGGAAAGGCATACTGTACTCGCCACTCCCTTAAGAAATAAATAAGAATGTCACCACACAGCCAAACTGACAATGAGGTATTTAGACTAGTTGTGCTCAGTGCGGGACTTTAAAAAAAAAAAAAAACTTATTTTTTTACTTTTTATGTTTCGTAACCCTAATAGTTAAAGGCGACAATAGGCAGCTGGTGACAGACATGAACGGCATAAACGACGCCACACAGCTATGAGACATGTGACATGTGCTAAACTTCTGGAGGTTAATCAACTGCTATGTTAAAGAATGAGGTCCAAATAGGTGGATTTAAAAATCCCCCCCCTTCCCCACCCCCCCCCCACGGTACAATTCCTTTGCAGAAAACAGCCGACGTGGCAGAGTGCAGTGTTATGTAAACACAGGCCGGCAGGACGGTCTAGAGTTCTCCCTCCGAAGATGCCAGTTCCAGTGCCAGTGCCAGGAATGAATGACTCAAAATGTAAGTTCGCTCCAGATAGTCGCATCCTCCGAGCAACGAGATAATACCTACAGCTATTTGTTTGATGGCCCATTCAGTCTAACTATAGCTCATAAGCGTGGTGGATCCGTGCAGCATTTTACTCTCGTATTGTTTTTTTCCAGCCTTTCACGAGAGGCATTCAGAAAGAATTCAACGAGGGCTTTCTTTTTAACCTAATCTACGTTCTAAGTCTTTAGCACAAACCTAAAGCTGTATATCTTTCGTACAGTTTCAGCTGTTATTGTATGCGTGTGAGTTTATATGGTCGTCATGGGGATCGGCGAGGCCTTTAAGGGCGTTTGGCCTAATCTCTGCAAAGATGCATGTGCCCACCGAGGGACAGTCCGGGACGGCTTGCTGTTGGACAAGAGAATGGAAAGTACAGCCTTTCCTCCAGAGGAAGGTGGGGGGAACCACCGATTGGCCTGTTGCTTGTCCGTTGGCTGGCTGAAGTTCAGAATGTGAAGCGTACAGCTCCCAACACGCGGCTGCCTTTGTCATTATGTCACGCCGCTTAGCCAAATCAGCAGAAAACAGCCGCCAGCCATTTTGCTGAATCACACAAAAATTAATATGTGTGAAAAGGCATACATAACCTTTCAAGGATTCTTTTTCCGTGGGTATTCTCTGTTTTGGTCTGACACTGGACTATCAGCGGCTGGTGATGCACTTATACGTTTTCGCCTGTCATTATTTCATCTTTAGCCTGTGCATGGGAACGTCAGATTGCCTTCACATCGTGCTTGGATTTTTAACATCATAAAGCACTTAGACTCAATCCTGCAGCAATTTCATGCACATTCTTCGCCTTGACCTACATTTATGTGGTAATGAATCACAAAGAGTAAATTCTTTTTTTCACTAATTCTTTTATTCTGCTCAGAGGGCCGCCGTGAACAAAGGCCTTCTTGTAGATCACAGAAGTGCAGCGGATCTGCCGTTGTGATGCTTTTCTGGATAATATCATAATATCACCAAGGTGCCCATGAGCAATTAAAGCTCATTAATCTGATACTGCGCTTTAACAGAACTGAACCCAGCCCAGAAAAATACAACGAGGCAATACCATTCAAAAAAAATTGTTTATAATCTAGTCACAGATTAATTTCTGGCTGCTCTGGGGGGAATTACGTTAGTTCCACTTCTGTTAACGTAGCAAAACCAGCTGCCTCCATTTTCATAAAGAATCTAATTTGGGGAAGATTGAGGGACCTTGCAGACTTCTAGGGTGATACTTTTAGATGCTGCCCCGCCCCCCCGCCGGCTCCCCCCGTACAGATAATTTCCCCCAGGGTGCAGGCTGATTAGCTGGATGTGGTAACAGAGTTCCCGTTAAACAGATGTCCCTGGGCATTGTGCTTAATGAAGTTCCTGGGAGTGTCCTGGGCTTGGCGGCCGTGACCCGTCGCCGCATCCGAACACGGTGCCCGTTTAGCTGGCTTAACGGCTGCCTTCTCCACACCTTTGCCAGCGTGCTGTAACCTCACCCGCAACCCGGCCAGGTGCATCGCTAAATCGTAGCTCACGGTGAACTTATAAACAAGAGCTTGCTGCCAACTCAAAGCCACATCTTCAACTCTTTGTAAGGTTCATATTTTGCAACTTGAGTATCTGGTTATATATTCACAGTACGTTGAATAGCCTTACTTTACAATTTTCATATTTCTCTGGTCTATCATTTAATATGTAACCAGGATTGCTCTGAGGCCAGAAGACAAAGGACAACTTATTTTTTTTTAACACAGAAAATATAAAACTCTTTTTAATATTATGGTTTAGTGTAACTGAGGTTGATTCAGCTTTACATCAGCTGATTCTCTTGCAGACGCAAAATGTTCAAACAAACATCTTGAGAGAATGTGACGTTTTTTTGGAAAGTTATTCTGCAAACATATGCGTTCTCCGTGTCACTGATGGTTTGTGTTTCTGTAAGCGGCATTGACTTTATTTCTTGCCACTGCAGGGTTTGTCCCTGTGTTACTGAAGCTTTTACCTGGCGGGGCGTATTGCGAAACTGGCTTTTGCGGACAATGAAATGATTTTTACATTTAGATCGCATCTCAGTCACGTTCTGCCCAGGTAGAGTCGTGGAACCTTTCGGTTGCCCCGAGCTGAACGGACTTTGCCCCAGATCTGCTCTGATGGTCTGACGACAGCTCGTAATAATCCTCCATGAAGGTGCTTATCTCTGATTTCGGCCCTTTATGGGTTTCTGGCCCATAAATCAGTTTATTGAGCTGTTTTGCTCGTTCGGCATTGCTGACAGTTTGCCTGCCATTTAGCAGAGTCTCTCAGATGGAGTCCGGTGTTTTGCGGTAGGAGCCGGTAACACGGCACGCAGTCGTGTCTGCTGGCCAAACAGAAACGCTCTAGTTGATCAAACCCGGCTGTGTACGTCCACTGCAGTGCAGGGTGGCAGCAGAAAGGGGGCGCCCTGACCCCCCCTTCAGGGTCATCTCTGCAGAGCCGGATGAGGCGAAGCTTCCAGCGAGGCACAGATGGGGAACGGCTCAGCCGCGAATAATGGAAACCCCTGCTGCTTTAGGCCGAGTCTCAGCCCTGAGTCTCAGCCCCTCGCTGTCCGTGGGCCGACTGGCTGTCGGCTGAACTTTTGACCCGTGACACTCTTACAGGAGGAACACATTTTCATGCTCGAGCCCGCAACCCTTGCACTACTCCCTGTCCTACCTCAGCATATTACACCGAGGAAAAAAGCACTTCGGGCGGGGGGGGGGGGGGGGGCTTAATAGATCTCGCTGTCGCCGCCCGTTCCTTACAGCTAAGAGCATCGCCTGCAGTTTCCCCCTGGGCCGATTTACATCCGGGTACCGTTAAGTAATCATTCAACTTTTCATCCTTATTATCACCCTCGACTCTGCCTGGGGGGGTTTCCCCGCTGAGGAAAACACCGTGTGAAGCGCTACTTCGGCCCGGAGACGGCGAATGGTCCTGAGTCATTCCATTGTAATTCAGGGATGCTTCCCTCCATTCATCAGGGCATTCAGTGGTGCAGATAGCTGGCAATAAAGGGAATTCAGAGTCACGAAGGTGACAAAATGCCATTTCAAAGGCACCCAGCTTTCCATTGGTGTTACCACTGGCTGCAATGCTACATTTCAAACCGAGGGCAGTTTTAATTGTGGAGGTTTAAATAGGGGGAAAAAAAAAACAATACATGCTACTCCATCAATTGCAAAACATTTACACCAAGTGGGTTGGAGAGACCATTAGTAGTAATGGGTTACATTAACTGTACCTTCATAATGCATTCATGCTTATACTTGACATGACAGCTTTAATGTACATTACTAATGAACATGATATAATTGTATGATCATAATGTTTATTAGCAATGTACATTAAAGCTGTCATGTCTTGTTCATTGGAAGTAATATGAATGCAATCCATTGTGACGTTAAGATATGCTTACATGCTGCTTATGAATGTTCCGCGAATGCATCAAGACGGTGCGGTGATTGTAAAGCGTCAGACAGGTAACATTGTCATTTAAATAAGCGAAGGCCGTAACAAAGTATCTCCAAGACATGTTCTCATTGTCATTAAATGATCTATTCAGTTGGTCTTGTGTTGGATGAAGAGTTAAAGGAATACTACGTACGGTGACATTATTATGCTGTAACGTCGAGCGATTTTTGTTGGAGGACCCCAGACGAGGCAGCGACAGGGTCGTTCCGAAGCGCCACCAGCCAAATGCCGCCCTGGCCGGGGCCCAGGGCTCTTTCAGGGCTCTTTCAGGGCTCTTTCAGGGCTCTTCCAGTGCGCTGTACACATGGCAGAGTGCCAGGCTTGAAATTTACACTGTCATGTCAAGGTTTTCAATGAACGAGCCATGCTTAGATTACCATTAAAGTAAACAAGGCAAAACTAATGAAGTGCAGCTGGAGGTATGTAAACTATGGTTATTTTACTTCTATTACTTCCAATAACTTGCCGCCCCCCCCGAGCTGCAAGTCTCAGCTGTAACAGGGCTAGTATGGCCTACAGAGGAGAGCTCCTAAGTACTAATACTTGGAGGTTGCAGGGTTGGGGGGATGGTACAAGCAGAAGGCGGCCCCAACGCTTTAGGTGGGGTCCTCATCTGTCATCCAGAAAGCCGTACGAGATGTTCGGGAGCCGGCGTCTGTTGCCATCCTGCCGGCGTGTATACTTTGGATGAGGTGAAGCATTGCTCTGGGCCTCTTGTAGTCAAAATGCCCCCAGAGTGAGCGGACCGGACAAATAAAAGGGCCGAGATGATGCCTAGTGATACCCTTTAACTACCTGTGCAGGTTGAAGCTGTTACCATCGCGGTGTAATTTATGCAGCAATAGATTTTTTTTTTTTTTACCCAGAATGCATCTTGCAAGCTTACTTGACCATGTGACATGATGGACAGAAATGATAGGTGATTTGTTTGGTTATGGGAGTGGAGGTGGGCTTTACAAAATGGCAGAGAGCAATGAAAACAAAATGCCATGAGAGATCAAATGAACGTTGACCTGTGGTGAGGGTTACAACAGAGAGCAGAGCAGGGCCTGGATGCTTGTTCTAACTTGAGAGACAAACAGAACCCAGCGCTATATGACCCCAGTGGATATTTACACAACATTTCAGCCATTGTTTCCTGTATCATGTGCCTCATATATGAACTTGGCTCAATAAAACCGGGTTAATTAAAATGAGTCTTTTACAGTTATATAATGTCAGTTAAATGATGAAATAATATCATTTATTTGTTTGATACTGATTATAACAGAAGCTGATTTCAAGGCAGAAGGTCCTTCTGTAATTGGTGCCGTTTTCTCGCTGGACATTTTGTTGGTCCGGGGCTCTGAAAGCGGCAGCCCATCCGTGACGGCGATTAGTGTGCTGCTAAAAAGGGGCAGACATTTCCGGGTAAATCCTCAGGGTAAATCCCGCTCCTCTGGGCACCTGCTCTGCACACCAGCCGGTTCCAAGTCCGTTATGACGCGATACCCGGGGGCCTACTTGCGGGACCCCATCATATTACAGAAGAAAATATAATTGTAATAAGCGTACTCTATTTCTGAAGCGTGCGATTGTGCGTGAATGTGTTCAGGTGTCCTTTGCCTGCCTAAAACTTATAGTTTATAGTAACTTCAGTAATTTTCACACTCTCAGGTGTATCCTGTCACCGCAGATGTTGGCGTCTGTTGCTTGGCGGCTGCAGTAGGGCACTGACATGCACAGTGACCTTTTCCCATTCGAGCCAGCCGCCTAGACCGCGGAAGGACCCAGGACCACAGCCATCCCCGGAGATCCGTCGGCCATGAGACGCAAGTGAGGCTGAAGTGATTAGCAGACCTCAGGGCTCGGTGGACAAGGCATGTCTGTGTGTCGGAGGAGAGCCACTTAGCAGGTAATGGGGCCACGCCTGACCCATCTGCGGCAGGGCAGAGGAGGGAGGCCTCAGGAGGCCCACGGGCAAGGCTGCCCATCTGGCCTCCTCTTCATCATCCACAGAGTGCCAGGAAGGTCCTGGGGAGAGGCATGGGGGAGGGGGAGTAAGAAAACTGACATGTGGACAGACAGCCATATGCACAAAAGACACAGAGGGCCCAGGAGTAGTGAAGGAGAAAGATCCAGACAAAAAGATAAACAAGCATGCAGATGGAAGGGGACAAAGAGAGGCAGACAAAGACACAGACAGGGTGTCCATGGGACTGAGACTGAGACCATGGGACTGACAAAGAGACAGAGACCATGGGACTGACAGAGAAACAGACTGAGACAGAGAAACATTCAGAGAGAAAGACAGACCATGGGACTGACAGAGAAACAGACAGTGTTTATGGGACTGACAAGGAGACTGAGACCATGGGACTGACAGAGAAACAGACTGAGACCATGGGACTGACAAAGAGACTGAGACCATGAGACTAACAGAAAAACAGACAGTGTCCATGGGACTGACAAAGAGACTGAGACCATGGGACTGATAAAGAGACTGAGGCCATGGGACTGATAAAGAGACTGAGACCATGGGACTGATAAAGAGACTGAAACCATGGGACTGATAAAGAGACTGAGGCCATGGGACTAACAGAGAGACCGAGACCATGAGACTGACAGAGAAACAGACAGTGTCCATGGGACTGACAAAGAGACTGAGACCATTGGACTGATAAAGCGACTGAGACCATGTCTGACTGGGGCCGTCCCTCGCTTTCCTTCCTCACGACACCAAAGGGAACCGGCACGTTCTGTGATTTACACACGATGCTGAAATGCGGCCTGTGTCATTAAGCCACAGATTGTGAAGGCAATGTTTGCTTTCCTCTGCTAACATGGGCTCTTAAACACCAACGTCGGTCGCCAGTAGCAACATACTGTATAATACTGAGCGTAGGTGATTTCTCTGATCGGTATTGAGAACTCCGCAATATGCACTACATTATATCTTAAATAGGCTATTTTGCATAACACATATTTGACACATGATAGTCTTGTGTAATTATTCCCCAGTAAAAAGATCAAGTGGTTTTTATTTATAGGTAAGAAAGATCGTATCACGTTATAATGTTCTGAGTTGGTCCGGGCTATTGCTTTTGGAACCTATTTAAAGGATCGTGTGAGTAATCTTATGCCCAACATTCTGTTTCTGCTTGGGCTTTGGGGGTGAATTGGAAGTCCTCCAGTCCCATTGCTATGACGTGTCCATAGATAATGTCTTTCTTACCCCCCCGCTGGGAGACACTGGAGGGGAGGGGGTCTCGCACCTGTCTCTAGCTCCGCAGGCTGACCCTGCAGGCGGCCGCCGTCCGTTAATAAGACGTGTCCAAAGTTGTTAATAACCCATATAGCTGAAAACAGGTGGGACCGAATGAGGGATGAAGTTTTGCATCTGCAGCCAGAGCGCCCCCTCTTGGGGGGGGGGGGGGTTAACTACTGTACTCTCTCCCCATGAAGACCCAGGCAGTTTGCTTTTGGTTTTTCCCATGTGGTAATTTGTAGGACGGTTCTTTCCAGTGATGTCCTGTGATTCTCTTCCCAGCCTAGACATGGACATAGATATACGTCTACAAATTTCCACCATCCTTGGTTTTGTGGTAATAAAGATTCTATCCATCCATCCATCCATCCATCCATCCCTCCTTTTTTCTGAACCGCCGGTCTAATTCAGGGTCGCTCAGGGTCTGGACCCTATCTCTGAAGCTACAGGCACACAGCAGGGAATTATCCAGGACGGGACGCCAACCCATCGCAGGGCACACTCACAATAAAGCACACTCACAATAAAGGTTCCAATGTACAGGAATTTATTGAAATGTGCTTGTAATGCTTCCAAAATCATAATATGTCCACAAATCCACGGAATGGCCCATAATCGGTTTTTTTTTTTGAACAAGTGGACTAAAGTATTCCCTGAGAACTGTATGATTTGAGTGGTTTTTCAAGAATGGCCAGGCTTCTGCTCAAATGGTTTCATAACTGGAAATTGCAACACTTTAGGAAACATAGGGTCAAGTCCTTTGGAAAGTTATAATTTGAGGTAAAGGGACGCGGGACACTTCGCATACCTTTTATTTTTTTCCTGAAGCCAAGGGTGAAAATGTAAACTTGTGAAATATCCACAATCGTGTTGCCGAAGGTTGGTTATAAGGTTTGGTTTCCTTTTCATCGGACAAAGAATGTGTTTGGAAAGGTCTGAGATTCCCATTCTGGAGTAACAGATGTGTAGTTCAATTGAATGAACGATTACGTTTAATGAGCTTGAACAAGTGTATCCCAGCAACACCGTATAAAGGAGGCTGGCGCTCGGCGAGGCAGAGGAGGCCGGCGCTCGGCGAGGCAGAGGAGGCCGGGTTGCAGTAGGCAGCAGAAGCGCTTTAACAGTTCAGCTGCTTCTATCGACAGTTGTCACTATGGCAGCAGTTCAGTGAATTTAAATGGAAATGATTTAATTCAGTTTACACTCACATTTTTTTTTTAAATCAAATATGAGTATGTTTACTTGCTTAGCTTATGCTTTCATCCGAGTGAATTACAATTTTTGCTCATTTATGCTGCTCGATGCCTTAGAGGAGCATTGTGGGTTCAGTGTTCAGTGCTCACTGGGGCTACAGCAAGGCCTCTGCTGAGCCTGGAAGAGCTTTGCTGCCTGTTACTTGGGAATAATAAGATATTATACAGAAAATGCAAATAATAGAGGTACTGTGGAACATGATGTCTTTGACTGGAATGGGGCAGATTTCCCAGAAGCAGTCTGTCATGAACCAGCAACTAAAGCATAATAAACAGCAACAATGAAATCTATCCCTATCCCTAACCCCCCTCCCCCCACCGCACACATGTAAAGGACTTTCTCTATTGTCGAGAATTCCTCAAAAGTATGTAGTTCTTTGAGTGTGATAGTGATATGATTTTGCGCAAAGTAGTGCATTGTCCTGTCACTCTAAATGCGACGGGTAACCTTGTGACCAATGTCCAAGACGTGCGATATGTGCTAATGCTTGGCATCATTACTTGATTGAAGTTCCATAAATGCTGATCCTGGGTTATATAGAAGCACGGGACACAATGAAGGTCTCCCTTTCTCTCTCTCTCTCTCTCCCTCTCTCTCTCTCTCTATACATACATATCTATTTTATGTGACCACTTTTCCTAATCACGGTTGCTGGTGGTCCAGAGGCTACAAGCACAAGGCAGGGAGTGGTCCCTTGTGGAACACCAACCCATCACAGAGCACAACTCACAAACGCATGCATACATAGGGACAACCAAAACCAGCGCAGTACTCTGAGGAAACCCATGACAATATGGGAGAACATGCTAAACTCTACACGCAGAACCCTAAGAGAGACTTGAACCCGAGTCCCATAGGTCCCTTCCACAATGCCAGTGAAGCACATATACCGTACCATTGTTTTAACCGAAATCGAGACATGAAAGGCTGACTTTCTGGAGGAACCGAACTCCGGCTATAGATACATGTGTTACTCTTGGCTCTTGGCTGGGGCAGCAGGAGACGCCCTCAAGTGCTTCACAGGGGATTCATTAAGTCTGATATGCAACATGGAAGCTTGATGATCATTTGAGCATTTGCTTGAAAAGCGGCGAACATATGGAAGTGATACTTGTTATTAGGAGATTTCAGCTACGTCTCAGGCAGAGTGTGACTCTTTGACCAAAGGGGCGGGGGAGCCAACTGCAGAAAGTCAAAATGAACCTCAGCCACAGTCCCAGTAGGACAGACAGATTTCATCAGCGTGGTCTGCTGGGGGGTCCATCCATTTTGTCGAACATAATCCTCACTTTCCTGCAAGTCCCTGGGTTTTCCTGTGAATTTAATTAATTATAAAAGTCTAATTGCGCTGCCAGGTACTTTCACAGCGAAGAAACGCTGCAAATCATTCAGAAAATGTCACCAAAAATCGAGGGAGCACTGCTTTCGTGGAATCGTGGCACGGCTATCGTTTGTTGTTTTGAATGTGCTCCCTTTGTGAGCTGGCTTCTGGAAGTTCTCGTACCTGATCATTTCTCTATTCTGATCTCAGTGGTTACTTTTGCTACATGGCTTGTTGTGGTTTCATCAACCACACATTTTTTTTTTTATACCTCATCAGGGCTCAGCATTCAGACCTTTATTGTAAAACTTACAGCTGAGCATCTATGACAATAAATTTAGATGTATAAATGCTCTTTGTGAGTAATGCAATAAAAGGGATTCTGGAATGCTGCTCTCTCGGAGAGCAGGCCTCAGATGTGGAGGGAACGGGCTTCATTCTGCTGGCCCTTAAGCGGCGATGTTCTCAGCTGCAGAGACGTGCGCTTAAATATTCCTTTTCAACTGTACTGAAGCACGTTCCCTGTTCCGAGGAGAGGCGATTACTAAGTGTGTGTGTGTGTGTGTGGGTGTGTGTGTGTGTGTGTGTGGGGGGGGGGGTAGTGTGAGTCTCTGTGGGGGTGCTGGGGCGAAGGGGGATTCTTGGGAGGATATTC
>JAABNY020000038.1:3378643-3389749 GCA_015164015.2 Brevimyrus niger
CATGCAGGCTCTTCCTGTGTGAGAGGTAATCGGCCAAAGGCTGACGTCACACGCCATGCATGCTCTTCCTGTGTGAGCCACGCCTCGGCCGGCTTGGCAGTTTCAGCCTGTAAAACGCTGCTCGGGATAGCCGTTAGCTTCCGCCGTTTGATCACTCTATTGTGCTGCTTGATTAATATTTTTTAGGAGCGATTAATTGCAGCAACACTCGGATAAATCCAGTATTGTGCAACGCATTAAGTACCGCACAGTCATTCGCTGTATCGTACCGATATTCCCATAGCTTCCGGTAGACCATTTGCTCCCTAATCTAAATTAAGAAGAGCAGTATGAAAAACCCAACCTCCTTAGACCCAGCAACCTGAGGATCTCTGTCTTTAAGCTTCGACAGGCCTCCACTCTACCAACTGAGCTACGAAACGGGGCAGAAACGTATCGCCGGAGTTACCGGGATGCAAGGTGCAGGGGATGAACGTGTTGTAATAAAACGAAGGTAGGACATCATCTAAGAGGGGGAAGAAAATGCAATCATACCTGGTGGACCTGAGCAGTGGCCTCGGGTGACATGGAGCCTGAAACGTGAGCGTGAACTCCGGGCGAGATTGTAATTTCCACATAGGCTTGTAACAGGATATCAGTAAGACATGTGCTGAAATGAGGATGTTGGATGGACACCATTCCGGTTAGAGGTGGCAGTCTGTTATCTGGGGATGATGGACGCCACTCCGTTAAGAGGTGACAGTCTGTTATCTGGGCCCTTGGCCGTGATTTGCTCAGTCGCTGGAAGTTTCCAGAACTGGGTCCCCATAGATCAAAAACCAAAGAGCAGAAGAGCGGCCTTGAAACATTGCATGTCAAGAGAAGTTATCTCTGGTAAGACAGGGCCCACAATGCCAGGAATGTTGGGTCGGCTGTTTATTTACATTTTTTCATATCTGTCTGTGTGATTTCAGCTTCGAACGTAATAAGCCATGTGTCTGGAATTCGCGATGACAGCCGGCCACTACTGAGCGGTTCACCTCACTGTGGAGACTCATAAATTTCTTACTTATGTTGTTTGGGCCAGAGACGTCGTCTTTGCACAGCAGAGTGGCGCTTGTGTCACCAGGCCCAATCCTGTGGCATTTCTGAGTCTGTCTAGTCCTGATTTCCCAGAAGTCTTTGGGGTTGCAATTCCTGACACCAGCCTTATCCTGGGAGTTTTTTTGCTGCTATATATTGCTAGAAGATTCTGATTGAAGTTTATTAATAAATAAAATAAAAGGAAAGGCTGTTAAGAATGAAGTTTCAAAAAGTGTAAGAATCATTTCTCACACCCGCTTCTTTCTATGTGAAGCACAGGAAGATGTGACTCTTTCAGTATTTTTGTCTTGTTTAGTACATCGACCCAGATATACCACAAGGATCGCCAATAAAGACTCGACTTTGTCACGCTCTGAAAGTGTAAACAGCTCTAGGAGAGCTGTCGCACACCTACGTACAGTTACGCGTACTGTAAACATCCATCTGTAAACAGATTGCGGAAATAAGAATAACATCAAAAGCAAATATACTTCATGGTGACAAGGCTGGTCAAGGCTGTGTCATCAGAGGCAAATTTGATTTTTAGTTTTCATGTTTCATTTCATTAGCAACAGATTCTGATGTTTTTCTTTTCAGAGAAATATCAGCTGTAAAATCCGTAATTCACCTGTTCATGGTGGTATAAAAGTAGCATAATAAATATGAGAAGTACTGCCTAGTAACAGGCAATGTCACAGAGGTAAGTATTTCTGTGAACACGGTTTTCACTTTCAAGTTTCATTTTGTAACCAATAAAATCTATTAATAAACTAGATTTGTATGAAGACAGGATTTATTCCGGATGTATCAAACGATTTTAGGATTTTTTTGTAAGACATTTTCTTATCCGATTTCCAAGAGGCTGTCAAGAAACATGTTTTGTTTTTCTTATCGAGTTTGCTCATTCATCTCCACAATGACAGCGATTTCAAGTGCTGGCCAATTTCGTCTGATTGTGGTTTTCAGCTGCTTCTGATCCAAACAGCCAGGCTGGAAAAAAAAAAAAAACAAGTCTTCAGTGTACATTTCTGAGGTGCTCGGTTGAAGAGTGCAGTGTGTCCGTAAAGCTCGAGCGGAGATGCCAGTTCGGACCTGAGAATGCTGCCTCAGTTGAAGTGAATGAACACTGGTATGACTATACGTGGTAGTGAGTAATGATGTGGAAACCGGGGTGCATACACAAGGTTCATGAAGCACTTTGGGCCCTATTTTAATGATGTAAAGTGTGCAATCTGAACCACACGCCAAAAGTTCCTTTAAGGAGTGCCTCAACCACTTTCGCTAGTTTAATGGCAGAAAGATAGTGTCAACGCCAGAAGCACGGTCCGGAATGCTCTCAGGTTCAGTCATGGGTGTGTTTTGGGTTTAATGTGCCACATGCTGCCCAGTGTCACCCCGTTCACTTTAAAAGCCTGGTGTTTGCACACCTTGGCCGATCACTATTATAGTGGTGGATTTGCCAGGGAGTAGAAAAGAGTGTTTCTCCGGAGAGGAAACGGATCTGATAGCACTTCAACGTGAAAGTGCACAATCAGGCTATCTGTCACACCCGGCTCCGGACGATCCTTCCTGTGTGCCACGCCCACCTCGTTACCTCTTGTCTTTGCCCGATTGCAGTCACCTGTTGCTCGTTCGGTCTAGCCTGTCTTTTGTATTTAGTCCGTGTCTCAGTCAGTCTTCCCCAGATCTGTCACTGACGTCTAATGTTCATGAGTACCCTGTCCGTTTTCCTCAATAAACCCCATTATTTCCCTCAACCTGGCTACTCTCGCCTCCCCTGCTTACTCGCCGCTCCCGACTCGTGACACTAAGGCAACAACAGTATTCCATGAAAGCTCCCTATTATTAGCTATTATATAATAATAATAATAATAATAATAATAATAATAATAATTACAGTAGTCCCCCCCTCCATCCAATACACTCCAAGACCTACCACGCAAAACTGGATAATTGCAAACCATCCGCAGACCCAATATATAGCATAATTGTTTTGTATGGTACGTGGTGTACATGTGGTAATGTTTAGGCTAATTGATAAATTATGCACAGCAAGAAATGAACACCATTAAAAACAGTAATAATATAGTGCATTGTACATCATTATGCAGTACTGTACGCTCTCAAATGAAAGGGATTCGTTTTAACCCTAATTATCAAGACAGGATACACTGTAGAAATATAGGTGTAGAAATGTAGATGACAGAGCAATGAAAATCATGTTTTTATACCCCACCAAAGGACGAAGAAACAATGAATAAGCATAGGCTACTGTTACACGTTTTATAATGAAAAATACTGTAAGGCACCTGTATGTAATCTGTAATGAGAAAAATGTATTTGTTTAAAAATCTGTGCCCGGTGTAGGTACTCACCAGCTTACAACCTGTACTAGCTCGGCAGCTTATGAACCTTTTCTGGAATTCTTAAACTTTTTTTTGGGACTGTGGTAAACGGTGGACACTGTGGTCTCAGTAATCGGCCGATTCCATTCGTCATTTCATGCGATTAGCTAATTCTGGGGAATATTATAACTAACCATTATATTATAATGACTAACCATTATATTATATGTCTAGCAAACACACTTGCATCTCGCTTGTATCTGGCTGCTTTGTGCCAGATAGAAAATAGGGCCCTTTATCCTCCCCAAAATCTTGCAAAATCCCCACCCCCTGCTACCAAGGAGATGGAAAATGTTACTGTCGTGGTCTTACTGGCTGGCAGTTAGGCAGAGAGTCAAAATTAAAGTCTTATTAATTGTGTTTAAGGCGTTGCACGGTCAGTCTCCTCCTTATATTGTTGATATGCCCCACATCAGTCTCACTGCCCGACTTCTTACAGCATAATTTGCTGGTTCCTATCCCGACCCCCAACAGCCCCGACCTCCAACAGCCCTGACCTCCAACACCCCCCGCCCTCCAACAGCCCCGACCCCCCATTTTAAGTGGTTTATTTTTGATGAACGTCTAATGCAAAGTTTCGTCTCATGTAAAGGTGGAGATTTGGCTAATAATAATAATATCATTTTATCTTTGAAAATATTTTTTCAGAAGTAATGGATTGTTATTTGGGAAATAACTATAGGAGCAGGTCGTGAAGAATAAACAAATTCGGTAATTTGGTGCTTTAGTATGTGAAAACTTACATGCTATTTAGCTAATTAATGCTATTTAGCCAAATAATGATGCATAGCGATTTGCAGATGTTTTTGTTTTTCGATTCACTGCTTGGTCAGAAAGGGCCGTAAAAGCCGACGGCCTGAGAAAACATCGAATGTGCGCCAAATAACTGCCATTAGCTTCACCCCTCAGCATTGGGCCATGTGCGCTTCATTCTAAAGGCTCATGGTCACAAAATAGGCCCTTCTGACATCCGCTAATGTGTGAAGGGCTCTCTGACCAGTCCCCGTGCCAGCGTCAAGCAGCCTGCTTCCAAGGCGCGATTCACGATGGTGCGAAACGGACAGTTCGGAGTGGTCAGCCTCATTTGCATACTGTCAGACGCAAGACATCGGTTAAGGATCTGTGAGATTAATTAGCTCTAAGAGAGCGCCTTGAGTGCCAAAGTTTAGGTGCCTGTATTACTTGCATAGAACATTC
Source organism: Brevimyrus niger (assembly GCA_015164015.2). Lineage (NCBI taxonomy): Eukaryota > Metazoa > Chordata > Actinopteri > Osteoglossiformes > Mormyridae > Brevimyrus > Brevimyrus niger. The sequence continues at coordinate 3,383,308 of JAABNY020000038.1, forward strand.
TATCCCAAAAACTAAACCGATAACTTTATATTAGTGTACGATTAAAATTATTATTTTTCACAATACTTACAATGTAGGCACTTAATCATTTACATAAGAATGCATTTATAAGATCAGCTTAAAATTTCTCTTGGCCTCCATACCAGAATATCCTTCCCGTTACATATTTTGATCCGTTTTTATCCAAAAAAAAAAAAACACTTTAACATTGGATTTTTGTTGCATCGTTAGGTGAAATAAAGCTGCGGACTCAAAGATGCATGATGCGTTTTTTTTACCTTGAATATGCTTGTGACACGATGGTGATTTCATTGGCCGTGACCAACTTTAGCATTCAAAATAATGCAATAAACTTGGGAGAGACGCAAGGCCGCCGGTCATTTAGTTACCCGGAGGCCTGGGGGGTAAAGCTGCCCTCGAGTGAGACGAAGTGAGATGTGGGCGTGGCCCGGAGTGAGACGTGGGCGTGGCCTGGAGTGAGATGTGGGCGTGGCCTGGAGTGAGATGTGGGCGTGGCCTGGGTAGCAGCTGCCATGGACCTACTGGATAGCAGTTTGAGGTCCTCACCAGCTACAATATGTTCCCATCTACAGGGTGATGCATCCAGTGAAACTTAATACTGCTACTTATTGCCTTATTGTACTTATTGACACTATTGTATTCCAATTTTCTGAACACAGATCATGCTTTTAGGGCCAGCTTGTGTATCTATTGCATTGGATACACAAGCAAGTTTCTGGTCACATTTTTATTGTAGATATTGTTATCGGGCCTTGTGCCCATAGCCTCCAGGATAGACACCAGCCCCCCAAAACCCTTAATAGGACCAGTGGTTACAGAGAATGGGTGGATGGGTGGACAGATGGACAGTTACAGAAAATGGATGGATTGATGGATGGATGTTACAGAAAATAGGCGAATGGATGGATGGATGGATGTTATAGGTCTAAGCAAAGCAGATGAATGTGTAAAATACAATTTTAATTCCTAAAATATGTATATAGTGCACAGACATAAAAATTTGGGGAAAGATATAATTATTCTTCTGCAAAATAAATAAAAAGTCTTCACAATGTGTAGAGGGGACTGGACACTACAGTACATAAATTGAGCTTAGATCTGTTTCTTGGCAGAATTATTTTCGTCAGAGCAAATCTCCTTGGAGAAGCTGTGCAAGTATTGTTCATAATTACAGGGTAACAAATGTGTTAAAATTAGAACAAATAAACTGGAAACGTGCCTCTCTTTTTCCACACCGTACATTTTCCTGCTAGCCTGCAGGGCCAAATATAGCACTATACGCTACATATGTGGTCTTTTATTTTGTTTTGGCTAGGTTTTATTTTCGATACCCCCACCGCAAGGCAAACATTTTGAAAAGAAAGAGCTGGAATTAGGAATCACAGGCGCAAGCTCACTTTAATGCTTAGGTTTTCTAGTGAGAGATTAGCCATCTACACATCCAGTAAATAATGGTCCTAACCTTTGTTGATACAGTTTGTTTCAGTTCTGCTTATAACTTCACAGTTAAAACACCAACCTATTATACACAAAACAGGAAATACTCTTGCTTGGAAAATGTGTCATACATGTTATCCATAACCCGGGATTATTTTCAAGATTCCGCGTCATGTACGCCATACAAAGCCTGATTTTCCAATTAGCAAACTGGAATAACCTTTTTTTTTTGTTCTCTGTAGCCATAACCAATGAGCTGTTTATTCCTAATTAGAATATTCTCTATTTGTGCCCCCAGAAGCAGACCTCATTTACAACTGACAAAAGGCTGATTAATGTCACTGTCGCTCTAAGACGAAATGAGACATTCGTTATCGCGTCTGTGAAAAGGACGTGAGTCACTTAAAAACATACTATGTAATGAAATGTGCTGGAGGGCCAGCCAGATAAAGAGCCCTTTTCAGTGTGATGTGAGGGGGCAATGACTCATTCAGTCAGAGATCAGGGCGCTTCCTGGAACCGCTGATACCGGTGCAGAGGGAGACCTGCCCGGCACAGCATTACGCCAGAGGCGACAGCCGACCGCGGACCGGCGAGACCGGTTTCGCGCATGTCGGGGGGTCTCCGCGTGGCGGAGGGAGGCGGAAAATGGGAAATAAGTGGCCCGCTGAGGGATTTAAGAATGACACGTGCCAAAAAGAAACATCTTTTAAAACAACCTTCGGGAGACATGGGTGTGAGGCATTTTAGTACAGCGACCCTCCATAAGCAGGACCGTGTCCTTCCCAGTAGGCATGGGCCGGCATGTTTATTTAAAGCGGATGAAGGTGGCGGAGATTGTGGGTAAGCTTGAATGCAGGCCTCCTCACACCTTCACCTCCTCATCTGCGGTTTGTCTCCCACCAACTGGCTCTCCCACTTTATTTATGTCTACGTGTTTATTTATCATTTGCGTATCTTTATTTCAGTTTTACTACTTTCGTTTTACTTGTATTCGTTCCTGGCACCATCGCTTGATTTTGTTATTTATATCATTCTGTTGCTCTACCCTGCCGAACATCAACACTGCCGGCAATTGTATTTATTTATTTTTCGTCCGCTTTACATTGTATTTATTTATATCTTCATTACTGCTAAATCTCTTAGACTTTTATTTATTACCGCTTAAGTGTCTTGCTGCACGGAGGACACACAAGTAGGAATTTCATTTTGTTGTGTACTTAATATGCATGACAATGAAAATCTTGACACCTTGAAATAGGTTTAATTGTATATTTAATTGTATGCTTAATTGTCAAGCCCCCACCTGCGCCGAAAGACATTGCTCGTGTTTTTTTTTTTGTACCCGGTGAATAAAGCTCCTGGCTCCGTTTCCAAAATGAGTGAATCACACAGTCTGAGCGCCTTTATCATAACAGGGCCAAAAAGGGGACTGTGAGCTCCGCCACAAGCTGGAATTATAACCAGAGGAAATTACTTTAAGACACTGGGTGTGTGACGGTCTCATTGTCACCTGGTATTCTAACCACACAATACAAACCATTTTGAGCTGCTAGGAGTTACTTCAGTGTTTCACCATCTATTCACTCTAAGTTATTTCTACATAATACGTAACCCCAAAATAACATTAACAATTTCATAAGGACATACCATATTTTAAGTTGGATATAGGCCACATGGCAATGCTATTAAACTCTTAGTTATTCCTCCTTAGTGCCAGAACAATGTTTATATTTATTTAAGCTAATTATACACTCATTCCTGTTGCATAAGACTCTAAAAAAACACGGCATGACGCAACATTTACGAGCACGAAATTAAATCAACACCCAGGAAAAAAAGCTCAAGCAGTTTGCCAAAACAGAGCATGCGTTCATCCCCGTTAAGGTGTAGCCTAGGCTTTTGTTCTGTGCTGGAATGAGCTTCAGGCCTCTTCCCGAAGATGGATGGAATCATGTGCCAAGCTATCTGCCCTGTGACTCTTCCCACACGTCAGTCATGCTTGGGAAAGCTGAAGTATTTGCTTATTTTGACCATTATCGATAAAATTTATTAGTCGGCAAATGCATTTAATGTGAATTTTCTCAGCATTCTGGTCCCGTAAAAGAGTTTTCGTCACGTGAACATCTTCACAACTGACCATTTGAAAGCAGCTCTGCGATATGCCAGCCCTTAATATAGTTATAGTTTATTTCTCTAATTTTGAATCTCAATTCTGCAGCGTGTTCGTATATCTTCTTGAAAGGTCAGCGATGTCTTCAGACATAAAAATGAAGCCAAACGAAGGGAATATGTTTGATAAGAAGCAGAATGGTCACATATTGCACTGTGATGTTGTTCTTGTGGCTACATTCCGTAGTTATTTTTTGAACTCCTACTACCTACTAAATCTGAGTGAACAGCCTGAAGGGTGGATGTTTTAAATGGTAATAAGTGTTAAGTCTGAAACGTTAGATTTTGACTTTAGTTCTTCCATTCTCTCCAAAGATTTCCTCCTATACTGTAAGCTGGGCATTTTGACTGGAAGTGAACTGGTTTTTTTTTTTAGATGTATTTTGTGTCTTATAATGATTTATCAAACATCTGTCTTTTTGTTGTTCATTAACATCACGTCTAGTGTGCAGTTCATCCGCTCTGTGGTTTGAGCAGTTTCCGCCGTCCCCGTTTAGCTTTCCGCGAATATTAGCCGCATTAAGAACGTTAACCAGCTCCCAGTAAAGCTCATTTTCTCTCAAAGTGTGGCAAATTGACCTTTCCTTCTTCTCATAATGGAGTCTCAGGGTGAGTGAAGGGCAGCGTGTAGCCTGAAATGTCAGCCTCTGCAGAGGGAATTCATGGTGAAATTCTGTGAATGGGGGGGTGGGGGGGGGTGTTTATCACATAATCACACTGTTCTTCCCATTTCCGGTGATTTTGACATGAGGGTGACAGAACAAAGCAGAAGCTTAGTAACAATTATATATATGCATGACGGAATTCAATCTGTATTCTGATTCTGACTGCCTCTAAATTGTAAATGTCTCCCGCCTATGTCCATGAAAGTATCGGATGTCATCGTGGCAAGACCTCACTTACAAATTTGCCGTTTGCCATAATTAACAATAGTTTGTTTGTTTACGGTGGAATACTGGCAGTTGTAACCACAATCCAAGGATGTGCAAATCTAATTAGAAAGACAAGAGAGAGTGATCATGATGAAAGCGAGTTAGGAAAAAAAAAAGGCTGTTCCGCATCCTGCTCGTTACGTCGCAGTCTAATGGGTAATAGTGTATCCATTCATACATACATGTGACCTTACATACGGAGATGGGCGCTTTGCAAGAACGACGGGATCCCTGCTCTCTGATGGTATTATTAAAAGAAATGGAAAACTGCAGGAATCTAAAAATAAATCTTAATTCCCAGCAGCGCGCTGGAATTACATTTCTGTGCCTTATATCATGAATATTTCATTGGCCCAGGCTCACTCACTGTCCGTTCCCCCGTCCTCCTCTCCTTCCCGTTAATCAGCTGGATTAGACTCCATTAATTAGACGGCATCGATGGCTCCTAACAAACCACACAAAGGAATATTTTTTTTCTGACCACCTTGGCTCCTGGACTGCATGGGCCTAAGCTGCTCAGAGGTTATAAACAAACAGGGTGGAAATAATCTGCAGTTGAGCCTGACCGTCTGTCCGGGCCTGAGTCGACTGTGGCCGGCAGCCCGCAGGATTTCAGCTCACGTTCATGACGGTGGATTACACCTAGTGTGCATTTTCCGCTTATGTATTATTCGGAAAAACGGGGCGAAGGTATTTTACGGCGGCTGCTGCCCTTCAGGTTGCTGGAGCGGACCGTGAGCGTTACCCTGGGAGTGTCTCTCGCTGGGCCCCCTTCGCGAGACGGCTCTGTGGGGGCGGATTGTTTTCTGTTTGCATGGGGGACCTCGGCAGGACTGCAGTACTTGGCCCGGTCCGCTCTGTTTACACCATGTTGGTGCTGATCTGCTCCCAGCGGAGACACACAGACTCTCCACCCCCATGAGGGATTATCGACGCTGCCGGGAATATAGCCAATCGCAATGCTTCTGTAAGGCTCAAAAAGCATATGTATGTGATTAAAAAATAACAGCCAAACATTAACATGCCACGCATTTTTCTACAAATAAAGCTAATAGAGTAACCGGTACTGTGCATTGCTTTATGGTGGTGGACCATTTGATTCGGCAGCAGGAATCTGGGAAGCAAGAGAATTTTTTTATTAAAAAAATCTTTAAAAATGTGTTTTCACACAGTTTATCGGATTTCTCTGTTTCTACCTGCAGGTAACTTTGCATCAGCCTTATCTCCAGTGACTAAGTCGATGCCAGCCGCATAGCTATCGCATGACAGCGATTCCCACAGGTAGCTAATTTGTAATTAGTGGCTGTGTTAGCCTTGAATTTCTTCTGGAGCAAATCTGTTCCGTAAACAAGCTGCTTTTTGTGTCCTATCATCGAGTCCTTGGGCCTAATCCTGAACGGGCTCCCTGCTTTTCATCAGGAGGGGAAAAAAAAACATTAGAAACTCCAAATCTGGAGGTACACCCATACAACTAAGGTGGGAATCTCGGTTTGAAGCCCATTGTGCCAAATTAGCTGGTTGTGGTGAGGAGACTCATCGATTGCCTGAAGTTGGACGGCGGCCGCGGAGAAGCGACATTGCATGGTAGCCGTTCGGGGCCTGTTGCACAAACCTTAGCATGTGTCCTTACATGGTGAGACGACAGTACAGCATCATGAACCTTAAGCGCAGCGACTGGCCCGCCCTCCGTCGTGTTGATCGGATTCACCGCTCTACAGATTTGTCCACCAGGCGTGAAAAGGGAGTGATTAGTCTTACCGGGCCAATTCCGTCACGACACTCGGGGAGACGCGCAGCCTGAAGCGTGACAGGGAGCAGGTGGTCGGCAGACAGACATGAGGACAGGGGACCACGTACTGTACTCCCGTGTGTTAATGTTC
>JAABNY020000038.1:3422670-3434337 GCA_015164015.2 Brevimyrus niger
AGCACATACAGTTTGTTTTATGGGATTCTGGGCTGGCCGGGGCGGGAGAGTAACGCTGTGTCTGAGGCCGCCAGAGTGAAGGGGAGCGGCTTCCCAGACAGACGTCTCCAGCAGACGGGGGCAAACGACGGAGAAAAGGGGAGATCTGCGGACAGCCACACCAGCGGCAGGAAATGGCTCCCAGGACCACGGCCTCCACCGCATTCCTCCTGCTCGTGGTCGGGGGGATCCTCCAGCCCACCTCCACCAAGGGGACCAGGGGGGAGCAGCTGCCGACAGTGGTGCAAGTAAGGGGGCTTCGGCGTGCTGGTCTGGGGTGGAGCAGCTTGGCTAGGGGCCCCTGAGATGTGCCCTGCAAGCCGCTGTGGCCATATGCTTCCGTTCAGAGATGCTGCGTAAAACGTCGTGTTTATTTACTCGCCGGCGCTCGAAGCGGCAGGGCTGCCCGTTTGGTTCTCGGGTCTGCTTTCCAGGGCGGCGGACGGTCGTGTTCGGGACATTAATGTGTCAGGAAGCCGTCCAGAGCTTGGCAGGTATCTTGCAGTAGAGCATCGCCCCCGCAGGCAAACTGTGGACCCGTAAGCCCCACATTCCCCCCCCCCCCCCCCCCCTTCCTGTCCTGGAGGAGTTGATGGGTGTCACACCTCCACAGACGTCCCACACGGAATGTGCAGGGGTGTGCTCGGATGTTTTGAGAAGGTGCAAATTGACACGCTGCGTCGCCGAAATAAGGAACAGGCCAAACAGGGCCTAGGAATCGTCCCAGGCAGTGAGAAAGCTGAGTGAGAGCGGTCCCTTTTGTGTCATACAAGTGATTCCCAAAGACGGCTGATGTGAATTTCTGAGCTTCTTCCAGACTATCTTCTAAGCTACTGCGTGACTGTGATTGGCTGAAATGTAAGACCACTTCTCAGTATAGGCTGGGCATGTCAATAATTCTGCTCAGACGATAACCCCATTATCGGGGGGGGGGGGGGGGGTAATGTAGCTGCTGGATATAGAAAACATTTTCTTATTGACGTTTATGAAGCGTCCACATGCGCAAATCAAATTGAAGTAGTAATATGAAGCTTGCGGAAGCATTGTGAAGTTGAGCGTTGTGAAGTTGAGCGTTGTGAAGCAGAGCGTTGTGAAGTTGAGCGTTGTGAAGTTGAGCGTTGTGAAGGTGAGCGTTGTGAAGTTGAGCGTTGTGAAGCAGAGCTAGAAAGTTCTGTGCTCTTCGGTCAGTGTTCAGTGAGGAGACACGCATGCCGGAAGGTCAACGGCTAAATACTTGACCGAGGCCAGAGAAATCACATAGTAGGGGGTTCCGACCTGGGGGAGGGGGCAGTGAAACCCTCTGCCCTACTGAGATAGGGAAGCATGCCTCTGCTCTCTCGTAGCTAGTTACCATGGAGATGTGTGGCGCCATCACGGCCGGGACACCTGCGTGTGTGTGAGGGGAATCCCGCCCCCACCATGCTGCTCTGACTCAGGTGTCTCGCACCTGGGCTCGAAACACAGACTCTTAGTGAGTCATCTGACAAAAACCCCAAAGTCAGTCGTGCTTTTCCAGGTGCTTTTTCCATAAGCAGTGGATAAGCGGTAAGCATGGCGTCCTCCGTCTACGGGTGATACGTGAGAAGGAGCCCCACTGGCTAACCTCCATCTCCAATGCTGCCACATCCTGCAGTCGCGGTGTTCAGGTTCTGTACCTACAGCCCGATGCTGGAATGGATCAAAATAGCAACTGGGGGAAATCAAATCCAGAAAACATTCCGGGAAAAGACTGCGGGAAAAGTCTCGCAGAGGGAGGGAGGGAGGGAGGGAGGGAGGGAGGACGGACGGACGGGGTCAGAAAGGCACCCTGTTCGCAGGAAATCCCGACATTATTTCACAAGAGAGGCATCTCTTTTGCTGCAGCTTGAGAGTAAGAAAATCGAGGGCACTGTGCGCGCATAGCGGATCCGCACTTCAGGAATGCGTCAAACGGCAGAAAACTGCAGCCCGACATAATTGTGCAATTGAGCGAGCGAGACGGGCGGGTGGGCCAGCGCTTCCCGGCGGCCCTCGGGGAACAAAGGCGCTTTGTGGGCCCACGGTGACCCTTAAGCGTGGCAGCGGGCACATCTGCAGGGGCGTGAGCGGCCTGGAATGGCGAGCGCAGACCTCTGACATCACAGCGAGGGCAAGGCGGCTCGGCGGAGAGGAGCACGACAGGCCGGGTGTTAGATACGGCCTGAGGAGGGAAAGCAGGATTCGTAAGCATGATCTCATCAGATGCTAATTTCACCTGCGTCTTTGGAGAAAAATCTACTAAAACCAAAACAAGGATGGTGCTGGTGGCGGCAGGGCGACGGGTCATGATTCAGATGAACAAACTGATCTTAAGTTAGCAAAAGGATTCATTTAGTGTTGACTAAACCTTCCAGACACAGGGTCATTTTTAAAACTGGCAGTGTTACATATAAACTTGTGTAACGTCGTGTCCATTTCTGAAACGCCTCATTCATCACGATTTAGAGTGATGCATAAAATATGCGCTTTTCACATTGAATAAATTCCTGGCTCTTCCTCAGGTGCCAAGTTTCTTTTCCCTCAGTTGTTTTTGAGAAGAACATCCATTTCTGAAACCTCCACTCTGAAACATCCAGTGTTGTCTCATCTTTCTATGGCTTCGCTCTCAGCAACATTACGTTTTACCGACACTAGCTTGTTTCGTATCGGCTTTGCAACATTTACTGTGTTAGAAAATTCACACAAATAAAACTTATTTGATTACCTTTAGTGGCTGGGAGTTATGGTCTTCCAATGACTACATTTTAACGAGCCGCATCACTAACAAAGCATGGCAAACTGAGATTGCTGCTGTAGTAGTAATGCATAGTAATTGATAGTAATGGATAGTAATATTACTGGGCAGCACTTGTGTTCAAATATAACTCATTTGTCTTCTTACAGCAGTCTTCAGACTTGCACTTCTGGTAAAGTGTTGATTTAAAACTGCACCTTAAAACTGCACAATGCTACCCACATGGGTTTATTTATACCTTTCATATTTGTTTTTTTTGTACAGTGTAATTTGCTGTTTGTTTGTACAGTGTCATTTATGGTTGTATAGCTTGTATAATGTCTCTGTATATGAGAGAGTCTCAAGCTGCCCCAGCACACTTGGCGAATAAAGGCTGATTCTGATTTTAGGCTTCCTGTCTGCCTCTGCCAACTTCGAAGGATGAATCGAGACATCTCCTGGTGATATCAGATCATGAACTTGGTCCTCTGTTCAAGCCAGTCCTGTGTTGAAGACAAAACAGTGACAGTGTTTGAAGCCATTTTCTTTGAGTAGTGCCAATGATTAGGGGTCCCTCGTAACTCTCACTAATCCATTTGTAACTTCCTTCTCCATTACATTGGGATTAACGACAACATGCCTCTGAGCAAACAGAGCGAAACAATTAAGATATGTAAGATATACGGTGTTTGCACCTGATGCGGTGTTTGCTCCTTGGAAAAAATGTGTAACATGTGTATCAAATTTCTAACGGAACAGGTCAAACATGGAAGCGTTTACACTTTGCAGGAACAGAGAAATGATACTTCCAGGTGTACGTCCTGGGTACAAATTGGCCACATGTGGCTCCAGGGCCAATCAGTACCCAGAAAATAAGCTCTGGGGCCTGATTCACGAAGCAGAATTTCTTTATTAGCCAGATAACTAGTCAGGATTTAAGGTAGCCTGGGCTAAATGCAAGTGGATGAAGATGCAGTAGATTTAAACTGGGGAACCTTAAATCGGCCAAGCAAGAAATCTGGCTTCGTGATACAAGCTCCTGGCCATACAGGCACTCGTTTGCGGCAGGAGGATTTTACCTCATTCCTTCACGTTTTGTTTAAGCTCGGAGGCCATGCTTTTGGTTTTGGGTGGGTGATCCCAAAGCCTAAGCCTGTGTTTGATTGTCTCCTTCTAGGTGTGCAGGAACGGCTATTTCCGCAGCGAGCAGAACAACTGCCTGCCATGTAACTGCAAAGGCCACGCAGACAGCTGTGAGGACATTACTGGCATATGTATAGTGAGTGTCTCTCGCGCACGACACCTGAAATATCCACTGTATTCAGCCTGAGGAAGAGCTCTGCATTGTCCTGTGAAGCTGCAGTCATGCTGAATTCGCCAGCAGTTGCAAACTGCTGTTGAGTCTTTGTGAAAATATTACAACTCAACGTGGTCCAGCCAACGCTGATTTAAGGGCATTTAAGTCCCAAGCCCTTTAGTCTATTCTACTGTCTTATTTAACAATATGACTATGTGTGATGTTTGCACTAGGGAAACCTGCTATCTCATTCTGTTGTGTATGCACAACTGTGACAACAAAGTTGAAGTTGACGTTGACTTTGAGGGCCGGAACTTGAACGATCATTACTGATCCTTCATGGCAGTTTCATCCCTGCTGAAAAAAAACGAGTAGGTTTTCACGTGATGATTTGATGGTGTCACCCCGCCTCTCGCCCGAAGATGCTGGGATTGGGTCCAGCTTCCCCGTGACCCAGATGGATGAAGCGGTATAGATAATGGATGGATGTGATTTGACGGTGTGGCTGGTCAGACCAGATAATGATGGTCGTTCCAGCTGCTCTTGCTGGTCATACCGCCCAGCTGAACCATCAAAGAGCAGCAGGAGCCGGAACATGACCATCTAAGGCCATCCTGGACAGACTAAAATCTACCACCTTGATCCCCCTCACCTTCCTCGTGCTTCTGCTGCAGGACTGTCAGGGCCACAGCACCGGGGACTTCTGTGAGACATGCCAGGACGGCTTCACCCTCGATACCTCCCATGACGCTCACCACTGCCGCCCCTGCGCTTGCCCCCTTGCCACCGCCTCCAACAAGTGAGTCTCAGGTTCCATCGAGGCCATTTTTGGGGGCGGCAAGGGGGCGGGGGGGGTCAGGGGTCGGTGGCGTGGCTCCGTGTCATACTCACAGCCTCCCCTCCCGCGTCTCCTTCCTCCAGCTTTGCCGTGCTCTGCGACAAGCGGGGGAGCACCCTGCGGTGCCTTTGTCAGGAGGGCCACGCGGGAAACTACTGCGAGAGGTCAGTCGCTTAAAGGAGCGGAGAAACGCGGGGAGGAGCCGCAGAGCCGAAGCGTTCCGCTCCCGCTCACCAGTCCCCGTTGACAGGCTTTCCGTCAAACAGGTGTGCTCCCGGTTACTACGGAAACCCCATGGCCCCCGGCGACTTCTGCAAGAAGTGCGACTGCAACGGGAACTCGGACCCCAACCTCATTTTCGACGAGTGCCACAACGTGACCGGCGTCTGCCTGAACTGCTGGGGCGACACGGCCGGCGATTACTGCGAGCGATGCGCGCCAGGTTTCTATGGCGACGCCATCAGCGCCAAGGACTGCCGGGGTACGTGGACCAGGCGCCGTGGACCAGGCGGTGTGCCGAGCCCGTGTCACACGCGGCTGTACGAGCCTCGCACATTCAAGGGCTGCAGATTACCGAGTGCTTAAAGGCCACAACCGGCTTTATTGGACCCTGCTGGGATACCTTTGTGTAAAGAATTAACCCGATTCTCTCCAGCAAATTTCCTCCTAATAAAATGAACAGAATTGCAATTTGCAAATCAAACACGGTATAACTTCCAAACACTGCGTGCTTAAGCAGAATGCTTAGTTAGGGTTAGGCAATAGCTGACTGATGAGCTACACAGGTCCATCAGTGAAGAAACAGCAATATATATTCTCGGTGTAACCTGTCCCGGTGAATTCAGTTTTTGTTATTCTATGAGTTTGACTCTTATCCCATTTATGCAGTTGACAGAATCCCAGTTAAGGACACGGGGATTTGTGGGACTGAGGTCACATGCACAGTAATACTTTTGTGCAAGTTACTGAACCCGAACAGTTGTTGTGAAATAGCCAACTATATATTAAGCTGCTGTTGATAGAAGGATAGGGTGAGCAACAGATTCTCAAAAAGTCCCTTGTTGTTAATGGTTCTCCGTGTCCTCTCCCCTAGAGTGTCAGTGCAACGAGTGTGGCACGGCGTCGTGTGACGACAGGACGGGGGTGTGTCACTGCAAGCTTGGGGTGACAGGCATGCTGTGTGACCAGTGTGAGGTGAGGGGGCATTTATTAATCATCGAGAAGCATAAACAGTTCAGCTGCTCTGTAAAGGCTAATGTAAACACAGAAGGACAAGCTCACGTAGTCTTGCACACACTCACACCGGCTCGCATAAACACGCTCACCGACCGGCTGCTGTGTCTTTTTTCTTCTCCCTGTTGGACGCAGGACGGCTACTTTGGATTCAGCGGCTGCATGGGCTGCCGGAAGTGCCAGTGTGCGATAGCTGCCTTCAAGCCCACCTGCGACCCCGACACCCTGACCTGCCAGTGCCACCCGGGGGCCGGAGGCCAGTATTGCGAGCGCTGCCTGCCCGGATACTGGGGTTACAGCAGCGAGGGCTGCACACGTGAGTGTCATTCCTCTTTTCTCGGTTTGCGTGCCTCTATTGCGCCCATCTGAGTACCCCAGCGGGACCTGGGTGTTTATTTGACTCGGAGAAGCTTTCACGGCAAGGCGGCGGGCCCTCACCCACACTCACACATCAGAACACGGGCCAGTGTGTGCTTCCCTGGGCCCACAGACCATCTGCTGCGAGGATTACCGCCCCGTCGGCCATTCCCCCCTCCCCGTCTAGATCCTTCCTACATTCACACAGCTGCCTGGCTATTAAGCAGATGTCTTGAGCCCTGAGCCAGCGGCCACTCACGGCGGACGCCTTCTCTCTTTGCGCAAACGCAGGGTGCGACTGCGCAGGGCGGCCGTGCGACATTCACACCGGGGAGTGTCTGCCGGAGACGGCCGTCTCCTCCCAGGGCAGCGTCTGCAACAGTGAGTCATGAAAAAACGGTGATAAAATCCCGGCAAGGAAGCGCGGCCCAGCGTACACCCCATGCCACACCCATCAACGACGCTGGGTTACTGGGATCGTTATGTCTGATAAGCAAAAGGTCAACATTATCTTGAGCGGAAAGAATTAATGTTACCCAGCCTATTTCATTGTCCTCTGAATGGGACTATGGAGTTAAAATACCACCATCCCAGCTAACAGTTCCTAGAACTGTAGTTAACACTATGTTAAGGTCTTTTCAAAGCTTACTGCAACATTAATGGAATGTTATTTCCGCATTTTACATTTTACCAAAAGGTTCTGTGAATATCAGTGTGATAGCATTATTTCCTGGGCAACCCTTTAACACAATCAACATTGAAAAATAATATTTGATAATAGCGCTCTAAGAAAATCCCCTGAGCGCCGATTCTTACTGGCCTTTGCTCCCTCAGGCTGTGATGAGTGCATTTGGTACTTGATTGGGGACATCAGACTGTCCAACAAGACCCTGGATGAAATCAAGGTCAGCGTGATAAACATCTCCACAGGGGCGGCAGCTAACGACCGTTTGAAGTACTACAACTACACGGCTCTCCAGCTGAAGGTAGGGTTCACCTCGCCCTCCAATCTCATCTTACAGCCTCATTTATATAAGTGTGTCTCAGTGCTAACTATCTGTATGTGTCCAGACTGTCGGTCATAAATTCTGCTTAGGGATTCAAGGTGTGAGGTGTCGTTACATGCAATCCATTGCTTTTGTGACAGAGTCAGTTTCTGGCTTGGAGGGACAAGTCCGACCTGATGAGAAGAGAAACGTGGGAACTGGAGAGAGATTTAGATGGACTCAGTGTAGATGTCGAGGATTTAGAAGTGCAGGTACTGAAAGCCCCTGACCAGGATCCAGCCTACAGCTTGCTTACATCTATATTATGGACAAGGGACATGGTTTATTTGAAGACTAGCTTTATGTGTAGCGCCCAAAGCTTAGGCTTTATTCTAAAACATTTCAAATTTGTTCTGGTCCTCACCCCTGGGGCTCTTTCCTTCGGTTGGTGAAGGAGAGCTCTGTGAAGGCTTCGGGACGAACGATGGATGAAGACACGAGTCGAAGCTTCACTCTGGCAAACGAGCTGGCTGCCAACCTGACGTCTCTCAACGTGCTAATAGAAGGTGAAGTCGAGATTGTCATAGCAAAGATGGCGTTTTTCTTACAGTTTTTCTTACACCTCTCTCTTCCATCTTGTCTGAACTTTTGATCCCTTTGTTCTGCCTTTTTTCTTCTCCTCTCCATCTATCTAGATATGGTCAGCGAATGGGATCAGTACAGCGTGCGCCATGATGTGGACCCTGAGGTGATCAAGCAGAAGACTGAGGAATCTGAGAACATGGTCCATAAGATGAGGAAAATGGACTTGTCACCCAGTGAACCCATCGCCGTGGACGAATTCACCAAGGCCAATGAGTGTGAGTTTAGAAGGTCTGGAGTCAGGTCAGCCATCAGGGAGGAGCAACTGTGGAAGGGGGGCACAGAAAAGGGTCCAGGTGGAGGGGTTGTGTGTCATGGGGGCCCAACTGAAGTAATTTTACTCCAGGCCTGGGAATTTTGCACAGCAGGTCTGTTTGTAATTGTATGGGTATCATAAGGGTTTTGTGTGTTTGTGAGGGTGCATATACAGTAAGAAGGTTCCGGTGACTATTTACATGTGTTTATACATGTGTGGGGAGTTAATGCCATATAACACCCCCTTCCAAATAATTTTTGTATTTTTTTATATTTAAGTTTTGGTGGAGTAGTTATAGGGTTAATCTGCAGCATGAAATTAATAAGGGCGCAATGTTAGGTTTGGTTTAGGGTTAGGTTTAGGGTTTAGGGTTAATGTAAGAAAAGGATTAGGGTTAATGTTAGAAAAGTGTCTCAGCAAACAACCTTTAACAATAGATCTTAAACCTTGTGGGGACATTTTAGGTGCTGAAATTTAGCATTTTCAGCTTTTCTCTGTTTTCCAACTTCTATTGAGGTGGAGGAATTATATTTTTCATTAAATTGAGAACCCCCCCCCCTGCAATTTAAGGGAAACCAGCATAGACACATGTCCTTCATGTGTGGGTGATTCTGGGCTTGGCTCTCAGTCCTCAGACGGGTCCATCAGCTGGAGAAGAAGCTGATGGTCACCACCGATCGAGTTCCCCCACTCAGGGAACTCCTCGCCCAATTCGCTGCCAAGCTGTCCAGCGCTCAGAACCTCCTCCGGGAAGCCCAGGGCACCGTCCATCAAACCCAGGACAAGAACAAAGCCAACATGCTCAAACTCCAAAGGAATGAGGTAACTGCCTCAGCCCCGTGCCTGAGTCCCCCCAGATAACTTTCTCTCCGGTCCTGGTACCCCCTGGCTGTCAACGTTCTTTCATTAACCCGCTGTCGGACATTGTGGCACCGTTGGATCTGCTGGTGCGTTAGTTTAGAGAAAAGGTCTCCCAGTTTAACTACTGTGTTTTTTTTTTTTTGGGGGGGGGGGTTCAGCTCTTCTTCATCTAACAGGCAGCTTCTATAGCTCAGTATCAGCCAAACTGTATGAATAGTTCTCATGACCAAAGGAAATGAATCACCCAAGCTACTTAAGACTGATTTTTTTTTTTTTTGTACAGGCGCGCAGCTGTTGCAGACTGTGGAGGTGGGGTACAGTGCAGCATTCTTTGTGCGTAGCAAGTATATGCAGCTGCAAGCAGTTGATAGAGCCGTGTGAGAGAAAAAAGCACAAGTGGGGGAACATAAAATTATTGTAAAAGAACGTCATTTGTTGACTGAAACAAGCTGGACGGCCCAGACTTATTTCTCAGCCTGGGATTTACTTCATATTTACGCCATTATGTAGACCAACCCTTCAGCTGCAAACACCAACAGGGAGGTTTATGGCGCCATCATGAGAACCATTGTGTCATTCGTGGACAGTTAGCCAGCGTGGCCTGTTATCTGGGGGCCAGATGTTCCTCATTAAGGCCACCACTCAGAGGGTAAAAATGGGGTTTTGCTCCATCCAAAAGACCACATTCATGTGCCAACTCTCATACACAACAAGGAATAAACAGCGTTGGCAGAAATGGAGTAGCCTAGATATAGGGCGGGCAATAACAGTCTGAAAATATTTCTCTATATTCTACTAGATATACAATATACAGTTTTTGTTCTAACATTCATTGTATTCCCCAGATGGGGAATACATATGGTTTTGTGATCGGTTTACCACGGCAGACACTAAGCTTGTTAGCACGGTAACTCAAAAAGTATTTCACAGTGTTTTCCAAACCTCACAGACACGTTGTACGGGAGAAGATCAGGAGGCGATCAAATTTTGAAACAAACCGCACTATAGCTGAAGCAGTAGCGGTAGCAAAGGGAAGCGACGCTTCAGACACAGATCTGGGGAACCTGACCGCTTTCAGAAAAGGCTTTTAATGAAGATGGGGAGAATACGTAGGGGGACGAGAGATTGCGAAGGCTGAGGGTTGGGGAAGCAGTGGGGCTTTGCTGGGCCAGTGCCGTGCACAGACTTTTGGAGGGGCGAGTCCCCCTCTAGTCTCTAAAGAAATCCTTAAACTTTGTGCTGTGTCACACAGAGGGTGTCATGGCGGTTGCCGCGGTTACCTCCTCCTGCAGGGCTCTGGGCTCCACATCCTCTCTGTCTGTGGAGTGTCTGTGTTCTCATGTTTTGTGAGTTCCCTGGGAATCCATAGACTTGCAGTCAGCCAAACTGGCATCTCTGAATTGCCCGTAATGTGTGTGTAAACTGTAACAGATCACTGTGCCATCCAGGGTAGCCCCAGTGCTGCCTGGAATTTGTTCCATTTGACTCTGAACTTGGAAGATGGATGTATTGAATTTGCCATTAAAGGTGCAATATACACCCAACGGCCACTTTATTAGGTACACCTGCTTGCTAACTCAAACAGCCTCCCCTCAACTGAACATACGGAGCACAGCAGATAGCAATACTGAGTTTAGTGCTTCTGTCCAATCTATCCAGGCTCTGCAGCAGAAATTGATGGAGACTTTTGAGGAGTTAAACGGCACCCTACAGATGGCTGGTAGCATCATCGGCAACACAGAAGATGTAGAAACTGACCTTATGGTTATGGTCAAGGTAAACAGTGCCATGAATACTTCAAAAAGTCCCTCTATTACTGCCTGTAACTGTAGTCACACATCTGTCACGTTACCTGGGGGGATACAGTGGCCCTAAGGTTCCCGAACCTTCAGGCCAAGTTGTAGGTATTTGTCCTTCTTGTGTCTGTGTTGGTTTTCCATTTATACTCACAGTCTAAAGCTGAGTGGCTTATCTGGATTAGTGACTCTAAGATACCCTAGATGGAAGGGTATTTTATTGAGGATTTGTTTATCCGTCCCCCACGTGGAGAACGTGACCGAATTCCATGCGGCCATCGACGGAGCCTCCCAGCTGCTGAAGGAGAAGACAGAGAACATCTCCCTCGCCGACAGAGACCTGGTGCAGAGGGCCAGCGACCATGCCCAGGGGCTGCTCAAGCTGGCTGAAAAACTCAAGCGGTAAGCCTCTGCGCGGTAAGCCTCTGCGCGGTAAACCTCTGCGGGGTAAGCTGTGCCCGGTAAGCCTCTGCGCGATAAGCTGTGCCCGGTAAGTCTCTGCGTGATAAGTTGTGCCCGGTAAGCCTCTGCGCGGTAAGCTCTATGCGGTAAGCCTCTGCGCGGTAAGCTCTATGCGGTAAGCCTCTGCGCGGTGATCTCTGCGCGGTAAGCTCTGTGGGGTAGGCCTTTG
>JAABNY020000038.1:3463432-3475129 GCA_015164015.2 Brevimyrus niger
TGGGATTTTGTTGGGAAAGTCGGGGGAGAGACGCACACTTCGATTAGACTGGATAAACACATGCAGCATCTTAATTAGGAAAATGAAATAAATGAATAAATCAAGCCTTTATTACATAACACTAGGCTATAAAAAAAATGCAGGTCAGGAAGCGGGTCGGGTACAATATATATATATATTTTTTTTTTGCGGGCGGGTTATTGAAAACGTCGGTCGGGTTCGGGTTGTTTATACATTGACCCGCGCATCACTGGTGCCCTGATCAGCCTAGATGGGCTTCACCAGGAGAAGCAGCTAGAATAAGCCTGGATGGATTGTATAAATTTGCTTCTCTGAGTTCCTCCATCCCTTGAGCAGTCTGAAATAATGTGTCATGGAGCGCGTTCAATAACTTGTGTTGGATGTGCAACACACTGCTGTTTATTAATATGTGCAATAGGGGAATAATTTATGTTGCTGCATGGTAGTCATCTGTTCTGGGCTGTGATAATCTGAAGTTTCAACATTGTATATGGCGTCTTTGCAGCTTCTTTGACATATTTTGTACGATTATCTTATTTTCATTTTTTTTTTATTTAGCTTGATTTTGTATTTAGTAATGCACCTTGTCGTAAAAATAATTTTGTTGTGTTGCACAATGTCAATAAAGTGCGTGAATTAAACCAACCTCCTAATACCCATGGAAGAAGACCAGAGTAGCTTTCTTTGTTTCATATGCATATTTAATCCCATCTTGCTGGTGCTTCACTCCTTTCTGTTGTGCCAGTGGGCCTCTTGATTTAGGGGTGAAACTCACAGATGGATGTTCTTTGCGTCGATTGCGGCGGAGCCTCTGCCAGTTTGCCTTGTCCTGCAGCAGGGAGCCGCTCTCCCATTTTTGCATGCTGTTTCCCGCCGTCGTCTCACCCGTGAGGGTTTTTTTCTATGTTCTCAGCTTCCAGTCCATGGTTACTGCCGTCTATCAATTTGGGTCTCCTGTCCGCTTCGCTGTGCAGACCCAGCAGCCCTGGCCTCTCCGCGGTGAGCCCTCCCCCCTCCATGTCGGGGCTCTCTTATTGACACCTTCGTTGTCAGCTCTTCAGGGGCCCCGCTTTCTGCGTCTCACCGAAAACAGTGTCCCTGGGGCCAGGCGGGCTGGAGGTGTGGCCTGATCGTCTGGGAGAAGTTGAACAGCGACCCGTGCGGGGAACACCTGACCATCGGTTTGCCCTGCCCTTTCACTGCCTCCTGCTCTCCCGGGGCTGTACCCAGAAATGCATGCTCCTCTTCGGAATAACGCACTCCTTTGTGGGAAGCTGGGGACTATTTTGAGACCTTGAGCGGAGGGCACTGCTGGGGTTGATGGATGCAGCTCAGCTTCCGCAAGCTTTATGATACGTGCTGAAAGCCGTTATTGATAAGTGTTTATTTTTATTACTTGTGCCGCCACAGTTTCTATTTGTTTATTTATTTGTGTATAAGAATGAAATATCAGTCCATCTCCCAACCCCTTGTCCTGGACAGGGTCATGGGCAGGTATGGAATATTCCTGCTGTATAGTAATTCAGTATCGATGTAGAAATTTGTGCTTAGTTCAGACTTGTACATTATGTAATTTCACATTAAAGCGAGCACACGCTGGATTGCATCAAGCTTTGCCAGCTAAGCAGAAGCAGACAAAGGCTTGAACATCTATTTTCCTCCAATGAAGCAGGAGTCATCGGTCCTGGCACCCAGAACAGGCTTGAAAGTCCTGAAGAACCGGGTCGAGAAATGAATTTCTGCCCTGACAAATATAGCATGTGACGTAGTTCCAGAGGTTGGCGGCGTTCGATTCACGCCAATGCAACATAACAGGCCCCTACGAGACGCTTCGCGTCTTCAGCGAGATTGTGGTAGACGACCTACAGCGGTTACCGCGGCTGAGGGCTCAGCCCAGTCTGCTCAGCTCTGCCCCCTGGAGGATGAGATCGGTGTGGCTAAATGGATTGTGGGAATCCACGGCCGAGACCCTCTCGCAGTCAGGAGCCACACGGATAGACAGAGAGTGACGAGCAGTTTCAGGCCGGCCGAAGTGCAGCTCCTTAAGTGACGCCAGTGAAAAAACATCGTAATTTACATGTATGCTAATTACGCAGATCGCTCCGTCACCCACGGGGTTTTTCTATTTTGTGTCGTCTTTTCTACGGAAGGAGAATTTATAGATTTAGTTTTGTTGTGTGTGTGTAAACTATGTGTGTTGTCCAGATAATGGTCATGCTTTGATGGTATATTTGTCTCTGCAAGTTTAGTTAATCTAACAATTTCAGCTCTGATCATCTTTGGGAACCATTGGTGGAGGTGGGGGGCCTCGGGAGATGGTGTCCTAGATGGCTGCATATGTCACCCAAGGGTTTGACTGACTATCTGCATGTTAATGTGCGAAAAAAACAATTCTCAAAACAGGTACTAATTCGACCTGCGATGCGTCCTTAAGAGCGACAATCCAGTGGAATCCAGTGGAATCCAGTAACTCGTATTACCAGGGCACAAACCACACGGCTCATATTCAATAGCCTCCAGAACGCTCACATCATCTTTTTGGTGATTCTTTAAGCCTTTTTGTTGACGGCTCTCTTTTACTCCTCCAGAGCAGAAAGTCCTTCCCCTGTGATGACTCCACCTAGGAGCCCGGTCACTCCCAGCAGAAGAGAGTCATATGGCTGTGTGCAGTGCGCACTGTTGGTGCGCGGTACTCTGCTGGTGCACTCAGGAAGCCATCCCTGGCTCCCTCGCTGCGATCGAACCGCAGGTGTGATGACTCTCAAGCTTAACTGGCTTTGTAGGCACGTCGCTCGAACCTGAGCAGCCAGACAAGCTGCCTTCTCTGGATTCCATCTCCGCCGCTTGGGTGCTTCTCTCTTAGGTTCTTTTAGAGCACCGATTCGATCATGACTTTATAAATTCCCTCGGTGAGACTCGGACTACTGCTCGTCCGCCTGCAGCCACTGCTTCGGTTCCAGAGGAGAAGTGGGGGGGGGGAAAAAGCACCAGCCATGAATTTCGATGATGTTCTCGACAAGATCGGCAGCTTTGGAAACTTCCAGAAGACGCTGCACGTATGGATGTGCCTTCCGCAGATCTTCCTGGCATGCCACACGCTCATGTCGGTTTTCACTGGGGCTGTGCCCCCCCACGTATGCCGCTCCAGATGGCCGCCGGCAGGTAACCAGGGCCTCCCCCTGAACATCAGCCAAGCTGCTGGACCAGGGGGGGGGCCTGACCTCTCCTGCACAGCCCTCGACAGCCAACAGCTGGCCAACCTTAGCAAGGCCCTAGTGCTGAGCAAGAACCACACGACAGAGGGCTGTGCGGGTGGCTGGGACTACAGCAAGGAGATCTTCTCCAGCACAGTGGTGACTGAGGTGAGTGGGCAGGACGTGAAGGAAAGCCGGCGTGTCCGTCGATAGCGGGTGATCGTCATAGACTCTAGAAAACTAGTGTGAGCGGCCTCTCTGCTGCCGCAATTATTGACCCTGAGAAAATGTGTGTAATAATATATAAAAACGGGTTTCAGCTGGAAGAAGCTCAAGATTGCTATAGTGTAGGCTTTGCCTTCTATGTCCTCTTCAAGTTCTAGTAGCAGAAGGTGGAACTTCACTCCTCTGGAAAGGTAGGAGCCTAAGCTATTGTGGGAGAGAGAAAGGTATCACCTAGATATACGCCACCTTGCCAGCCTTGATCAGTGACAGTCACTCCAACTCCGGACGTCCCCCGTGGTGAATGACCTCAGGTATCTGCGGGGATGCTCACCAGGCTGAGGGTGATGCGCACAGCCTTCTGAGAGAGGGTGGCTGAGGACCTAGAGATTCTGTGGTCCTCCTGGGAGACGTCAGTAGTCGTGAAGAATGACGGGGATGCCTATAGGGCAGAGATTAGGAAGAATAGCCTCGCGGATCCCAAACCATTCGTTATTGGACTTCAACGAAGGCCACGTTAAAGCACACGGATGTTTATCGGTATACATTATAAAACAGCACCGCAAGTCAAAGATCGATGACGAGGTTTATAGGGGATAGTATTGAGGTGGGGGGGGGAGGGGGGGGGACCAGAGGAGCAGGCAGGGATTGTGGGCAAAGTCTGACCAATCTATGTTGCAGAAGATGAATCCGGTGTACGAGAGGAAACCAGGAAAAAAAACTTCCCCTGCTTCTCCAGCCGTAGTGGGGAGCTGCTGACCGGCTCCGGAGATATTGTCAAGCACTGGAAGGAATGCTTTGAGGAGCAAGGAGGCGAAGCAGGAGGCGAGGCAGGAGGCGAAGCAGGAGGCGAAGCAGGAGAATACCAGTGTGACTGAAGTTGCTAGAGTGGCGGAGGACAGGCTGCAGGGGTCGATGACCTCGGTCCTGAGGTGGCGATCATTATTTATACAAAGGAGGATCAGAAGGTGTGTTCCAGCTATAGAGGGATCTCACTCCTCGGTGCTCCTGCGAGAGCCCAGCGGGGGTGCTGGGCGGAAGAAGAAGAAAGTGTGGATTCCGGCCTGGCATTGGATCAGTGGGGCTGAGCTGAGTGAGGATTCCTGGCTGCTGCCACGGCCTGCATGCGCTTTGCGGACCTGCAGAAGGCATGTGACTGGAAGTCTGGGCGCATGCGGTGGGAGGGCTTGCAGCAATTTGGCGAGTCTAGACTGTTATTGAGAGCTCTTCAGATCCACCACAAATGCAGTAAGAGTTGCGGCCGCGTCCTTAGCAAAAAATTCATCCCACTCCCTTGGAGGGGATGTTGGCGTCCGAAACAGGCGCATCTCGTCCCCACTTCTGTTCGGGATTTTCAAAGCACAGGCAGAGCTGAAGAGGGGTCCAGTACGCGAGGCTAGAAGGGCCACCCCTGCTTCTTGCAGATGATGATGTGCTTTTTCCCCTCATCCAATCATGACCTTTAGCCTGTACTGAAGGGAATCGATACCAAATGTGGAGAAGCGGGGATGAGAATCGGTGTCTCCAACTCTCTGAAAAATAGTGGACTCAGGTCGGAGGGGGCAGTCCGTACTTAGTAAAGGAGCCTAAACATTTCAGCATCCTCTTTATGAGTGAAAACAAGATTGACAGGCGGCTCAGTTTGGGGTCTGCGGTTTTTCAGGCCCTGATGAGGTCTAGTGGATAAATGAAGGTCAAGTTATACGGTGAGTTTACCAGTCAGTCTGTGTCCCTGTCCCTGTAGTCATGGTGGATGGGTTACAGCTCTCAGTTGGCTTGGGAATATTTAATTATAACCCAGAATGAGCCGGCCAATGGCCATGGAGAAGGATAGCCGAGCTGAGTTGATCTTCACAGCCTGGTGTCACCACAATCCTTATTAGGAGAAGTGGAGGGAAGATGATAATGGTGATGATGATGATGATGATGATGCAATAGAAGATTATGGAATATTCCTGCTGTAAACTTCATTTCCGTGCTATTTGCCTTGTAGTGAGATAGAACATGTGGCTAATAGTGCGAGCGGCTTTCTTTTTCTTAAAAAAAGCATGTTTCATTTTGTCCTTGTGCCACATGTTCTTCTGTTCACAGTGGGATCTTGTGTGCGATAAAGCCAAACTGAACACTATTGCATCATCAATCTACATGTTCGGACTTCTGGTCGGAGCTCTCCTGTCTGGAGTTCTGGCAGATAAGTAAGGATGAACATAACGACGCATCTCTGGCTTCTTCCAAGGCTCCTGGTTTTTGCAGACAGATAGGACACATACATCACCCAGGCATTGCCTTTCAAACCTACTGCACTGTAACTGCAAAGTTGCCTTTGAAAAAGATTGTCCGTTATGGCACTTAAATTCCATTAAATTCCATAATAAAATTATTGACTGAGAAATAAATTTGACTCTCACCCAAAAGGACATGTATATTCAATTCATTTACTAAGCTATCCCATAAAGCATTTTTTTTTTTTCAAAATGACAGTAAGGTCATGTCTAATGCACACAGTCCTCCAGTACACATGCAGTTCTATGAGGCTGTCGCATAATTTTTCCATTAATTACAAGGAAGTGCATAGATGGTGAAAATGCCAGTTTCAGGCTGACAGTGGAAACCTTTCAAGGGGCAATGAAGCAGCCGGATATTACAAAGGCAGGTGTCCAGGATCAGATACACCACGCCTGCAAAGGCTGTATAAAATCGCCATTATCTGATCTTTCTGTGTGACAGAATGTCACAGCTGTTTTCGGAGTGTTGTGGCTGGTTCAGCTTGAAACGCGCTTTAAATCACACTTTGCCCCCCGAGTCAGATATATTACAAGCGTTCTGTCCTTTGAAAATGTGGGAATCATCCTTCAACTCCTGTAACTTTGTTTTTAAATTGATCCCTCCGGTTCCTTAACTCAAATTGGTCTCTTTTTTTTTTGGTCTTGCTCCAGATACGGTCGAAGAATCATCATTCTCATCGGCTTGGCTGTTCAGGCCTCCTTTGGAGTCGGTGCCGCTTTTGCCCCGAATATCTGTACCTACATGTTCCTGCGCTTTGTGGTGGGAATGACAGTTTCTGCAGTGATCATGAACGTCTTCGTTTTAGGTCAGTTCGTATTCGACACCGTGCCATTCTGTTGTTCCGTCATATGCATATTATGTTTCAGGAGTATACTCAGGTAGTAAAATTTCTCTCCTGCTGTTGCTAAATCGTTCACAGAAAGTCTTGGGATGCTTACTTAATTCTGTAAAAAAAAAAATTGAACATTTTTGGTCTCATAACAAAAATCCATCTGCACATATCATCCACGCAGACATTTTCTTTTTATTGTAGTTTTTTTTTTTGACTGACTCATTCAGTTCTGTTCTTGCTGTTTTGTTATTAGTTACAAAGGGACACTAAACACAAATGTCTGGTGTCTGTTATTGCAAAGGTCTTACTAATTTAAAAGCGCCCAATGAGACTGCTTGTCAACAATCTTTTTAACTCTTTTTCGTTCTTTTAGTACTTGAAATTAATGTTTTGCTTACAACAACTGGTTGTTTCTGATGTGAATGTAGTCGTTCTTTGTCATAAAACCAATGAATTTGCAATATGTTTACCGAATCAAGCAAGGATCCCAAGACTTTGGTTTGGAATTGTCAAGTGGGATTAATCTCGGCCATGAGTAGGTGAGGCTAAATGTTGCTGATTGCTCAGTCTTGAATCTTGGCCATCCTATCTTCTGCATGGACTCCAGGTACGGAATGGACAGGGCAGAAGCATCGGATGCTTGCCGGCCTGCTCACCGACTACTCCTTTGGGTTGGGGTACATCATGCTGGCCGGGGTGGCCTACCTGATCCGTGACTGGAGAGCACTGCAGCTGGCCATATCTCTGCCCGAATTCCTGTTTTTCTTCTACATCTGGTGAGACTCGTCCTTCACGTCATCCGTGTTGCCGACAAAAAATTCACGCCACGTCCTCTCATCCGCAACTGACAGCACTCATGGCAAAGTGAGATGTGAATTGGTATTTAAGTTAACAGATCTTGCGGAATCTCTTACAAAACAATCTTTTTACTCTGGGGCAATTTTATGATGTTTTTAAGGTGGGGGGGGGCATAATTGTTTGTTTTATATGTTTTGAATTTGTGAGTGACAGATGATGGGGCACTGTGGGCCAATAAGCTTTCAGCTAGAGCCAGTGCCTCTCTGGCCCCGCCCCTGCATAGGCCCCTCCTTTTACTTACAACACCCCAGTGACTTTTTTCCTGTGTTTTCTTATGCGGAGACGTACAGCCGGATCCCCTTCTGGTTTACTAGCTTCATGTGTGTCCTGGGTCCATGTGACGCTTGACCATTGACGCCCCGCCGCTCGTGTGCCCGCAGGGTCCTGCCTGAATCCGCTCGCTGGCTAATAACCAAAGGGAAGAAGGAGGAAGCCGTGGAGCTGATCCAAAAAGCAGCTTTACGGAACAGAAACCCACTGCCCCCCGATTTCGAGCCATTTCAGGTCCATTGTTTATTTCTCACTGAGACAAATGGCAACACTTTAGTTGAAAGGCCTCAAATAATATAGTATTTTGCTACTACTTATTTATTAATTAACCACAAACTAAGTCTTAGTTGCATACTGACCTCATGCGGATTCATCGTTAATGAAGTGTGACGCATGTTTCATCTCAAGCTGTTACCATACTTGTTACTATATCTGTTAGTCCTGTTAACCTTTGTGGCTTACTTAAGGAACAAGTAATGAACAACACAAGTGAAATACTGATCTCACTTTGTTCGTCCTTAATGAATCATGACGTAATCTCAAGTAGCGACTACATGTGTTCAAGATTTGTTTATTATTTGTACTCCAGTAGTAACTGAGTTATTACTAAGTATTTGCGCCCCGTGAAGTAAAGTGTTACCAGATCGACGTACAAGCGGGATAAGATGTACGTATCTATGTACTCTGCTCTGACTGGTATTTTACGCAGCATTTTCCTCATTGGCTCCAGGAATGACAATCCAGGAAGCTAATGAGCTGCCCGCTTTACCATCTGCTTTACAGCAACCCAACGAGCTCGGCGGAGAGGCGAAGAAGAAAACGGGCTCCCTGGTTGACCTCGTCCGCACCCCAAGGATGAGGAAGCGCTCGCTGATCTTGTTCTACCTCTGGTAATTCCGCGACCATTTCCTCACGGGCTATTTGTAGCCGAAACGAGCTCTCGGAAGCTGACACCCTAACCTTCGCCCCCAACCACCGGAGCCGTTTCGTTCTGATCACAACAAAGACGCAGCCCGCTGTGAATTTAGTCGATGTATCGCGCCACGGATGAGATGCCGGATAAGCACTAAGCTCAGTTCACACCACGCTGGATGGGCAAGGTGGCGACCGGGTCGGGGAATCCGCTTTGGTGCGAAATGAGGCTGCGCCATCGGTGTCCAGCAGCATTCGAGAAACACGCATTTTATTCCCGTGACGTCGTGCGATTTCAGGATCATTTATACACACACTGTGTCCCCGCAGGATGGAAGGGCCAAACTTGCCAAGTCCCGTTTCATTCATGAAACTCCGGTTGACTTGAAGCGAAGGCAAGGGCACACATGCGAACGCTCACACGTCGACGTGTTTGCAGACGCAAGAAGCTTCCGTTACTCCTAATGCAGAGAATTCTATCCTTTGCTCTTGTTTTTGCTTGTGAAAAATATGTTTCGTTTTTTTTTTTTTTAAATCTGAGAATTCTAGAGCTTTAGAATTTGACGTCTCTCATCAAACAGCTCCGTTTGCTCTTTGAGGGGACAGTACTCTCACACATTTTTACCATTTCCTGTTTTTTTTCTGCACCCCACGTTTGTCAGGTCAGGCTCTTCCTGTCTGCAAAGAAAAGCGGGAAGAGAGAATCTGTTGTTTTTCAGTTCATCATTGTGACTTGCAAGAACAAACCGGTTTTCTTCATTCCCGCCCCTCTCCGCTGTCCTCAGGTTCGTTAATTCGCTGGTTTATTATGGCTTGTCTCTGAACATCACCACCTTTGGCATGAACATCTACCTCACCCAGTTTATCTTTGGACTGGTGGAAATACCTGCCCGCACCATCATCCTCTTCACCATCAACCGATCCAGGAAGATCTGTCTGGTCTCCTTTTTCGTTACCGGGGGACTTGCATGCCTTTCCACCATTTTCGTTCCCGACAGTAAGTGTCATTTCATAAACTAATGCATGACCCTTGAAATACTGTGGAGATGCCAAGAAACACCATATGATGCAATCCCATATGAGGCTACTCTCATTAACATAATTTACGAACATAATTAATGACAGAACTTACGCCATAGTTCCGTTTTATTTCAATCTGTCGATGTCCATCATATGTTCAATCACAGCAGTACAATCTGAGCTCACAGGTACATGTAACACAGTCTGTCCATCATATGTTCAATCACAGCAGTACAATCTGAGCTCACAGATACATGCAACACAGTCTACACTAATAAATATGTATGCGGACAGGTGTATTGACACAGAGGTTCTCACCAGAACCATATTTCACCCCTGTACTACCCCAGGAACAGGCACGGACTTGGTCCAGCTCACTGTAATGTTTGGCCTCTCAGGCCTCATAGTTCTGGCGATTATGCTGCTGTTGGATCCTCCAGGATTCCTCCATGACTCATAATGCTGGTCCCACGGCCGAGCCTAAATGAGTCCAGTGTAGGCAAACTATGACATCACTGCATGCAGTGCATTGCACTATACATTATGCAGGCTTTATAAACTGGTTCCATTCTGGTTTTCTTTTGTGTATAAGCGAGCGTATCCAAGGTCCCTGGCACGGTTTCAGTGGAAGAGATGGGTGTAATAAAAGGACTTGAGGCCAGAAGGAATGTTTCCAGCCCTGTCCTGATCCAAGACTTGCGTGAATAGCTGTTCGGAACATTATGCTCCAGTCATACGAGGACGGCTCCTGAGCTGCCCGTCTGATCTGGGGCTTTCGACTTCGCCGCTGTCTTTGCAGAGATGCCCATTCTGAGGATTCTCTTGGCCATGATCGGAAAGTTCGGGATCACGGGCTCCGTGTCAGTAATATACATCTACTCCGCGGAGGTGTTTCCCACGGTGATCAGGTGAGGGTCCCAGCTCCTGCGGGCCGTGTGTGGGGGAGACGTCTGTCCTTTCAGCTGACACACTGACTGCGTGAGAGGCAGCTCACGACCTGGCAGTCGGGGACATTAAGCACTCGGCAGTGGTTTAAGCATTTAAGCATCTCCATGAGAGATCTTGCACTGGATGAGATAGGGGATCCCTCACTCCTACCTAGAAAGATATTTGCATCTTCTGGATTATTCTGTGGGTTTCCTGGGGAATGAAGCAGAGACAGTGTACACACAGCCCGAGACCCAGCGGGAGCGATACGGGGCTCGACGGTTTAAGACATCGTGCCCGTGATCAGAAGGTCGCCGGTTCAAATCCCTTGGCTGGCAGAGTGGTCTTGCTCTTAGGCCCTTGAGCCAGGGCCTTAACCCAAACATGGTCTGATCCAGTTTTCTCAAAAAAAAATTACATCACTGTATAAAAACACCTAAAAGAGTAAAATGTAAACTTTTATTGGCCCTTGTTCTTTTAATTTGTATTTCTTTGTGTATATTTTATCCACCTTGATTTATACACTGCAGGCCGCACATGAGAGATATTTCTCTTGGCCCTTAACCTCTGAAAATCCAGTTATTTTCCGGCACTTCAGATACTTTTCTGATTTTAATTAGTTAAATACCTGAACACTCATTCAGCTACTGTATATCAGTTCTGTTTATATTTCTCCTAGATTAAAAATATATATATATATATATATATCAATCAAAGGTTATTTCATGGATATTTAATGTGGATATTTTAGACGAGGAGTTCCTCTGGCACGTAGCAGGTGCCGCTGAAAGCTCCGTTTGTGCTGCAGGCAGAACGGGATGGGCGTGTCGTCCATGTGCGCCCGTACCGGAGGCATCATCTCTCCCATCATGCACCTGCTGGCCAGCCACAGGAAGCAGGCGCCCATGGCGGTGTTTGGCGTCTGCCCCCTGGTGGGGGCCGCCCTCGCACTGATGCTGCCCGAGACCGCCGGCAAGCCCCTACCTGACACCGTCGAGGACGTGGAGCAGACAAGGTGCAGGGGGGGGGAAGGGGGCTTTTACACCCAGGGTGGGGGGGGGGGGGGGGTGCCTCTGAACAAACGGATGAAAGATGCCGGGGAACGGGGTACTAAAAAAAAAGAAGAAAAAAATAATTAGTGTAAACCCTGGCCGG
>JAABNY020000038.1:3518195-3531500 GCA_015164015.2 Brevimyrus niger
CCCCTTGCCTCGGACAGATGTGCTGAATGACTAGGGGGAATACTCCCCCCCCCCCCCAAACTCATTTGACGCCTGTTTTTAAGTTTTCTAGAATTAGGCCCACATATGTACAAGCACATGTCAGAGCCGTTTTTACAGACCAGGCCTGATCGCTAATAATAATAATTGATGCTTTATTAATCCCCGTGAGGAAATTGTCTTTACGCCTCCCTCAACTTGCTCTTTGTGGAGTGAGCTGTCTGCAAAGGGCAGCCCACCCGCAGCGGCGCCCAGGGAGCTGGGGGTTAAGGGCCTCGCTCAAGGACCCACAGACGTGCTGAGGCTGGGTTTGAACCGGCGACCTTCTGATTACTTGGCGCGCTCGGCCACACGCTGCCCCCTCATAGTCTGTCTGCGGGTGTTTTTCCTTAACATCTGCGACTGAGCTCTCTCTCTTCTTCGGATGCGAGTCGCTTTCCGCTCCATTTTTTATTGTTTGAGCGGCTGGCCCCCGTTTGCTGAGCCTGTGTGTCTCTGTCACCTGGTAGGAATGAACAACCGGGAGGTGTTGGAGCAGGTGGAGCGTGGCTACCGGATGGCCTGCCCCCAGGACTGTCCCATCTCCCTGCACGAGCTCATGGTTCAGTGCTGGAAGAAGGACCCCGAGGAGCGGCCCACCTTCGAGTACCTGCAGGCCTTCCTGGAGGACTATTTCACCGCCACTGAGCCTCAATATCAGCCAGGAGACAACCTGTAGGGGGGCGCTCTCCTGGGCCACGATGGACCACAAAGGGCCCGGCCCGGGCTGAGGTGGACCTGCCGAGGTGTGGGACGCTTTCAGGAGTCCCATTGACTATCAGCGAGCTCCTTCGACCCCCGACGGGTCCAGTCCGATGCGAGAAAGGGACTCGGCACGTTGTCGGTTTCACAGTGTCTGAGAAACCGATTTTCACAGGTCGGGGGGGGGGAGGGGGGGGGCTTGGTTTTTAGGGTGGCTGGCATGTGATTTGATGAGCAATCGCCTGTGCGCAGTGTAAATACAAAGCTACTTGACCACTTATACTTTTTGTTTTTTTGTTTGTTTTCTTAATTTTTATATATATATATATGTGTATATATATTGCTACAGGCTTTATTTTCATCTGGGACAATAAATAACAAGAATAATGAAGGTAACGACTCTTTTTAAAACCAATTAACCTGCTGAGGTTTTCTGACCTGGGCATTAACTCCAACCCGCTTTCTCGTTCGTAGGAAAGGCTCCTACTTTCACTTTCGCTTTTGCCCTGGGTAGCGTGATGCCCACAATATGTGAAGAGGGAGAAATGGCCCTTCTCTCCCAGGGGAGAAAAAAAAATGCGCCCCCACGTTACATGCTCATTTGCCCCACCCTCAAATTCAGCCAAGTATGAAAAAGTTCTCCCTTGTTTTCCAGCCTCTGTTAATAGTAGCTTTTGTTGTTGACCTATCATTGTAAAAAGGCAGTTTCTTCCAAGGTGATAGACGTTAGACTGGTGAGAGTGCGTCGGGGTTATTTGTGATTACGGCTCAAAACGCAAGAAGTCTGCGCGTGAACGGCCCTCTGTCACTCAGACGGGCTGCGTATTGCATCTAGACATCAGCTCTGGGTGCCTTTTAAAAACTGGAATGACGGAAGAAGGTATGTATATGGGATTGACTTGCAGTTTATTTAAGCAGGGAAAAATATTTTTTTAACTTTGTGTACAGCGTTCGATTCACGGCCATTCCAGTGGATCGTACGTCTTCATTTACGTCACATGAAGAATCGCTTTGTAACAGCCCACAGAATTCGCCGCCGCTCGGAAAGCAACACTCACTCCATTCCTACAGCGCACCACCCATGTCTGTCCGACCTCCTTGTCAGGCCTCTTCTTTAATTGTTTTATAAATCAATAATGCATTCTTAGTGTGTGTAATCACAGATGTATGTGCGAACTGTCCTAGATCGACTGGTCAATGAGCATATGGTTGGTTCCAAAGGTTAGTTTAGACTTGAGCTTAAGTTGGACACAGTACAAGATCAGGGAAAATCGCAGCCTGTCAAACAGCTTCATCTTTTCTTTTTTTTATTATTTTAATTTTACATTTTGTTTTTAATATAACTGTCCATGGCTTTTATTTCTCATTATTCCTCCATGTTCCATTTTTAACATTTTTGTGAAATAAGTAATTTGCCATTTAAAAATGAGGACAATAAACGTTTTACACTCTTTTCAATTTAGTTGTCTGTTTTTGGAATATAGCCTGCTTTTGTTGCCATGGACACCGTGTGTAGATTGTATCATGCCCGATATTGATCTCCATATGTCCTGTTTGCAAGGTGAAGATCTTCACTGCTCCAGAAGGCAGCTCTTACTCTGTTGTATAAAGGTCCCTGAGAGCAGCAGGAGGGTGTGAGTGAGGAGGTGACCTCCTGCTGCTCTGATTCTCTCCTTTATGTGCAGGAGTTCACACGCTCCTTTGTCGTGGTCTCTGTCTCGGATACTAGGTGGCCCTTCACCTGGAACCTGGTCTTCACATGTGACTCCCTGACCAGATAGATAATCCCCCTCTGGTTGAATTAACATTTCTGAGCAACTTTGCAATGTTTGTGACACAGTGTGGTCAAGGTTAAGCAGTTTGTTGCCCCCTCTATACACCAAATGACCCTCCCCTACAAGGTACCATGTATAGATCATGTGGGTGAATCACCAGATATAGAGTGACCTCCTGGAGTCTGAGGAGCTGAGGCAGGGAAGCAGCAGGACAGGATACTTTATGACAGCTAATAATTCAGTTTATTACCTAATCACCCTAGTGGTCCCAAATGGAACTGCGGCTTTTTTTCTTGACTTCCCCATGACCATAAACTGCTGACACTGTATTCAAATGACCAACCAAGGACTCTGGGGCAACTTTATTACTTTTCCTTACAGCAGGTATGAGTGTGAGCGGTATTGGAGCAGGAGCAACCCAAAGACTGGCAACAAAGAAAAAACTGAATAAGTCTATGGAAAGGCCAGAAGTGCAACATTAAGGACATTCAGGAATTATAAAGAGTAATCGGGCTGTAAGAGGAATTAATTAATAGACAGGTCTTGATTTGTTTCTTGAAGTTGGAGAGAATCTGATGCATGTGAAGGGGACAGCAACTCTGGGACAAGAGCTGTGTATTCACGAATCGGTCAATGCGACGCTTTTTTTCATTCAGTACTTACCTCGTTTTCAACGACATACAACTAACTTTCAGACAGGCTGCAGCAACCATCTATGCCCAGTAGAGGGAGTTGGATTCACGGCGTGGCTCTTTTCCCATTTATTTTAATAAGGGTGTTTCCGTGAAAGCTATTCCAGAAACACTGCTAAGGGTTTGCTGTAACATCCGAGGCTAGTCTACCAGTATAATGTACTTAAGTGTAATTTTTTTTTCGCACAGGCGAATAATTGCGTGGCATCTGGTCCCCGATAAATACGCCATCACGCGTAAAATCCATCGCATTACACGGATCGATTCCTGGCCGTAGGACGGAGACGGCGAGGTGCCGCTTTTCCTGTGATTCCGCGGACTCCGTCTGGCGCCGTATTGATTGGAGCCCGGTCCTGTTTTAAATGATCTTCCCTCATCCCACCTCTGTATCTCGGCGCCAACAGATACTCTTCACGTCTATCAGAGTGGCGTAAGTTTTTTTTTCCCAATTCATTATTACTCACTAAATAAATTATCAGTTTATTTTACCTTAATAATTGTAGTCATGTGTCAAGGAAAATACTTTTGTATAAAGTCGATTTTATAATCTGGCTGCCTTGAAATCTCTGCTAGCAGATTGGGGACCGCATTGCTGTCATCATCACTGACAGGATACTCATGATCATCCTGTTAAGTTCACGCGGAGGGCGGAGTGAATGCTGACCCACTCTTCCCGTTTTACCTTGCTATGTCCTGTAAGTAAGAGCATTGCATCTTTGCTTTTACTCTTCCCCCAAAGACGCGCGCGCAAAGCTGCGTCCGAACCTCCATCCACCGTCGCCTCCGAAAACTCTGATCCGTATGAAATGCTCCCCAGAATATCGGCGAGGAACCTTCACAAAGGCACACAGATCCCGGACATAGATGTAATGTGGATTTAAAGTGATTTTATGCATCTTGTTGCTTACGGGCCCCATGACGGAACCAGCATAATCCCTGGATTTGTTATTTCATATGCAAATTTTAAGGAAGTTACAAAAAGCACAATAAAATTTACTTCCAGGGCAACAATGAAGTGTTTAAATTAATATTTGCTCTGTGTTGGGTAAGACTAACACAATAAAGGATTTGGTAATTAACTTTTAAATGCCATCAGTTGTGCTTGTTTCATAGTTTAATTTTCCTGAAGATTGATATAATTGGTAATCGTCCTAATTAAAAAATTTGAAAATATTTACTATTTTTACAGTCTTTGTATCTAAAGCAATTTAAAAATTCAGAATATTGTTGCTGAATCGAGAACATTTATTCTGGAAAAGTGGCCTCCAAAATAGTCTGATTTGACTAGATTTTAACGTTCACGTTGTCCATTTAAAGGAAACGCACAACAGCGTGTATAATGCTGACGGTGTCGTGGCGGCGATGCAGCAATTCAAAGGAAAAAAGAAACTTCCTGCGTTAGTTCCAGGAAAATGACACGAATGCCATGTGATGCAATAACAGACATTTATCTTTTATTGTAGTGACAGTTTGCCGATACCTCTTATCTTAAACCTATACTGTTATCATATCTCGGACGGTAATGGTTTTATTGCAAACATTAGCATGTGAGCCGCTATTTGTGTGGAGCACCGAGAGATGGATGTCTTCGTCGCCGTTCAGAAAGCCTACTACCCCCTCCTGTGTGCTTTGGGAATTCCAGGTTTGAACCTGTTTTTTTTCCCCCTAAAGTCCTCATATAAAAACAGCGTAGATAATGACAGCAATTTTTCAACTTCTATGTATATACTACATTTACCGTCCATATCGCCGAAATTCAGTAGTAAATGACACGCATATGAATATGGCCACAGGCTTAAAGGTAAACGTGAAAGTGGCGATGATTACGATGCCGATATAATGCCGCACAAAGACTTTTTTTTTTTGTTTGCTATCAGAACTGTGTTCGTCTTCAACAGCCAACCTCTTCACCTTCTACATGCTCTGTTTCCGTAAATGTAGGATGTCGACGACAGCGGTTGTCTACTTGGGCTCCCTTACCATCATGGACACCCTTTATGTCCTCTGGGTCATCCTTCTGGACCTCAACCTCGCGTTCCTGCAGCAGAAGCCTTTTTGGCACTCGCACCCCTGGTGCGGCATCCTGACCTTCCTGCAGTTTCGGCTCACTCTACAGCTCCTCCTGGATCGTGGCGGCCTCCACCGTTGAGCGCTACTTGGTGCTGAGCTCCACCTATGCCAGTAGGTGGCGCCAGACCCGCGCCGCAGCTGTGCTCATCTGTGTAGCCATTGTCCTGCTCTCCCACCTGGCCTCCATTCCCATGTGCTGGATCAACGCTGTCGTGAGCATCAACGTCACCACGCCAGACGGGGTAAACATCTCCGGCCCCCAGTGCCTCTACGCGGAGGGCCCCTACTCCACGACGGCGGCGTGGGTCACCACCCTCCTCTCCAGTGGGCTCCCCGTCGTTCTCGTCGTCCTCTTCAATTCGCTCGTCGCCAGCCGCGTGGCGCAAGGCCCACCGCCTCTTCACGAGGGATGAGCTTCGAGCCATGAAGGGTTTCCGGGAGAAACTCCGCCAGTGGAGTTCGGAGGAGCGTCCTGCTCCCGGGAACAGTGTCCGCGGCCTTCGTGGCGTTCAGCGTGCCCCGGTTCGTCACCTACTGCGTCCTCCGCACAGCGTACAACCGCGAGGACTTCGACCGCAACGACTACGGACTGCCCATCAACGTGGCCGGAGACCTGACCAGCATGCTGCAGAACCTCAGTCCCACCACCAACTTCCTTCTCTACTGCGTGGTGGGCAGGCGATTCCGGCCACGAGATGGTGCACCTGCTCGGCCGTGGTTCCCGGATCAGGCAGACGGGTTCCGCCCTCACACAGAGCACCACGAAAGTCTTCTCTGTGGCGGCCCACGGGTCCCGCCACGAGCAGAGATCCCGTCGACGTTGCTCTCACGAAGCTTCCCAAGCAGACTGAGTTTGGCTGATGTTCTGCTGGAGGAAAAAAAATATCTCAAGCTCTTAGGAAAAGGAAGTAATCTAGTTGCCTGCATGTACTGAAGATGAATAATGGATGTCCGTAAAGTTTTTTCACAGTATGCGCCGGCCCATTCATATCTGTCGATCAGACACAAACTAAAATCTTCAGGACTGGGAACTTTTGATTGACCACAAAATGACAGAATCAATTTCTTGTGCTCGGTATTTTGAGCCACTTAGAACTTCTGTAAAATGTGTGTCGTTTCCCTGGTCCCCAGTAAGTGTTTAGGCTCTGCCTGTAAAGTAAATGCAGGAAGCCACTTTGTTTCCACTCAACTTACAATACGGCAGCGTGAGGCTCTGTGTAACTGTACCAATGGCAATGAAAGTATCCTAATTAGGGACTGACATCTTTTGTTGCCAGTTTTTTTTCTTCTAAAGCTTAAAATATTGATTTTAATAAATTGATATCAATTTCTGAAACCCAGTCTGCTGTGCAATTATTCATGTCTGATTGGAGTTATTTTATTATTTTTTTTTGCTTAACTTGGATCTTGGATCTTAGATCTCAGTATCCACAGCTCATGGAAATACTTGGACGCTTTGCTGGGTTTATTTCCGCATTTGATCTTGAAGCAGACATGTTCCATCTGGACACCTCAGGTCTGCTCTTTCCATTGTTACCATGACAGCAAACACTTAGAACACTTACTGATGTAGTGGATCAGTGTAGGAGCACAGCTCAGTGATCATTATTGCGAAGCAGCATTTTGCTTTGATGATAACAGGCCCCTGCTTGCAGTCCCAGGCTGCACCCCTTCCAGCCCCCCCCCCATGGGGAGTTTGGGGCTCAGTAATCAGCAGGTTAAGCATCTGAGCCTGTTTTCTGTAAGATTGCAAGCTCAAATCCTACAGCTGGAAGAATGATCATGTCACTCAGCCCTTGAAGACGGCCTTTAACCTGCGATGCTGCAGACTTCAAACCCCCAGCCGCCGCGTCCACCTGGCCCAGTTCACTAGTGGGGGCACCTGGCATTTACATGCGTCTCCACCGGCCGTTTGTAATCAGATCTCACTTTCTACTCACCACAGAATGCCTTACAGAGATTAAGCGTCATAGATCGCCGTACATAGATGGTTGCACACATTAAGATGTGTTCATGAGCACAGCAAATTCAAGGTAAGCTATGCTAAGTCTCACCTGCGTTTTGATGTCTGTGCTGTGACATTATTAGCTGTAATCTCATATTTTCTACTACTGATTGGAATTCTTGCTGCGTTTGCATCATCGCCATAATTCTTAAGGGGGCTCTGGTCCTGAAATAGAATTGAATTTTTGTGTCAACAATAAACTGTCACCAACTGATTTGCAACTCAATTGTTTGGATTCAAGAGCTGCATAGCTAGTGAGGGATGAAACTACCTGTACGCAAGTGTTTCTGGTTAAGGTCTTTTTAAGAGCTCGAGGTCTATCATTTATACATCGGCCATTAAGCTTTCGCCCAGAAGATGGCGCAATTTCGTTGCTGGCGTTCCGACTACTTCACTGAATTCATGATCACGTTCAGTCCTTCATGGCTGATTATCACTGCCTCCTGTTTGTATCATTGGCTAGTGTTTTTTTTTTTTTTTTGCGTGTGACATTCTCCAGATCTCTTTAATGAGTCGTGTTGATGGGTGCATGGCTGAAATAATAACATTATATAACAAGCAAGTAGCCTAATCCTTCGCAGACAACAACCAGATATGTTTGAATGAGGCATGTCTACAGGGCGTACAGGAAATCTCAGAACAGTACGATAAAAATCGCGTTTCTTTATTTCTGTTACCGCTTACAGTAGAAAAGCATCACAGCGGTCATAACGGCAAACAAATTATGAATGAAAGTGTAACATTGTTCGGCTTTTCACGTGATAGACAGGGAGTGATAGACAGTGTCGAAGAACTGTACACCCCCCCCCTCCCCCCGCCAAACATCTAAACTAACATGTAATAAGTCACAAAGTTATTTATTCATACTGTCAAAAGCAATTCTTAAAACTATAGACTTTATTTACTTGCAAAACATCTACGATGAGGTAGATTTTGCGTATCGCGTGATGGGCTTTGTAAACACCTGTCTTTGAATTTTAACGTTTTGCATGACAGCCGTGTTCACCGTGCATGCGTGTGCTTATCACAGCAATCCGTCTGGCAACTTGCAGCATCCAACATCATTTCTGTGGTTTCCTCCTCCCAAGGTTTTGCCCCGGTGGTCCCACACGTACCTGCATGCGTCTAGACCTTATCATACGCAGCCAAAACCCAAGTTTGACAGACAAGGGGAAGAGAAGGCTTTCAGTTTTGTGTTTTTCGTTTCTGCTGAAATGGAAGCTGTCGCCTTATCAGAGTGACATGTAACTGATTACTGCCTACAGCTCTGCCACATAAAGGTGAAAATTTGTACTGAGTTCTCTGCAGGACAGGAGTGTAGATTAATGCCAGTAGTTAGTTCTGTGTATCTATATGTCAAACGTAGAAATCGGTCAGCATTTATGGACCATTTTACGCAGTGGAACAAAAGCCCACTGTAACCATGCATAGTCCACTCCTACCTGTGACTGATTAAACTTGTGGTATGTATTTGCTTTCCCCCGGAGTAAAGGCTGAGTAAAGGCTGAGCCTACTGAAAACTGCATTCTGGTAGTACACCCAGCTGTTGATCTTTGCCAGGAGAAAGCAGTCTCCTTATCTCCCGCAGCTCCAAAGTGCAGTGGAGGCCTGCTGGGGCACGGCCTGCCTGTTTGGCAGAGTACTAACCAGCTAGGCCCGCCTCTTGCTCCCCGTCCCAGATCAAATACAAATTAACCATTTTTCAATCATCAGTCAATCGTCAGGTGCACCGTCCATGCAGCAAACCTGGCATCTTACGACAGTAACGAACAGCCCCTTCACCATGTGACCTGCGCTGCTGCAATGTTTCGCATTAAATCTGTGATGTCGTGCCAGGGAAATTTCCTTCTCATTCTTCTATAAACCTATTTTAGGCTCCTCTCCTTTGGAAGGATAATTGGGGGGGGGGGGGTGGGGGGGAGGGGGGAATGCCTTTGTTCTATAGCGAATCGTACATTAACATGAGAACGCGCTAACGCATGATCATAGATGGAAGACGAATGCGTGACATGGTGTTGATTCTGCGTATCGATGCACGATACCGTTTCCCGGGGCAGCTGATGAAATTGATATGGACTGATATGGGTAGCCCAGATGAGCGGCCGCACGCCCGCAAGCTCTGCACGCTGCCCTCACGTGAACCAGGCGGCTGGGAGATTTGCCAGGGACGTAAATGGCAAGCAGAGGGCTAACCTGCTCTGGTTGAAATGAGGATACAACCCCCACCCCCCCCCCCCAGGACTGAGCAGCTGGGGCTTCTGTGATCTGGTGTGCGCATGATGAGGTCTCCCCTTCCACTCTCCCGGCTTCTGCTAAGAATCTTTGGCGGGAACCACACAGCTACATACTGGTTGGGCAGCAGGTGGCGTAGCTGTTAAAGATGTGCAACGGTACATGAACGTGAGAATCTCCAAACAGACCGTGCAGGAAGATACCTGCAGGAACACCAGAGCGATACTCAGGTGAACAAACGGATACATCCGCTTCTAATAGTGAAACAGATACATGTGCAGATTTTGGGTAATCTTATCCGCAAAGGGTCCGTGTGTGTGTGTGCAGAGTTTTGGGATAACCTTTAGGTCACCTGTTCAAACCCAGGTGTGAGGACTCTTCAGCCGGTCAGTCCTCTAATTAGTAATATGATTACAGAGTTACAGTAAAACCCACCCGTATACACAGCGGCCCCTTTCTGTCCACCCCTGCTCTTGATAATTTCCCGCCTTAATCGTCTAATTCAGAACTGGAGATCTAAAGGATATCACTGTTAAATGGTTGATAATACATCAAATGATAAAACAACACGTATTTTTAAATGTACAGACAGTTGTCACAGGAATACTACATTAAGTCTTTCATCTATTGCTTTCCTCACAATCAGTTCTCCCACGTTCTCATTTATGTTCTTGTATTTAATCGTAGGTTTCCCATTTACCTTATGGGTCATGTTTATGCTAACTGGGACACTCGAGTCTACAGTCTATCATCCAGACGCTGTAAAACCTTTGACAATTTCTCTAAGTAATAAAAGCTACCAAGCTGTAGTGCCATCCCTTCAAAAGAAAAGCCCAAGGACTGATAAACGGAGACTCTGGTCCCTTACGTCCTACATCGCAAGCAGGATGCAAATCACACGTTTACTAATTTATCGGTCGGAATATATTTTTATTATATCGTAAGAAAATCACTGTGATGAAGACAGTAGGAAACATCATTTCCCCCCAGACGTTCGTCTCGCCCGAACAACCGGTTTGGCGGGTATGTGTTGAGTTTCTCTACCTCTTTTATCCGGAAGTGTGTCGCCTTCGGACGGCGTGGTCTCACAGCGCATAGGGCGAGAGCAACACTCCAATCAAGCATCAAGAGAGAGGGAGGAGCTATTGCAAAAAAGTAAATACTCTGTAGACCAATCCCATTTGTCGACACAACAGTCGATCAAAATGCTGTCCATTAAGGAGAACCAATAGCTGAATTACGAACCAGCAGGGTGCCTTGCGTCTCCAATATTTGAGCTTGCTCTACAATGTTAGCAAGGAATCAACAGCAGCCATCGTTTTTATTGGTTGCCTCGTCAGCTAATCCTGCGTTATTATTGGCTAATACTGTGATAGGGCGGAACGTTGACCTAATGGTGCACATCCGATTGGATCCGAACACGAGGCTATCGAACCGTATTTGGTATTTTGGCATTACTCGCCGTAGTTTTCGCAATATGCACAGCATTAATTATACATATTCAATTTTCAAGACATTAAATCAACGGACAAATAAAGCTAATGATGTGCTATTTTGTTCAACATTGTCTTAGGATGAAAAGAGAAATTAAACTAGAAGGTGAAAACCGAAAGTCCAATGTGTAATTTATGTCTCTGGTTGGCAGAAATCCCGCCGCAGTACATCAGGCACGAATCAGAGATGCGCATGGCGACGCGGATGGACCAATGAGAATGCCGGACAGCGCACGGTTCCTGCGTTTCGCTCGCGGGTGCGGATTACGGCTACAGTGAGCTGCGTGTTGTGGAGAATACTGCAGTCTGTCAGTAGCTAAGCAGCGGAGGCGGACTTTAGGGGAGGGTCTGCCGAGGGGAATGGTGTTGATTAGGGGTACCGAGGAGTGCCGAGATCATATTACAGAGACGGGGGGAAACAATGTCTGTAATGGCACATTGGAGCCGTACAGCCAGGGACGGGTGAGCTGCCACATTGGATTTTCCCCACGAAGGACTGGCTGCCCATCGCCGCGACAGATTAAGGGAGCGAGAGATTAATTAATGCCTGCAGGAGAAGAAGGGAAAATAAAACGCGTGCATGGAGCTGGGCTAAAACTCGGGCACGGTCAGAGTGAAAGGAAAGTGCTTTCTCTGTAGTTCCCGCACCGCTTGTCGGCGCGCACGTTATTGTTTTGTTTATGGACGCCCGCTTGTAGTTCGGTCCCCGGGAATCGGACGTCGCCGGTATAGAGAGCAACACGGCGGCTGCTGTCGGGGGGGGGAGCACCACCATTACGGGATGATCTGGACAGCTGTAGAGCCGATCAGCCTTACTTAGGTAGCAGAGGAATTGCGTTTCTGCCAGGGACATACCCCCGCAAGGCTCTTCCATGAGAATACATGTTTTTTTTTGTTGCTTTTTGTACGTAAATAGGTGTTGATTTTTTTTACGTTACAGCCTATTCGCCAGCATTGTGAACGGGACAAAGAAATCTCCTTTTTCCCCCCTCCGTGTAATGCTGCCCCGTTTTGCCCGTCCTGCCTGCTCCTAGACCTCGGTCTCCGCCGCGGCCATCATGTTTGCTGTCCGCATCGTCAGCGCTGATTACTACTTGGCCAGTCCCTTGCGGGGCTTGGACGTCTGCTACTCGGATTTCAGGGAGAGCGAGGTGAAGAAGGTGCCGGTGGTCCGGATCTTCGGCGCCACACCGGCAGGTAGGTGTGTGTGTGTGTGTGTCCACTCCAGGATGACACCCCCGTTCCGGTGTTTAACAAAGTGAACGAAAAGCATGTACATATTCCCTCATACCTCTGTGCATGCAAATCATTATCAGGTTATTACGCATCGAGCTATAGAAAGCTGCCTCTTTGTTGCCGGTTGCAAAATATTAAAATGCAGCCTGGGTCCGCCGTGCAGCGGAAGATTTAGATGGAGCAGACTTGATGTTTCTATATGATGGACATACATATGCGGACCCATGATTGATCTGAACCTGGTCCTGTCTCGGTCAGACTTGCACGCTAAGCACCTGACATACCCGGGACATTTTCTTGTAGGATCGCTTTTGTTTTCAAGTTTATTTTTCCCATCCTTATTTGGGGGAGCGAAGCGCACGTTTCTCCCCGTCGGAGGCGGTTTCCTTCACCCACGAAGCGCTTTGATTGCTGGCTGGGGACGGTCTTGTTGCCCAGCCTGGCGCTTGAGACCGCGTTACTGCCTTACTGTTCCCGGCTAGAAGCGTCACTGACAGTCCGATCCAATTCCTGCCGCGGGAATAGTGATCATTCTCCCCGCCTTTACTGATGCAGGGCATTGTCTTCTTTTCCAGCAGCTGATTCACCTTTAACAAACTTAATGCTTTTTATTTTCCTCATTAATGCAACACGTTCATGCTTGAAAGTTTGTCTTCCCTTGTGTATAAAATTACCCGTATCAGGTACGGGTTTGCTGCTGTCAGACATCTATCGTCTTTATGTTTCTGGCGCCCCCGAGGGAGTCGTATCCTGCTGTATAGGGACCCCTGGGTCGGGGAGCCCGCAGTGTGGTCCGCAGTGCCAGCAAGCCACAGGGACGCGGGCAGCCTTTTAAAATCGCATTTATTACCCCTTGGCTGCATGTCTTGTGTAACGTGCGGATATTTTCCATTCTTGTTAGGCTGGCATGTCAAAATCTGTTCATGCATGCATTTCTGGTGTGCCAACTCGCGTCGTTTCTGTCAAGTGCAGCAAAATAGCATGTTTTTGGATGGCGGTGTATTCAGTGTGCCATTTTTTTTTTTGACGGGTGAGGGATGTTC
>JAABNY020000038.1:3547850-3560406 GCA_015164015.2 Brevimyrus niger
TCCCCCCCCCCCCCCCCCCCCCCCCCCCCCGCCCCTTCTGATCTGGATGGATGTCGAGTCACAGCCTGCCCGTAACGCAGACTGTGACCCCCGGGGACGCCATTGTTTCCGTGTTTATTTGGTTGTTGTACTTTTTAGTTTTTAGTGCTCGATGGGTTTTATTTGACGCACCAGACCCCTGGAAGGATCGTCGCAGGTTTTTCCTGGTTCACATAAAACCAGTATACCTCTCGGCTTCTGAGAAGGTGGAGTCCGGCTCCACATCCATGTCATTCACTCTCCTAGTCACGCATAGAGTTTTTTTTTTTTTTCTTTTCTTTTTTTTCCTTTTTTTTTTTCGACATGAATTACATCAGCACCAGATGGTTTCTATTCATGCAGCCTGATGCCGCAAATACAGGCGATCCTTTATAAGCGGTGGGGGCTCTGGGCTCGGATTTCGCATCACCTTGACTTAGCAGTGCTTGTAGGTCATGTAATGTGAAGGCCTGAGT
The DNA here is from genome assembly GCA_015164015.2 of Brevimyrus niger. NCBI lineage: Eukaryota > Metazoa > Chordata > Actinopteri > Osteoglossiformes > Mormyridae > Brevimyrus > Brevimyrus niger. The sequence goes on from JAABNY020000038.1 coordinate 3,548,345, forward strand.
GTGGCCCCGCCCACGAGGGTGGAGTCAGCGCCGAGGCGCGTGGATCTCACACTCTAACAACGTGGCTAATTAAGACGGACAGAATTGCAGTCACACGCGCCTTGCCACGCAGACGTACTTTCCAGCGGTGTGTTCACACCGACAGTACATACTGTCCTGTGCAAAAGAACAACGCAGTGAAAGAAAATAGTTTATATAATCATCATGTTGGTGTAAATGTATGATATCTGTCGAAGCAGGTTTCTAAGCCTCTCCTGAAGTCCCCCCAGTATTTACAGTGACTCTCCAGTACATCTGCATTTTTCTTGACCACTAGCATATGCTGTGTTTGGCTAATTAGTACTTTTTCAAATTATTCAACTAATTAAGTTAAGGGAGCTGGTGGTAAAATGTAATGAATCCATGGAATAGCTGAGAAGCCCCCTGAGGTTTGGGAACTGAAGCGGGTTTAATCTAGCCATCCACCAAGATATCAGTAACTTTTCTGCAGAACATAAGAAATACTTATTACTTTTTATTGTGTTGCGGTACATTTACACACATTTCAATGTCAAGGTGTATATTTTTTTTCTCCTGAGAAAATTTGCACTTACTACTCAGGATTAAACTACTTTTTTCTTTTTTTTTCTTTTTTGGACTATCTAAGACATTTGCACAATACGGTATACATGAAGGCGTTTCAGAGGAATGTTGTAAAGTAGAGGAATTTCTTAAGTGCATCCGTACGAATAGGTCAAACTTATCCTGAACGTTGCTTAGGGTAACTGCTTTATTTTCATTAAGTGTGCGGAGGCACTATGTCCCTTTTAGAGGTTGGAGGGGGCAGTGTGGTTATGGGTCCTCTGTAGCTGAGAGACTTTTGGAGCCGGTCCACCGGCTGTCATCCACCCGCCAGCCTTCCATTCATTTCTGGGCACAGGGCGTAACCATTTTCGTGATTGAGATTGCGGTGCGCTAAAAATAAAAGATGTGCTTCCTTGTGACTGGAAAGGGCGTCCGAATTCGGGTGACAGTTGTATAGTGACAGTGTTGCTGTCCAGCAAAGACAAATGGACCAAATACATTTTCCACTCCCGCCCCCAGGACTCAGTCGGGGTCGGCGTGCGGCGATGGAGACGGGTCACAGATGTTTGCTGGTGAGCTCTCCCTGCATCCTGATGTCCTGACCCCAGCGGCCCTGAGGTGCACCCCGGCCAACCTGGTAGAGGTCCACAAAGACACGCAGACGGGTGGGTCCGCAACCCCAGCCCCCCAGTACAGAGAGACCCCCACCCTCTCTCATGGCACTTTCATAATAAGAGAAGGCCCTGGTATTCCTTTCACTTCCTGGTACTGATCCCGAGCATTGTTTCCCAATCTGTAAAATGTGAGCCGTCTGTGAGTCCCCAAGGACCAAGTTGGGGAAACGTTGCTCCGGATGAGTAATTTAGGGTTAGTCTTGGAATGATTACTTAAATCACTTGTTTAACTACTACTGAGGTTAGGGCCAACTATTCTGTCCTTTCCTTTCTATGTAGATGCTAAAAGGTTAAGTGGTAAAGACTCAGAAGAGGCAATTGTGGACGAGGGGGCAATCCTGAGTCTCTTGGAGAACAGTCAGACCTTCCTGCCACTTTCCCAAGGAGTCGCCCAGTCACCCATTCTCGGTAGAGAACCCATTGATCACGTGGAATTATTTGGTTTGTCACTCAGTGGGGCATGCGGTGTCCTATTTATTTTTTGTCCGCCCTCCGACGGAAACGTCACGATCTGTATGCATAGTGTACAGGCAAATAATGCTTAGGAACGGAGGATTCTGAGAGATCCAATACAGTTTGACCTTCATCTCCCGCAGACAACAGTCAGGCTATGGTGGACCTGCTACTAGGACTGGAGGATGATGGCTATCAAGCTGACGGGCCAAGGAAGAGCTCTCAATGCAGCACGTCGATAAGCGCTAGCTGCCATTACAACAGCGATGAGGAGGAGGCGGCCCCCGAGCTGGAGAGGCAGGAGGCGGAGCTTAGTATGATGATGTCACAGAGATGGGACACTGACCTCCCAGAACATTCATCTAGGCGGAGGTATTCCATAGTCTCATGGTTAATTTCCTAGCAGCTAAGTCATATGACAAAGGAAAACTTCTCAAGCACAAGTTACTCCTTATTGCTTAGGGCAGGGTTCTTAAAATCTGGACCTCGATTCCAAATCCAGGCCTTCTCCCAGGTAGTTCTTTAATAATTACTGATTCTGATTGGTCAGAGGCTTCACACCTGACTTACAGGTAAAGGACGGCTGGAAAACCAGCAGTGCTCGGACCTCGAGGACCGTGAATTGAATAACCCTGGTTTAGGGTGTCGGTTGATGTTCACTATGTCATGTATCGGAACTGACAAAGGAATCCCTCAGTCGTCGTGTTCTTTATAAACTGTGTAATCCCTTTTGAAATATGTCTGTCACTGTCCATCACAGACTGTCAGTGAAAGACGTAAACGACAGTTCTGGTGAGGAGCAACGAGACTCGTCGGATGAAGACATGGACTGGAGTGGGAACACTCTATTCGCTAATCTATCCATTCCACAGCTGGATGGGGCCGCAGATGAGAATAGCGGTGGGTTTGATTTAATTGGGCAGAAACAAAGTAACGTCAGCATTTCAATGTGCACGGAAAGCCTTCTTCGTCTTTTACCGAAGTGATTTTTTTTATCTCTCTCTCCCCAGATACATCATTAAATGACAACGGGCCAAGGACTCACTCATCTCTCACAGTCTCTGAGAAGATCTTAAGCAAGCGGAAGCTGTTTCCCGCAGAAACCGTCCAGCGGGAGCCTCCGTCTTCAGCTAAGGTGCTCCTGGAATGCAAGCACCCAGAGCACAGGCAAGCCCTCTCCTTGGACACGGAGGAACTTGCAGACAAGCACTTCATTTCCAAGACTTCCATCAGCCAGGAAAGCAAAAATGACTCCACTGGATTTAAGATGAACAGTGAGAGTCCCTATATACAACCTGTGAAACATCCCATTACTTGCAACGCTGCAAGTAAACCCGAGATCTCTCAGATCGGTGCCGACAACATGGACATAGTGCCTCTGTACGCTTATGAAAATAAGGCGGTCACCCTAAACAAGTCTGACCCAGATGGCTTAACCTTTGGAAACGGAAAGATCACCCAAAGCAGAAAGAAATACAGCAGTATCAAGAATATGAAAAAGGACCGTGTTTCAGTCCTGCAGAACTGTAGGAGCTTCTCTCTCTGCTACTCCCAGATGAGAAAAAGCTGCTCCACCAAGGCCGAGACGGAGCTCAGCCCAAAGGACGGGAAAAGTACACTGCCAAGAGGCCAGGGCCCAGCAGATGAGGAAGATGCCATAGCCCCAGGAGAGGATGAAATGGAAAAAAGCAGTGAGGCAGGAGATGTGGGGGAGCTTAAGATCAGGTATGAGGACTATCAGGAGAACAAGACGGAGAGAACAATAATGGGCCAACAGGAGGCACACTACAAGTTCTTCCCCAGTGTGATACTTTCCAACTGCCTCAGCCGGCCTGCCAAAAAGTGTCTGAGCAGCAAGCTGGCCGATAGTGGCGGTAAACTTCAGCAAGAGCATCGGAGGTCCAGGCTGAAGCTAGGTAAGAGAAAGGCTGCAGCGAAGTTCAAGATGCCTGGTGCAGAAAATGTATGTTATGAGATTCAGGACAATCAAACAGCCAACCTACCAGTAAAACCTCTTGCCGAAAAGAGCGAGGAAGTCTTGGGAAACCTTCCAGTGGGACCTTCCGAGCCACTGAGTGGCACACGGGCTGCTGCTGAGGCTTCCGTTGAATATAGGCTTGCTTCGCCAGCTAAATTTACTGCACTAGCGCAGTGCTGTCAACCAAAACTCTCAGGTGCCCCTGGCAGTAAGTACACATTAAGAGCGAAACGCAAGATGAGCTACGATGGTGAGGATGGGGAGTCATCGGCAAGTTTCCACCACATCAAGTCGGGACTTGCCGGAAGAGACGGTCTCAGAGATGCCTATCTGCTAGGGAACCATGAATACAAGTATCAAAAGCGCCGGAGAATCTCAAAAAAGGAGCCACCGATCATCATCAAGTACATCATCATCAATAGGTTCAAAGGTCAGAAGAACATGCTTGTTAAGTTGGCCAAAGTGAATGCGGAAGAGCAGAGGGTGGTTTTGACCCCAGAGAGGCTGGAGGAGTATAGACGGTTGGCGCCGCTCAAGCATTTCTGGCCCAAGGTTCCAGAGTCTACTGCGGTCAAATATCCTCTGTGTGAGCCGAAGGCAAAGAAGTACCCCAAACGCAAAACTAAGATTAACGCCACACCAAAAAAACCCATTACCCCACAAAAATTAAAAGGCAAGGGTTTTAGGATAAAAAGAACTCGAGGCAGGAATAAGTCATTGACTCTACCTACCTTGCCTCCTCCATCACCGTTTTACAACGAGTTTGCCGATGATTGCTTCACCGAGTACACTGACGTCATGGTGGAATTAGGCTACCTCTCAGAAAGAGCCTCCAGCCCTACAGATTCTTCACCTCCTCGTTGTTGGTCACCTAGTGAGCCTCCGACAGACGCTTCGAATAGTCATTTGCTAAACCCTTTGAATGACCCCTGTCTTAACTTGTGTCAGGAACCCAACGCAGAGGCTCTCGGCAGAGGAGTCCGTAACAGATCTCGTGCCAGGAAGGCGCCCTCTAGCAGCCCAAGAAGGAGACGGGGCAAGGCTGCAAAAAAGCCTGCGGAAGAGGAGCCCGTTAAAAAGCAGGGCACAAGAAGCAGAAGAACCCCGAGGAGAAAAAAGAAAGAGGCGGAGAACACGCAAGAGACAAACCACAGCCAGAGTACAGTAGCTCCAAAGAAGACCAGGAAGCCCCGGAAGAAGAAGCAAAAAGAGCAATCCAATGAGTCGCTGCTGAGTGAGCAGTCCAGTGGCTCGCAAGTGCTGTTCCAAGAGGAAGACGTGCCTCCTTCAGGGGCTTCTTCTGGGGATCTGCCTTCTTTTCAGGTGCCCGTGTCCAAGAAAGAATGCACAGATGATGTTTGCTCACAGTATGGTGCCAGTTCCTGTACTCAACCCTTGACATCCAACATTGAATTAAAGTCTGAGACCTGTGAGACCTCAATCTCTGAGGCAACATATTGTGAGCAACTAGGACTCACTGCAGGCACAGTTAATGATCCCAGTGTAGCATCTGCAAGTTCCCAGGAGATGTTGAGTCCATCGGAAGATGTGAAATTGCAAGATCGTTGCTCATCAGGTCCCAGCATTGGCCTTCCGTGTTCCGTCATCACATACAATAGGTCGAACTCAAATTCTCAAAGTTCAAAATGTATTTTGGCGGAAGAGTGCAGTTCCACAAAACCCTCTGAAATCAAAACAGAGACTGAAAGTGATGTTTCCTTGAGCTTTGAAGAAACCCAAAAGTCCTTAAATTCCGAAGGGAAAATGCCAGGTAAGACTAAACGACGTGCATCAAAGAAGAAGGAAAAAGGAGAGAGTGCAACAGCTGATTTAATGCCTCCTAAAACCAAGCTTGCGTCTAGATGCAAGTCTGGTGGTGCTGAGGAAACTGCCAAAGAAGCAACCCCCAGAAATGGAGAAAAACTTTCTATTCCTGAAATGCCCTCTGGTCTTGCTGTCCTAAAAGAGCTCCTGCAAAAAAGGCAACAGAAAATGCTAGGGGAAGGGACGGAGTGTGAAGCCCGTCCTGCTTCGAGCGACCCAACGGACAAGGTTCCAAAAGCAAAAAAAGCCCCCTCGTCCACCCCACGGAAGCCTAGAGTCCCCAAGACGCAAATTCCCAAGGAAAAGAAACCTAGGAGTCGGAAAGGTAAAAATGCAGTGCAGGAGGAGCCTTTGAAAACAGAGCCTCACTTATCAGATGACAGCCCGGCCTTCCTGTCAGACCCTGGCTTTGACAGCTGTTACTCTTTTGAAGATAGCTTGTCTCCTGAACTCCCACACAACTATAACTTCGACATCAACTCCATAGGCCAAACAGAGTTCTGCAGCCTCTACATGGGGAGCCAGTTTGTGTTGGCCGACAAAAACCTGCCCCAGAAGTTCCTTAGCGACGTAACCCAGGAGCCCATGCCTGCAATGGCCCTGGGCTTAGAGAAGATGCCTGAGAAGGGCTCGGGTTTGGGGGAGGAGCCGCAGTGTGGTCTGGAATGGCACAAGATGGGGCCGCTCAGCCCTGACCTCTTTGACAAATCTGCAGAAAACAAGGAGGCCCTCTCAACTCACTTGTCAGCGTCTTTACTGGATTCCGATATTGGCCAGGAGCTGCCTGCCGCCAGGATTATGAAAAACAGGGATTGGGGACCCAATGGCAGAGCACATGGCCTCAGCCACTTTCAGGGCTTCCACTGTGAGAGGCGAGACTTGCTACTTGCCTTTGACCCCTTATTGCCGCTCTCATTAAGCTCTAAAACCTTTGCAGATATTCTTGGATCTCCTGTTGGGGATCTAATGGAAGGGAATGACGCCTTAACGACAACAACGCCTAGCAGTTCTCCAAGGTCAGTCAGCTCGCTGTCACATGTTAAGACGGGCAGTCAGGCTTTGAGAGGCGCCGGGGGCGCCCACATTCTGAAGCCCCTCATGTCTCCTCCGAGCCGAGATGAGATATTGACCACCCTGTTGGACCTGGATCTCTCGGAAGCGACATACCAGGAGCCTTACTGCAGTGATCCATCCGATGCCCCAGAAAAAGCCAGGTACTGTCAGTGTCAACCAACATACACACTAAACATCTTGTATTGACACTTAGGCGTTGGAGGAAAAAGTTGCATAGAATGATTCTAACTTAAGGCAAGTTAGTATCACTGTAAAAGTTTATTTGCAAACTTTAGTCACTTTTACTCACTGTCTTCACCTTATATTTTGTTAAATTTTTAGATTCTTAGAGAAATGTTTTTGTGCCTTCAGGGAAATTGGTGGGAGGAAGCTGACAGTTGAGACCAGACTAACAAGAGAGCTGTCAGAGTTCAATGGGGAGTTTTCCCAAGAGGGTCTTCAGTTCTGGAAGACTGCCTTCTTCGCTATGACGCATCCCGGATCACCGGCAACACATGGACCCGACGCTACAGAGTGCACCCGGACCCGGGCCGACCTCAGCCCCGGCTCAGCTGGGGACCAGAAGGTGGTGCTGCTACCGTGCAGAACTGCACCTAGCCGGGACCGGGTGCAGCTATGGCTGCAGAGCCGGAGGGAATTCCAGCACATTCACAGGGAGAACAGGAAGACGGCTTCAGAAGACCTGGATGTGTCGCATCGAGATCAGAATGAGCGCATAAGCAGGACTGCAGATTGTGTGGAAGAGTGTAAAGAACAGTCAACCACGATCCAGGAAGACGAGTCTGAAAAAGCCACCAGCCCACAGCCCCTGAAGAAAAGGGGGATGGACCCGTGCCTCAAAATTTCTCCTTTAGGAGTAAAATCTCAACATACTCCTAAGAGACATGGCACTGGTGCTAGGGCAAGGGAAGGCGCAGTGAAGGAGGAAGACGATGACCAGTACTCTGGTCAGTCCAGTTCTCCAGACGTGCCAGACCTGCCGCCCTGGCAGAAATCGGCTTGGCCCTGCTCAGCCGCTGCAGAGCCTGTAGAGGAGCCCGAGAAGAAAGAGCTGACGCCAGAGCTGTTGCTGCAGAGGCTCACTGGTTCTGGTGACCCACTCTACCAATCACCTGAAAGTAGGCGGGACATATTGCCTTGCCCCTCCCCCTTCTCCCTCACGGCCCAGGCCGGGGAGATGGTCAGCCCCATCCTGCTCCACAGTACACCAGTTATTCAGAGGCGGAGAAGCAAAGGTGACTCGGAGCCCATCTGCAGTACTCCTGTGATTGAAGGTAATGGGTTTTTCCTCATGTTTTAAGAAAATCATTCCAAGTGTTGTAGCTGTAAGTTTTATCCCATTTAATGTTTTTTTTTTTTCTCTTTCTTTTACCGCAAAGTGTCAATTTTTATGCCTGTCGTTAAAGACTTCATAATTGGCTAATGAAGCTCTCTTTGAAATCTTAATCTGTCATGGTAATTTTTAAATAAAATTTAATTGGAAGAAATCCCCATGTAATTGTTTTTTTCTCTCCTTGGAATGGTGCAGTGGTTCAGCTTCCTTCAAGCCTCCCTCCCCATTCTCTCTCCTCACTTCTTTGGATTTTGACTTGAGTATTTATTTATTTATTTATTTATTTTATCTGACCTCAGACACAGAATCGAGATCTCAGAGACTTCAGCAGCGGAGAGCGGGGGCAGCGGGCACGCTGAGGAGAGCGCTCCTCACCACTCACATGAAGGTCAGGCCCACGGACGCTGCTCCTTCTGTTATGTCCGTCACTTACCAACTGGAGGAGATGTTTCCTCATAGTCGCTTCCATCGTAAATTTAAAATGCCAGCCCTGCGACATTATATTCTATGTTTTCAGACTCGCAAGGTTTCTTAACCATGTTATTCTGTAACAGATTTATTTATTGATCTTCTGTTGTGTCGTCTGGAAAGTTTTAAAGTGAAATGCTGGTCATTAACAGGTGATTCCCTGAGGTGTGGCTTAAGTTCCGCGTTCTTTTATATAACCTAACAAGCCCTCCGTTTTTTTGTTTTGCCTTGTTTTCTCCTGCTTAATCAGAACCAGCTCACCGCTTTGAACATTCCAAAGGCAGACAGCTCGGAGATTGAAGGTCCATCCATCGGCAACTCCTATGGATTCCGAGTCAGCATGCAGAACCTGCAAGACGCCAAAGCGCTCCATGAGGTACCGGCCCGTGTCCTTGGCCTATGGGACGTGTGATCGGGTCTGGATGCTGTTCAGCCAAATGACTATTTCAGTATTAGTTTAAATACTAGAACTCGTGGCCGTAAGTGGAAATTAGCGGGAGAACATTTTCAAACAAATTTGAGGAAGCACTTCTTTACACAGCGTGTAGTTAGAGTATGGAATAGTCTTCCTGCTAGTGTAGAGGAAGCTAAAACCCTGGGTTCCCTTAAATCAGAGCTAGATAAGATTTTAACAACTCTGAGCTATTAGGTAAGTTCTCCCCAAACGAGCTTGATGGACCGAATAGCCTCCTGACATTTGTAAATTTCTTATGTTCTTAAGGCATGTGACCGCCTGTCCCACCCCCCCTTAAAGGTACAGTACCTGACCCTGATGTGCATGGAACTCCATGCTCGCACTCGCCGGGACTTGGAGCCTGACCCAGAGTTCGACCCGATATGTGCCTTATTCTACTGCCTGAACTGTGACGCACCCCTGCCCAGTTCCGACAGGACCCAGCTGGTTGGTGCTATAGTGGTGGACAAGGACAGCGGCAGTTGGGATCAAGGTGACAAGGAAGTACCAGAACTACTACACATAGTGACTACTAAATGATCCTGGGAAGGAGTTCTCTGTGACAGGGCACACCCTTGGAAATTGCATTTTATCTGCTTTTGTATATTATATTCTCTTGATGGGGAATACAGATGGTTTTTCAGTGTCATAACTCAAAAAGTATTTTATGGCTTGCCTTCAAACTATGCAGAAACATTGTTTGGCTGAGTCCGGAACCAGTATCTCATAGGGGTAACAAAGGGAAAAGTAACCACAGACACTCATCACATTAGGATGATAACAGAAAACAGTCCAAGGAATACAATGCTATTGCTCAAACAGCATCTCGGTTAGCTTGAGTCAACTCCGTAGGTACAAGGAAGCTGACTAGGTCTGTGTTCCACCTCCAGGTACTAGAAGCACAGCACCTCTGCTGGTGAGATCAGGAGTTTCCAACCTGCAGGTCACTTACACCGTTGATGAGAAGGGGCTCTTCCAGGAAGTGGTGGACATAATGAGACGGTACATACTTCGTGTGAATCTTTTCTTGAATACAGAACAGAGCATAAATCCCCGAATTTTATTGGTTGTCAAGTTTTTGTAAACTTCAAATCTAGGGCTTGCATTGAGTGAGTCCAGTGTTTAGTTGCATATTTCTAAAAGATCTGAAGTGAATTCAGTAAGAGCTGAACAGAGCGACTCATAATAGCTTTTAAACAGTGAAGTACAACCCTGGAAGCAGCAGACGGTTTGCGCCAATATCTGTAACATGCTTCTGATTATTAAATTCGCGTGAAACTCTGCATTCTGCGCGTGTTAACAGTGCCCTCTTGTGGTAGGTTTGACCCAGACATCCTGCTGGGGTATGAGGTGCAGATGCGCTCTTGGGGCTACCTCTTGCAGCGGGCAGAGGCCATGGGGGTGGAGCTGTGCCAGCAGCTATCACGAGTGCCGGGTAAGATCACCGGGAGTGGAGGGCATCACGTGTCACCTGGAGTTAGCGTTTCATGATGGTGATGCTGTCCCAAAAACAGAAACACTGCTTAAGTGGAAGCTATGGGGCGCGCTGTGGTTACCCGGGTGTGTGTGTGTGTGTGTGTGTGTGTGTGTGTGTGTGTCAACCACGTTACGCTACATGCCAGCCACGATTCTCAGATATTTTTATGGTTGCCGGGGGGGCATAATCGGCGGCACAATTTAAACAGAAGGGCTAGCCTTATCAGTAGCCAATCATATGTGGCGAGCGATGGGGCGGGGGCACCCTGCGGACCAATCGGCTTTCAACCGGGGCTAGTGCGCCTGTGGTCCAGCCCCTGTAGCTTCCAGTCCTAGGGCAGTCACGCCCCACATTTTTGGGCTCATTTTCTCTGGCCTAAATATGTTGGCATAATTGAAGCCCGGTGACAATGCAAATGTAAAGCTTACAGCGAGCCGCGACCCTGTCCAGGACTGTGGGTGTGCCAAGTTCTGCAGCTCAAAGTCAGAGTGATAACTCGCTGTGACATCAAGTGAGCCGATTTCAGTTAGTTTGTATCAAAGGGGCGGGTGGCAGCGTGAGACGGAAGCTGTGATTCATTCCGGGCCGTGCCGTCCCGTGCTGTCAGCGTTCCCCGCCCCCTGCTTCTGTAATGGGCGTCTGTCATGCTTGACAGGTGACTCAAAAGAGAACCGCTTCTCCGCCGAGCGGGACGAGTACGGCTCCGACACCATGTCCGAGATCCACTTGGCCGGCCGCGTCACCATCAACCTGTGGCGGGTGATGAAGACGGAGGTACGGCGCCTTTGTGCTCCCTGGCGTTTTGCCAAACGAAACTCCAGTTGTGCTGATCTTTCTATGTCGGCGTTTTCCAATCCGGGTCCTTGGGGACCTGCGGACGACCCGCGTTTTTGGCTCCCTCCCAACTCCCGGTAGGGAGCAAATACGTGGGCTGTCTGGGTGGGAGCAACAAATTGCACCATTGGCGGGCCCCAGAAAGACCGGCTTGGGAAACGCTGGTGAGTTCATGTGAGTGCATCTTGCCACCCGGCCTTTCAGGTGACCTTGAACAGCTACAGCTTTGAGAGTGTGGCGTTCCACGTCCTGCACCAACGCTTCCCGCTGTTCAGCGCCCGCACCCTCTCCGACTGGTTCGACCACCACACTGACCTGTACAGGTCTGTTCTGGCCTCCCGGCCTTTTCACTACTGGTGCCCAATATACAGTAGCGTCAGTTTACTAGGAGGGCGGTGGTCTAAAAGTCAAAGAAAATGAATGACGGCACTACTTATCGTACGTTTTATTTGGGTGGGGGGACCACATTTTAGATGACTGTGGCCCCCACAAAACAGCCCTAGCGGCACCCCTGCAATAAAATCCATGCATGTTTTTTCCTCATACAACATTGACACAATAAAAAAATTTTGCTGTATTTTATCAGTTTTTTTTGGTTTGGTTTTTTGTTTTTTTCTTTGGTTTTCCCAAGATGTTGGCTGTTTCTCACACACACACACCCACACCAGTTATTCATGGCGTATCCTGGCTTGGCCTCGCAGATGGAAGCTGGTGGATCACTACGTGAGTCGGGTGTGTGCCACCATGCAGCTTCTGCAGCAGCGTGACATCATCGGCCGGACCAGCGAGCTGGCCAGGGTTTTCGGGATCCAGTTCTACCACGTGCTGACCAGAGGATCTCAGGTTCGGACCGCCCCTGATCACTGCCGCCACACTGCAGCTTGTGCCCCTGATCACTGCCGCCACACTGCAGCTTGTGCCCCTGATCA
>JAABNY020000038.1:3575863-3588644 GCA_015164015.2 Brevimyrus niger
GAGGAGAGAAACATCAGACAGACTGGGACTCATGTGGTCATCAGACAGACTGGGACTCATGTGGTCATCAGACAGACGGACTGGGACTCATGTGGTCATCAGACAGACGGACCGGGACTCATGTGGTCATCAGACAGACGGACCGGGACTCATGTGGTCATCAGACAGACTGGGACTCATGTCTTCATCAGACAGACTGGGACTTATGTCTTCATGTCTGTGCTTCGGGCCACAACTTCTGACAACACGGTGCCCAGTTCGTTTCCCATCTCTCAGCACCTTAGGCACTTAAAGTCCTTTCGCTTTTGCAATTTAGGTTATTAAAAAACACACACACACACACACATACATAAATAAAGAGGACTGAATGGTATTATGTTTGTTGCACTGAACTAGGCTTCTGTCAAACAAACATGCAACTAAAAGTCAAATGAATGGGTTTTAAATGTCGCCTTTTGTCCAATGGCGGGTTTTAGTTACTGCTTCTCTATAAAAGCCCAAGACAAGCCAGTTTTCCACAAAAAAAAAAAAAGGAAAATCAGCACTGCAATTGTGAATTTCTCACAAATGTGCGTAATGGGAGGGTGGGGGCTGAGCGGCTTGGGGCCTTGAGCGCAACCACTGGCTTATCTGAGGTTGGCCTGTTCGAAGCTCAAGGTCGTCACAAATCATTGTTTTCTCAAAAAAATATCACTTTGGACATTTAAAAAAAAAAACATTTACAAGCGTTAAATAAATGAAAGCAAAATAAATGAACAGTTTTAGTACGGCAAATGTATGCAGCTCATAGTATTGAGAAATATCCCGTCCAAAAGCTTATTTATGACTCATACTCAAACGTCTATTCAGCTAGCATAGCACCCGGCAGCATTACATACAGCTCTGCAATGCAGGCCTCTGCGTCCATCGTCAGAAGGTCATCAGTTCAAATCCCCCGGCAGGCTGAATGACGCCACTACAGGCTCCTTGAGCAAGGCCCGTGATCTTTAGCTACTTCAGGAACCGTCTGACCCTGCTCTCCGATTCCCACTTGTATCCCGCGTTGGATTAAAGTGTCCAATAAATACGTAAAAGTAGCGCAAGGTGCTCAAACTTGGCTGCTGGAAACCCACATTAACCGACTGTGGATACCATCACAGGCGTCAACTTCCATTCCGACACAAGGGGCTTCAAAACACCAAGGCAGGGCAAGTAAATGCGTCCCTATGCGAGAGCGGAGCCACCGACACAGCGGATATGGAGGCTTACCCAGGAGCAGGTGATGGTTCATGATGTCGAAGAGGAACCCGGCCACCACGGAGCCCCCCATGTAGCCCGCAGAGCGTCCCACAAAGATGTAGGAGATGTTGCTGATGCTCCGTCCGACGTTGGCGGCCAGGTCTCCGAACGTGGGCCCCAGCACCGAGATGCTCATCCCCTGAAAGACGGCGACAGCGTCGGCACTGCTCACAGGCCAGTGCGGATCGCGCGGTCGGCGCAGTGGTCTCGCCGCCGGGCCCCTGAGCAGGGCCCCTGAGCAAGGCCCCTCAACTCCACGTCACTTTCCATAAAAGTGGGCGCTAAACAAATAAGACGTAAACGCAATGGCCGCAGCGAGAACGATTTATCTGCCACAGCTACTCCGCTTCAGGTCTGTCAGCATATATGACTAAGAAAGTGACGACCTACGCCTATAGTAAATGCACTGAGATCAGTAATATAGATTTTAATTTTTCTTCAGGTTCAGGCTTTACAAATCACAAACTTAAACTAGTCCACCGTCACCTGAATTTCTCCTTACATTCAGCATTTGGATGTTCCCTGGCTAACCGTGATCACAGACCAGGGATGGTGCAACAACTGCGAGATCCAAATGCCTGCGCTCACTCAGGCAAATTCTGCAGTGACCAGCAGGGGACGCTGCACTCGCTTCCCAGTGCTTGTGACACATACCACAGAAAAACGTCACAGTTACTTATTTGGAGGCTTGGCATTCGCCGACATGGGTGAGCGTTACATTCGCGGCACGGAAAAACCATGCAGGGCGGTTTGCCGGCACAATCGTAACTCAACTACTGAGCACATGCATCTCACATGAAAATGCATCATAAAATAGCTTCGGGCTATTTTTAAGCCTGACCAGAATGGTCAGTTATATAGAACCTTCACATACAACTGCCGCTGTACAGTAACATGATTACCTATCCAACAACAGTGTCATGACATCACCATTACTTGAAAAAGTTTTGCTATTTGCCTTTGGATTTTGGGTTTTTGGAGTGCATGATGGAACCAGAAAACCCGGACAATGGGAGGACAGAAGAGCTCCACACACACACACACACACACACACACACACACACACACACAGGCTGGAATCAAACCCACATTCTTGGGACGTGAAGCCACGATGTCACCCACTAATCCAGTTAATAACGACAGGACCAAACAGAAGTACGAAATTACACGTTATGCCACGATAACCCCAGTGTTTTTATTCGTACTATATCCCTTCTCAAGTAAAACAACGAACCATTCTTAGAATACTGGATTTCTGAAACTAACCAGTATTACTATTATGACTATCAATATATTAGATTATATTCAACGGGACGTTTCATTCAGTGATCAGGTTACATGATGCTTAACGTTTTAAATGACAGAACACAAAGCGAAACCTAAATGACGGCTCGTTTATTTGTCCGCCTAACTCAGAAGACTAATCTATATTAATAGTTACATTACCAGCCCAAGAAAGGAGGCGCAGAGAGCCACCGTGACCATCCACTGACTGCAGATCCCGGAGGCGGCGGCCCCGCCGTCCAGCCCCAGCACGGCCACCCTGTCGGCTCCTGCTCCGTCCAGCCTGCGCACCCGCTTCATCACGCTCTTCAGCCCACCTCTGGCCTCCTTCCTCTTATCAAAGAGGGTGTCCTCATCTTGGTCCTCATTGTCTTCGTCTTCCCCGACCCTGGCGAAGCGGACTTGTTTCTTTTTCGCCGCTGGCTCGCCGGTGGCCGAGGCAGACATGGTGTTCCGTCCGCGACCGCTTACCGACCAGGTGTGCTAAACGCGGCCGCCGTGGTCGCTGCAGGAAAATGACAAGGGTCCCCGCTTTCAGACCAGCCTCTTCTGCGACATTACATATATTTCATGTTCGCTCCGGCAGGCCCCTAGCTGACAGGTGAGAGGCAAAGCGGCCAACTGCTACTGCGGAGCAGCCCGTCAGGTAAACCAGGGTAGCTAATAAAAATGAAAGCCGACACAGGAAGCAAACATGACGCTGTGACAGGCAGAGAAGCGCGGAGCCGGCACGCACTGATCCGGGATCAGTTCTCTGCCTAAACTAAGTAACGCTGAAGACAGGGACGGCGGAACGGGATCCGATTTGAAATCAGTGACACGGGCGGCGTGTGCTCAGAGGGCTTGGCGCTGATTAAATGACGTAAGATTGTTTACTAGCAAATGTCACAGGCGATAAACTGTTGGTTTGGTGCTGTCGCATAAAATTAAACGAGTTAGCAATAATAATTATGGACTCATTGTCCCACATGGGACTGGCATCCCATCCAGAATGTACCTGTTTGGTGCAGCCCCCCACTGGATAAACAGTTGGAAGGTGGATGGATTGTGGAATAACGTCCCGTGAAGGACATGAGTCAAATCAAAGGTGTATCACTGTATTGTGCCATATGTTGCTTGGATTTGGCTTCAGCAACATTGAATATCGATGTAGAGATATACTCTTTATTAATACACTGTACTGAATCTGTCTAAATGACTCAGGCACATGTCATTCTTTATGATTAGTGACGGCACGAGTGAAATGGGATGTATCTGTAATATTTCCTAGTACGTGAACTACATTTTGGATGAAAGACATATCTGTAACATTATGTTACGTGTGCTGTACAGACAAGCAGTATTGCAGTAGCTCGAGCACTCGAGTTGAGCTGACGGTGTGCTCGTGTAGGCGCGATTGCTAATTTAAAGCAGACTTTGTTCAAGTAATTGCAATGTACGGGCTTTTCATTTGTAGGAGACAAGAAACACTTCATTTAAGTTAGGAAAAATTTAACAATTCTTTACTCTTTATCCAAGTGATCATACAATCGAAATACAATCTGCGGACAAGAACATTGCATACTAGAAAAGTCCAATTTAAAAAAATCATGCAATCAGCAAAAAGATACAAATGCAGGAATTAGGGACTTTCAAGTTAATACAAAATATGTCATGATTTTCAAAAACCTATGTTTTCTATGCCACAGGTAAATGCTCAGAAAAAGCTTTAAGGCACAAAAATGAGGAAAATAACCCAACAACCTTGCGTGACAGGGAATTTGGTGATGCACTTTAATTAATCAGTGCTCAGCGACAGAAAACCCAAATATGTGCGTGCAGGTTCTTAAACGCATTACACTTCAAACAGCTTATTGGATACAGCTGAGAAAAGAGACATATAAACTATAGGAAAGACTCATTTTCACACAATATGCCGTTAACAGAATATTCCTTGTATTCTCAATATATACTATTCCCAGTATATAATCTAATTGGGTAGTTAGCAATTTCCTTTCAAAAAATATAAAGAAAATGTTCAAGACATCTAAATTTACCAATATATATACTATATTCTTTTTAAAGTAATAGTAAATGCTTCAAGATTTTTCCAACTCTTTGGATTGATAGTTTAAATGAAATAGTCTAACAGAAGAAAATGGATAAGTAGAGGTCGCTGTTTCTAACAACGTGCCGCAAACTAGAATTTTTGCCAACTTCGTTACATAGCTGTAGGTGAATGTTTCTATGAAATACTTTAACATTTGAGGTGCCACTGATCATTAACACAACAGAATGTCTATTCTACTCAATGAAAACACTGTAAGTCAGAAAGATAACGTACATAAATAAACAACATGAGCAGAATAAAATAAACATATATGTATCGTTATATAACATACATATAAAAGGATCTGTTGTACAAATAGATCACAAGTATATAAGGGGTTTTCCACAATATTCAGTGTTTTTCCTCAAAATACTATCAAAAAACACTAATAAATTTACTAATAATAATGGTTACATCCATAGCTCATTACACAGTTTAAGCCAAGACTGTCACAAAATAATTGGTAAATGGTTTATTTAAAATATAATGCATAGTAGTAAAATGCTATATATATTATATATATACACATTCCAAATATCCATGCAGCTGAAGTTCAATACTATATAATGTTGCAGGATATTCAAAATGTAATGGCACTGTTTCATAGAAAAATTCTGTTTTTGGGTTTTTACAAACAATTTCCTCAGATAGCATTTTAACCTCTCAGGCATTTGGTTGTTGGATGTCTGTTGAATTAAAAGAGTATTACAATGGGAGGTATGAGGAGGGAGTTAAATGTTGGCCCAAAAACATGGAAAATTGAATGTTAGTAGTGAGATTGAATGTCAGACCTCACAAAACGGAATGAAATGTTAACTCACAGCGATGCCCTTCGAGATATTTAAGATAAATATCCCAAGATTGCCCAAGTATTCTGAGGTAGACACTATGAAGTGGTATTACTGGAAAAGTAATGTCTTTTTTTCTTTCAATTTCCATTGTAAATGTTTCATAATTCTATATAGGCAGCTTTTAAAACCTTGAGAAATGGACTTAACGTCTCCTTGATACCATAGACAAGAGTATTAAGGGTAAGTAGTAATTTTAACACAGTACAGATATGATACACAGGCCCTTCTTTGATAATCAGTTAATATGCATTTTAAGAGCACCAGTAAAACTTATTATTTATGGCAAATGTCTTGATGAACAACACACAGAGCAAAGCCAAGGCAAATTCTAGATACAAAGCAAAATAAATAAGAGATAAATGTAGGTTTCCGATTAACACATTTTGATATATAGTTATCTTGGTTATGTTAAACTAAGCTTTGAAGGAAGGGTCACCCTTTGGTATTAGCAAACTGGAAATTGGTTTATGATAGTGCTGGTAATACAATCCTGGATGTTTATGTGCTAATTACACACCTTTAAATATCATATGCACTTAGTGACTTAGAGACTTTGCATATCTACATTGCATAGAGAAACCAGGTATAGACAGTCAACCACAGAAACATGCTGTCTTCGCATCAGCTAAACATTTCAGTGAAACCCAAACAATGATAATTATTAACTACCACTGAACTGGATTTTCAGCTGCACAACGGGAGGGGGGGGGGGGGGGGGGAACCCCACAAATGAGAAATTTCAGTTTTTAACAGCTGGGAAGATTTTCAATTACACGCCCACGGGGGGGATGCATGTAGGTTCCCTTATTGTGTTTAGCATTGGCAGACTTACTATTCTGCTAACAGCTGCTTAGTATATCGCAGCACCTTAGAGTATAGTTTCATGAAAATAACAAAATCCTACGGTTGTTTTGTAATTCATTTCTCTGAAGCAATATTCTATACCCAGGTCAATTATTTTGAAAATTGGCAATACATCCATAGGTTGGTTTTTGAAAAAAGTATTCCCAAAAAACAGAGTTCATTTGCTTAGACGAATAAGCAGCATTGCTCTCCAGTGGGATCATGCCCACTGGCCACACCAGCATTAAATCAGCCCAATTTACCTCACAATCACATCTCAAACTCTGTTTCAGCTCTTCTTATGGTTTTGGTTCATAGCGGTCGGTCTCCCAACATAACAAGGTTAAGCTTAGCAGCTAGTTCCAATCTCTTTGGCCACGGAAATGCACGACATTCGTTTTCCACTCTTTCCTGGGAAAGTGTTTGACTGGCCTTATGATACATCTGACTAGGAACTTATTATCTAGTGTATTACTGTGTTGAGCATTGCAGGTTAAGCGTTTTTAAAGTAATGGCTTCAAGTTCCTTTAGAAAACAAGCTAACAAGTATATAGTGATATGATGCAAGTACTCTAAAGCTTCATATCTTATACATAAGCAAACTTCAAAGGCATTAACATTTTCTAATAGGCATATGCCACTCATTTATCTAACGGAAAAGCATTGAAATACATAGGTTATTAGAATCACACTCATTTAGAAGCGGTTGTGCATTTAAATAGGTTACACTAGTAATGGACAAAATGATGCTTCATGAACCATCTGCAACATTTTTTTATTCCACTAGATGGTGCTCTTTGTTTGCTTTGGTGCATGCTTCAAGCCCTTTTTGTACAACGAGCACGATCTCGTGGTCAAAAATCCAGCGAACGGCTCATGAAGTGTCACTTTGTGTATCCCTAGGTGACACCGATGTGGTAGTACTTCTCCCTCTAGTTGTCCTGCAAAAGCAGCTTTTAAAAAAAAATAAAATAAAAAAGCACTATTTCGATGCTTGATTGATTGCATGTATGAATGTATGTATGTGTGTATGTTTATTTGGATGTTCGTGTGTGTGTGTGTGTGTGTGTGTGTGTGTGTGTGTGTGTGAATATTTCCGATTCAAATGACAGATTCTGGGTCTGAGCTCTTGTCTGCGCTGCCCCCATCTGCTGGACACTTGCTGAGATTCTTGCTTTCCAGCATTGTCTGCACGGCCTCCTTCTCAGTCTCGAATGCCTTCTTTTTGCGCTTGGCCTCCACCCAGGGGATGAGGCACAGCAAAGCCCCCCCGACGATTGGAGGGATACCGGCCAGGTAGAAGGCTACGTCGTAGGAGCCCAGTCTGTCCCTCAGATAACCTGAGCGAAGGAAAGCAACGCAAGGAGAACGATTTTATTACGCACGCAGAAACAGCCCTTTAGCTGAGATGACCGCGAACAAACATCTCCTGACATGCGTGCCTTGCAGTTCGTCCTTACAGTTTTCTCGTAGGCTGTGGGATCGAGCTCCTTTCGGTAGTATTACAATTTCAATTTTTATAATGACCTTTTAATGTTATTTTATGTTCAATTTTAATTTGAAATCCAGCCTAGTCTTAGTGAATTTCCAGTGTGGTTTTATTAGTTGTTAAAAACATATATTTCTGTTTAGTTTTATATACATTTTAATTTCAGTTCGAGTTTTAGTAATCTTATTTCTGGGGATAGACTTCTGTAGTAGAGCTATTTTCTATTTTTTTGTGTCTGAGCTTTAGAGAATCCTACATTAATTCAAAGTGAACCTTATGTACAGTACAAATGTCATCTCAATGGGCAAAACAGATTTTCTTGATAGTAATTAACGATAAACAACTCATTACTTTAGCTAAACAGTATTCAAAACTGTAACAAAAGTATTTAACAATTGTTTTTACTTTATTTCAGCTTCAGAAACAATATATATATAGTGTCTTTTTAGTCATGTTTTTTATTTTATTTTCATATTTTATTTCAGTTTACGAAAATGTTTTATTGTAGTTTTAGTTTCCGTTAACAATAATAACCCTGGATCTTGTGGGATGGCAAGAGTACTGAACTTTAGAAAGGTGTGGCCTCAGGCCCTGATTAATCTGGGCATTAGTGATATCATTAATGCAGGTTCACACATCCGCTGTAACAAACAGTCACACCCAACGCTGAGTCTGGCCAAACCTCATAGCCTAAACCTTAATGCAGCTTCTGATTCCCAGGGATTTGCTACTCGGACCAATGGCTCAAAACTGTGGATGCATTTCAACTCCTGTCAGCTTAAAATATTTTCCACACGCAATGTAAAAAAAATAACTTAAGAATAAAACAGGTAATATTCAAGCAGTTTAACTAACATCTGGCATTAGCAGTTATCAGTAGGTGGCGCTCTAACCGCACCTTTCCCCCGGAAAGCGCACAGCTGCCGCCGCTGTGTACGATACCTGCAATGGGCGGCCCCACCGTCATGGGCACGGACATCATGCCCAGCAGGAAACCGATAGCTTGCGACACATCCTGGGACCCCACGAGCTCGAAGGCGATGGGAGCCATGATGCAGATGAAGCAGCCGTCAAAAAGGCCCATGAGGAGGCAGACGGCGATGAGGCCGCCGAAGATTCTGCAGAGCGGGATCATCATGGACATGAGGCCGATCACCAGGAACGAGGACACCTAGTGGTCAGGAGGACACAGAGGAAGGACTCGGAGCTGGACCCTTTAAACCCAAAGCCTTTTACTCCCTTTCTGAATATGTCACATTCAGTCCTCAGTACAACTCACAACTATTCCAACTGTTTATTTTATATATAACTATATTATATATAAATATAGTTATTATTTATATAATATAGCAACATATTTGGCTCATCTTTTACACCTCAGTCAATTATAACTGTACAAATAATTCTCCAAGCTTTACTGATAAAATTCTGATTAAGTTTCAATACTAGTTTCAACAGTATCATACTACTGCTCGTCTCCCATTGGCTATTAGAGAACAAGTTCGCAGCCAATCAAATGGCTTTCCCCCTTCCACTCCTGCCTCACTATTCTCCTACCTGCAGGAACACCTTGTTGACACCGGGGACGTAGTCGGCGACTCTGCCGAAGATGAGGCGGCCCACCCCCGACGTGATGCCGATGCACATCAGCAGTACCTCCTTGTTGGCCCCCTTGCCGAACACCTCCGTCACGTGGTTCATCTGCGTGGCGGGAAGACCAGCTGTCACGGGCCGCCGAGCTTCGGCGGGGAAAAAGAGCTGCGCGGGTCCCGTCGGACTCCGCCCCGACTCCCCGAAGGCGCGCAGTGATCCCTCGCCGTCTCCTCGCGGTCGCTAAGACGCGCCGCTCCTCGGCGCCTGCTCATTTGCACTGCTGCTACATATCTACTCATACACAAATACATTAAAATCGGGCTAAGTGCTTGACCTACTACTTCACTTCCATGTTCGAGTCCCTGCCTTCACCCAACCTCTCCTGCCCCGTTTAATTTGACTGAATTACATAAGCGCACATCTCAAAAGGGACAAGACAAAAGATACTCTAATATGGCCTGGAAGTACAAGCAGGCTGCCATTTCGGCTGTGTGTCTAGAGCGTCCTATAAGTCCATGTATTTGAGAGCCATGCCGGATTGACCCACGTTTGTGCTTGATATTGTGTTAGTATGGGTGCGGAGTTCAGTGAGGGGGCCTGAACTGAGAGGCCCCTTTCTGGGGGAAAAATGCCTGCTCAGCCTCCTGGGCTCCGCCACAGAAGGAGCCTGAGGTGGCCCCCACATGGTTATAGGGGACAGGGGGGGGGCTTCCTCTCTCCTGGCAGATACACATGACTTAAATTTACCGCAGCCCATGGGGCCCGGGGCGGCCTCGCAAGTCATGAGGCCGGAAGGCCACTTCACGGCCTCCCTGACCTCCATCGCGGCCAACAGCTGCCCCAGGGAAGCGCCTTTTTCCAGCTCAGCAGTTCAAAGGGGGATTCGCCAGGAAACGTGTTCCTGCTGGCGCCGTCCAAAGACGGATTCACCTCTCATCTGAGTGCCGCTGATCTACGCCGTCTCGCAAGCTGGTGTAAATTCACACGTCGCTCCGCTTCATGTGGCAACTAGCCCCCTCCCAGAAACATCTCACAGAACACTTTCCCCAAGATGTGTGTTTTTTAGCAACTCCGGGGCATGATAAGGAGACGCCTGGTGGGGGGTGTCAAATGCGCTACCCGGCAGCATTTTAATTTGTGCAGCATTTATGAGATTAAAATACGAAGCAACTTTGAAATGACTCATTACTAAAATTGTATTGTCATTTAAAAACACATTTTCTCTCTTTTATAAAAAATAAAACAAAACAACAAACAAAACACTATTGTGAAATTTATTACAATACTGTAAAAAGTGACATCTAGTGGCCAGAAGGAAGAACAGCCCTTTCTCTGCTCCTGACAACAACATATGACTTCAGTCTCCCTCTTCTCGTGATAATCGGGGCATCACCCACGCCTTCGCTCCACTCCTGACAATACCAGCACCACCCCTGCTCTTTCAATGCCGGACAATAACAGCTCCAGCTTCTTTGTGCCCCCTCTCTGCCGCTAATGACGAAAGATGACTCAGTTATTTTTTTTTTTCCTGGCCATTTTCAGTCCCTAACAAACAGCTAAACCTTGCAGTGTTTTTTTATAACATGGATAATGATGGTAACTCCCTACAGGGTGTGATTAAAACCACAGATTCATTGTTTTTTCTTTATTAATTTCAAATGTATATATTGTTCTTTAAAGAGCCCGAAACACTGTTTTGAGTAACTGCTCCTCATTACATCTGACATACTGGCTAAATATTTTAATACATACTAACTGAATAATAGAATTGGATACAAAATGCACCTGTAACCTAGTAACCTATTAATTTGCTGCTTTTTTACCACAAAATAAAGTGTTGGAAAGTAAGCAATCTGCATGGTTTCATGATACACTGGGTTGATTACCTTCTTACCTCCATTTTTTTTTTAACCATCAGCCATAATGAAACAGACTCCCCTAGTGTACAACAGCTGCTTTTCTAACTTTACACTTCAAAGCTCTTTAATTTCAAGCCACATAACAGGACGGCGTGACAGCAGCCACCACGTGCCATGCTGACTTCTGGATTCAAGAGGTCTTGTTGTAGTCAGGAAATAAGAAGTACAAACCAATCACTTGAATAGTCAGACTGCACAGTATGCTGCTAAAATACAGCTACACCGATTGCACATTTTCCCAAATTAGTCACAGACAGCCAATGGGCCAGTTATGAACAGGTTTAGCTGTTACTTAAAAACAGTTTGCTCAACAACACATTAAAGGTCATACCTCTTTTTTTTTTGCATTCAAACATTTCAGCATCAGACACCCCCTCAGAACTGCTGTTCTGAATACAAGTCATGTTACTTGAATATTTACTCTTCTTGCACATGTGCCGAAGAGAGAAAATGAATTCTGTGAAGACCTTCTCCCTCCCCACATCCGAACCTTGACACGGGTTCAGATCTCAAAGGGCATCGCGGGTCCCGCTCTCACCGCCGCCACTGCCCAGCCAGCGGCCCCTGGGAGGCTCTCTGTCTGATAACCTGAGCTGTTTACGCTCAGAACACGTGCAAACAGTCACGTACGCTCCCGTTCGGACACCAGCCATCGCACCTCTGCCCGGTCCTCGTGAATTTCACAACCAAAAAAAAAACAGGGATGCATCAAAGGACAGCCCCCGCTTGCCAGAAAGACACAGATCATTTATTTATATTTCCTTTTGACTGATATATCATGACTGCTGGTAGTAAGGCATCCCATTTTAATAAAAAAAAAGTTTGTTTACAGTGCCAGATGTGTTCATGCTACAAAGACTTTGTCTACAGCAAGTAAATCTATAACTATTCAAGTCTGAATAAAATTCCAAAAACAACCCCACAAACCCAATCCCCCCCCCCCAGACACACACACACTTAAACACAAACATCTGTTCATGAACGGCAGGGCTTGCAAATGAGATACCAGTCGTGCCTCCTGTTTACTGGAGTTAACTAACGTTGGGAGAAGGTTCAGCCTATCATGGTCAGCCAGTGAAGGTTCAGCCTATCATGATCTGCCAGTGAAGGTTCAGCCTATCATGATCTGCCAGTGGCACACGGACCGTATCAGATATGCCCTTTCAAGGGGCTCCAGCAGTGGAAAAGCTCTCGCTGGATATGCCCCTGCTGAATTCGACATAATCAACATCTATAATAAATAAATGCATGAGAAGCATCAAGCTCACAGTACAAACAATGTAGACTCTGCCAGTTGTTCCTGGATGGTCTTTATGGGCAATTACAAGAACACCAGAGTAAAGGATACGAGCAGGGGTTATTGCAGGAGCCTCCCCTAGAAAGGGCCCCCCCATGGTTTGACACCTCCTCCCACACCCCCACCCGCCACTCCCCT
>JAABNY020000038.1:3594452-3609403 GCA_015164015.2 Brevimyrus niger
CGCCCCCGGCCCCCCCCCCCCCCCACGATGTTGCGGAGAGGGAACAGGAAAGGTGAGCTAAGGTGAGGGACTGGATGAGTTCTCTACTGCTTCTGCCATTTTCCACCGCACAGGAACCACCAGCATGCACACCAGAAAGTTCCTCTTTATCGTTCATGCCAGGATATAAATAATTTGGTTTCCATTCGTTCTTTTTCTTCTTCTCCTGATTGGCAAATCTGGTTCCTCACTGTATAAATAGACTAGCAATCCCTCAGTTTACGCTACATTAATTCATTTATCTGACAGTTTTATCCAAAGCGGCTTATTGTAAAAGGAAAGGCTACAGCACACGTGGGCTCTTCAGGATTCGAACCCAGAACCTTGGCTTTGTCAGCACAGCACTCTACATGTGGAGCTATGAGAACCAACCACAGCCGGACTCTTCACACCAGGAAATTCTTTTTCTGATCAAATCTGCGATTCAAAATACATTCCCACAAGAAACATTAATATTTACACAATCGCCACTTTACAGACCATGTCTTGAACAGAACAAAACTATTCAAAACATTCACCATCTTTCTTTGTAAAATAGAACTTCGTGGATTTTAACTTTGGCGCCAGAAGTGATTTCTCACACACACACACACACACACTCTCAAAAGCCACTGTGATACTTAAAGGATAATGTAGAAATACCAGTAACTGAATCCTGGTTCAGTGTCAATAGAATTATCCTCAGATTTAACTCTTTGGCACAAAATGACAAAATTGACAGATACAGCACTTTAACTAAAGGTACTTCATTACAATAACAAGAACAAACTGTAAAAGCGAGTCGCGTTATGTTGCTAATGAGTAGCATGTGTCAGCTAATGAAGAGATCTGGCAACCAGTACTTTGATATGTGAGTTTTCAGAGCCACATGAGGTCAAATGATGCCCGAGGCTCCGTACTTGAGTTTCAGCTGTATCGATTTCTTGGGGGGAACAGTCACAAAAATCATGACGGCATGTTCCAATCACGCAGAAACAACGTGGGCGAAGAGGGACAGCAGCCGCAAGTCGAAGCTCACAGACGGGGATCGACAGACACACAACAGGCCCGTTTGCCAAGCAGCACAAACACACAGCCTCCAGAAACACCACCGATCTGGACCAAAACCTCTGTGACCCAGACGCAACAAAGACGTAACGCGGTGAGATTGACAAAGCTGGGGTTTCCGTTTGGGCTGCTGTTGGGCGACTGATTGTGTGCGGGGCGAAAACACAAGGATCTATAAGCTGGAGCTGGGTGAAATGACCTCAAGTCAATGTCACAATTAACTGAACATTTTACCTCAATTATGATTAATGAACGATTAATTATGTTTTTGATTTTTTTGTTTTTGTTTTTTTTTTGCCTTCATATTTCACTGACAAGGTTTGTACTGTAAATAAAAGCTGGGATATTTTTTCTAATGAAAGACTGTATATCATATATTTATCATTTTAAAACAATTGAAGGAAACACACAGATGAACCATTGATGGTTACTGAATATTTCAAACAACTGAAATCAAAGCACAAATTGCTTGAAATGAAAAAGGTCACATTTTAGGTTTAATGTAAAAAGTATGTTTCCTAAAAAAAAGTTAAATAATTTCCATTACTTGCAAACAAAATAAATTACAGTGGAAACGGCTTGTAGTAATCACGTCTGTCTGGGTGCAACTGATCACTATAGGCGGATGATTATTATAACCATTTTTTCTTGTTTGCTTTATGTATCTGGCAGATTACTATCTCCTTGACATTTGTAGTACATTATCAAAATACAGTACAGCTGTTTCAAACGTTTTTCTAATTACAGTACTGTACAAATTCAATTACTGAACTGTGTATAATTCAAATATGCTATAATACAGTATGGTGTACATAAAATACAGCTTATTGTAGTTTCACTACATGGGCAACATTACACCGATTAGAGGTTTTGAATGCTGGTTTTGATTAATTTCCAATGAATTGACCAGCCCTAGAATTAGCTAGCGTAATGAGCATGACCCCAGAACCCCGGCGGAGGGGAAGGAACACGTTCCGCTGACGGTCTGCTGAGTCGGCCTTTCTCCTACATCTGGGCGGGTTCGCACTCTGAGGAAGCAACAGGAACCCTGCAGACCACAGTGTCTGTGAGGTTGGGCAGCCATCCGCCTGTTCAGTGTGGCTGTATGAAGGTCAAGGAGCATGGGGCTATTTTACAGGCCCAGTTGCTCCTAACGGTGCAAACACTGTTCCCTGGTGACGGCCCCAAATTCCCAGGTGATAAAGCCCCCATACTCACCGCTAAAGAGATTTAATAGCGATTTCACCAACACCAGGATGGAGTCGAATGACTTTCACAACCTCACCAACCACCTACCAGATCTACACAACCCTGAATCTTCACAGGAAGTTCTGACGCAAAACCGCATTCATCCTTCCAAGAAATGAAAGCTTTTCTGCTTGCAAGTTGGTCCGATGTCCCACCACATATGGTTCAGCACTCCAATAAGGGCTAAAGCTGCTCTGAAGGCCTTATCGTTACTTAAGCCCTTCATATAAATACATTATTAGTTGCATCAAATTTATCCATCTCCTACAACAAACACATAAGTCCATCCAAATCTAAAAGGCTATGCAGAGGCAGGAAATTGTGGTCCTGCATTTTTAGGTCGTCTTTTTTTCAGCACTGTGTATTTAGAAATGTTACCATATTGAAAATGTAATAGCGACATGAGCTCAGGGTTTACAGGTGCCTGGTGGCTACAGCGGCTGATTACTGCCTGAGCCAAACTCTCAGGCATTTTCCCTCCGTTTCCCCGCTGATTTGATTGAACGGTCGATTCTCTCCTGCCCTGTCACCACCTTAGCTACTGTGTGGTGAGTGTACTGGTGCAGAATGGCTGCCGTCGCTTCATCCAGGTGAGGGTTATATAGTGGTGGTTCTTCAAAGTGGTTATGTAACGCGTTTTGGGTCTAAAGAAAAGCACTATATAAATCCAAATTTTATTCATTCATTCATTCATTCATAATAATCTTTCCTGTCACGGCTTAAACCAAATGACCCTGTCTCCTCCACCTGCTTTAGTTCCCACAACAGAGGCGTATACAAGGGGGGCGTGGCTACAGGCATACAGCAGAAGTGTATATAAGGGGGTGTGGCTACAGGCACACAGCAGAGATGTATACAAGAGGGCGTGGCTACAAGTACACAGCAGAGGTGTATATAGGGGGGTGTGGCTACAGGCACACAGCAGAGGTGTATACAAGGGGGTGTGGCTACAGGCACACGGCAGAGGTGTATACAAGAGGGCGTGGCTACAAGTACACAGCAGAGGTGTATATAGGGGGGTGTGGCTACAGGCACACATCAGAGGTGTATACAAGGGGGTGTGGCTACAGGCACACAGCAGAGGTGTATACAAGAGGGCGTGGCTACAAGTACACAGCAGAGGTGTATATAGGGGGGTGTGGCTACAAGTACACAGCAGGGGTGTATATAGGGGGGTGTGGCTACAAGCACACAGCAGAGGTGTATATAGGGGGGTGTGGCCACAGGCACACAGCAGAATCGTATACAAGGGGGTGTGGCTACAGGCACATACAGCAAAGGTGTATACAAGGGGGCGTGGCTACAGACACACACAGCAAAGGTATATACAAGGAGGCGTGGCTACAGACACACACAGCAAAGGTGTATACAAGGGGGTGTGGCTACATGCACACATAGCAGAGGCATATCCAAGGGGACGTGGCTACAGGCACACAGCAGAGGCGTACACAAGGGTGTGTGGCTACAGGCACACACAGCAGAGAGGTGTATACAAGGGGGTGTGGCTACAGGCACACAGTAGAGGTGTATACAAGTGGGCGTGGCTACAGGCACATAGCAGAGTGCCCCTCCCCATCACTCACTGCTTGAAAACATATATTGACTAATGACAAGGTTGGCACCTCCATTTTGATTATGGCCCTTACCCCCTGCCCCCCACCTCAAAAAAATCCTAGAATTGCCCTTCTCCATGAGGGACCTGGAGGAGACAAACATCCATTTTGATCTAGGAACATCAACGAGATCCCACACAACTTTATGATCACGGTACAATCCTGAAAGCCACACTAGGCTTCCATTACTACATGTTAATCACACATATCTGTTTCTGATTACAAACAAAATTATATTTCAGAGACATTTCCCCGAAAAAATCAAGTTAATCAGCCTATTCTGTTGCTTAGGTTGACTTAGTGCTCAGAGCGAGATGGGCCCCAGGGATCGGGTCTACGTCACCAGGCATGATTCCCTTAACAGGTGCACCTGCTTGTCATTTACACTCCAACAAGTCACAGCAATATCAATTTAACAATTTCAAGCACACAAAAGGTTCTCTTCCCTGGCAGCAGCACCGAAATATTCCGCGGGGCTCAAGCTGTACTTATCTAGACGACATGAAAGTCCATCAAATACCTAAACTAGACAAATATTGCCAAAGAAAGTGTTCTTCAGTCGCTCATTTGTTGGCTTAAATGCAAGAACACCTTAAGGCCAACAGCATAGCAGAGAGAATGTCCCCCCTAGTCCCCTCCGTTCCTATGCTCCTGATTCAGACAGTATTTCTGGCTGAAAAAAAGATGTGATCACTGTTTAACTGATGGCCAGAGAAAAGAAATGGGGGTGGGGGGCACTTAAAAAGTCAAAAATGAAAATTCTAAGCCTGTTCTTCCATTTAATGTCTCAACACGCCTTTGAATAATGGCCCCGAGATCTCAGCGCCCCAGCCTGTAACGCCGGCACTGTGGGATATGCTAAACAAGACAAGCCTCTCATCCGATCAGGTTACTGTAAGCGTGTCGCATACGCTCACCCCCTGTGGGCATGAAGTGGTTCATCGGGAAAGGGAGGGTTCAATAGCGAGTGGGCATGACAGAACAAGGACGTTCCCCCCAGATGTATATCCATTCGATTCCTACCATCAGACTTACATCTTTATACCTCACAGCTTAAGGCTTACACCTTGAAATCTGTACAAATGTGGTGGACTAGAACAGGACCGGGTACACCTGGACAGCTGGGCTCGGAGACGTTCCTACTTAGACATACAGCTCTAGAATAAGGCCCTCAGAGTAGATCCAGTCCTTATAGGAATGAAGAGACCACTCTACATTTTATATAAAAAAATTATATTTAAAAAAATCTGCATTTTTAAATCCTGGCTTAATCCTGGTTTAATCCTGGCTTAATCCTGGTTTAATCCTGGTTCTGCTGGCAGAAGGTTCCAGTGTGAGGCAGGCTGCTTCCAGGCTCAAAATTTCGACGGCAGCAAAACACAAGAACAAGGTGAAGCAGGTGACACTGGGAACAACTAAATACTAGTGAGATAAACGGGGTGAGCGGCCTTCGAATGCCAAGGATGATTGTCAACTTATCTGACAGCTTCTCATGAATCGGAGGATGACAACTGAAGAAAAGGAAACAATAAGTGCAGGTGTGAAGTGCTCTGCTGGGACAGTGTGTATCAGGCTCCTAGAAGCAGGACTGAAGACCAATAAAACAAGGAAGAAAGCCTTCATTGATGAGAAACAGGAAAGTTTGCAAAAAAGAAAATATTTATATATGTATATATGTATGTATGTGTGTGTGTGTGTACATATATATATACACACGCAGCTGTAAATAATATATATACAGTGTTATTCACAGAAGCACACCCATAAACTGAGAAATAAGTAAAACAAAAAATTTTGCTGTTGTTTCCTAATTTTTTCCACGGCTGTTTATACAATATGCCCACGAACCATTCAAGCTACCCAGTTTACACGGCATGAAGAGAAGCCAAGTCGATTTCTGTGATCTGCAAAGTCTAAGTAAAAATCATACTGACTAGAAAGAGCTGGACCCTCTTCGCGCCCCAGCGGATTGAACCAGACAAATCCATCCCAGCGGAGGCCTGACAGCCCGGCCTGCCGAGACTAAACAAGGCCAGGCCTGCCTTTTGGCGTCTCACGGCAGGCGCTGAAGCTTCGCACAGTCTGATCATGTTTAAACATCTGGTGATTTACCGTGAGCTACAGGGAACGGGCGCCAAAAGTCGCAGCATACACAGACTCGCTCGCGGGGCCGTCGACACCGTCTCTCTGCTCCGCACGGAAACACCACATGTTATTTTCAGAGTCAGGGTGCAAACGAAACGGACACATAATTCG
Source organism: Brevimyrus niger (assembly GCA_015164015.2). NCBI lineage: Eukaryota > Metazoa > Chordata > Actinopteri > Osteoglossiformes > Mormyridae > Brevimyrus > Brevimyrus niger. The sequence continues at coordinate 3,600,656 of JAABNY020000038.1, forward strand.
TCAGTTACGGTTTCAAGAGGACTTTCACTTCCTTTTCTCACAGCAGCAGGTTGCCTACAAAATGTGTTTGTTGTAAAAGCATCTGGCAGCGAGCAAAGTAAACAACACGAAAGCTATGCAAATGGGTTAGGTGAGAACTTATATTAAAAAGAATCTGCTAGCTGCATTTAGAAAACTAGCTAGATTAATTATTGGTGCTGACTGTAATGCATTAAGAGTTTAGGTGACAGCAACCCAGTTAATGAGAAAACTCATTATAAGCTACTTTTATTTATCTTATAAACACAAATAATTGGTCAGTAATTAAAATGAATGACTGTGCTATTACACACTAATACACCCTTCACTATTCACCAACACACTAATGCGCATTTCACGCGATTGTTACCTCATACGTGCTTTAACACAAAGAAAAAAATATGTGGTGTGAAGTGACGGGAGAAAATAGTTTTAATAAACACTGAGGTGTTTGACAACAGCACAATCGAAGCAGCAGTGCTAAGACGCCGTCTGACGGGGATCCAGGAGGGTGATGAGAGTTTGGCGCGTTTGCTCCAAATAATCCACGTCGCGGAGTCTCAGTGACAGCCCGGTGCCGTCCAGGAAGGGGGCACTATTTCGGCCGTGCGGCTCACCTTGGCCACACGCTATGGAACATTCCAGAAATGAACGCTGGGCAGGAGCTCCGACCGATGGCCCACGCCTCAAGGATTAGCCAGAAGCAGCCCCGCTTTGAAGGAGACGCTTCATTTAGTTCTGACTAGACTCTGCTGGTCCGGTCGCCGCGGTCCATCCCAAACACAAATCTAGTACTGTAACTGTAACAGTGCTTCCCAACCCGGTTGTGGGGAACCGCAGACGATCCATGTTTTCTCTCTCCACTGTAGACTGTCTGGGTGTCCATGTGCATTGGGTTGGGAAACACGGGTCTGCAGAGTCTGGTCCCCCCCCCCCCCCCCCAGACAGGCAAGGTCTGTCTCCTCTTTCAGAACCTGGATTTGATCTGAGTGGTTAAGCTGCTGGATGCTGACAAACTGGCCCCATTCCAGACCCCCCCCCCCTGCAGTGAGCACAAACCAGGCCCCACCTCCCCTATAAAGCCCAAACTCTTCAAACCCCACTAATGACATCTAAGGCCAGCGGCCACTCCGGCTCCATCAAGGGAAAATAATCTAAGACAGTAGTGAACCCTTCGCCCCAGGACAAGGCAATAATGTACAGTAATGGACCCCCCCCCCCATTGTACACAAACCCCAGCCTTTCTGCCTTGAGGCCAAAACCGCCATTTCTGATTATGATCTTTCTAATTACACCCTTGCCCCTTGCTGCCAACTACGGAGCCAGGCGCCGAGAGCTAACTATAAGTCTCCACAACCACGGCACCCTGTGGACCAGGGCTAGCCAATCTTATCCGCAAAGGGCCTGTGTGTATGGGGGCTTTCGCTGCAACTCCCTAATCTGGTCACTAATTAGAGGACCGATTGGCTGAAGAGTCCTCACACCTGGGTTTGAACAGCTGACCTAAAAGTTATCCCAAAAACCTGCATCCACACTGGCCCTTCGCGAATAAGATTGGACAGATTGGACCCCTGCTTTAGACAATCATTTATTTGTAGGTCCATGACATCTGGCCCATCGCTTGATTTGCATAACTGAAGCTGATGGTGAAAGAGATGTGCTTTTTCAAAATAATTACAGCACCAGCCAAAAGACTGGACACATCTACCCATAGAAAGGTGTATTTGTACTATTCTCTTCACTTTAGAATAAAGACATCAAAATAATAAGATAAATATGGTATCAGGCACCAAAAAAGTATTAAACAAAATATATATTTCTTGTGGAGGGGATGCAGTGTGTTGGGACTCAGAAGGTCAAATCCCTGGGTCGGGAAAGTGATCCCACCATTGGGTCCTTAACCACGATTCCTCTACATCCTCTACACCAGTTCCATGAGGCGACCTCCTGGGATGCTTTCACGGCCGTCCTGAAGGAGGTCCCACATATATGCTGAACACTCATTGGCTGCTTTTCCTTCATTCTCTGGTCGAACTCATCCGCAACCATTTTTACCTCGTTTAGGTCAGGTGACCAGGTCATGTGATGCGGCACTGTCGCTCTCCTTTTAGGGCACCTTGGCATGATGACTGTATAAAGAGCACAGCAGCACTGCGATTCCGGACCGGTACCACAGTCAATGTCAGTATCAGTTCTCGTTTTTTCTCGGATGGATATAAATCTTGAGTAACCAGTCGTCATAACAAAAAAAAGAAATGTTGCTATTGATAAAAGCAGACAAAGACCAGAAACGACGCGCTTGTGGTTAGGAGGAACCCGGAGATGGGGAATCGGAGGTCATTGTACTACTGGAGACACACTTGACTTCCTCTTACGTGCGGCACTGGCTAAACCAACTGTGGCACTAAACATTCCACTCACGTTGCCAAGTAATGCCATTCAGCCTGCCAAGGCGCCACGTGGTTCCCCCTGGTAAGTTGAGCATTAAGAGCAGCTCCGATTGCCTAATTAGCGCGGCTCCGGAAAAGCAGTCGGATGCAAGGCATCCGCTGTGGTACCCGCCCATCTTCCGCGAGACGTTCTGTCAGACCCAGGCCGACATATGTTGACCAAAGTGCTTTACGTTTAAAATTAAGTTATGGAACGCGAAATGTAATACATAAATAATAAATTACAATAAATATGGCCCACCAGAAAGTACAGCCTCACTGCTAATTGAAAACCAGCTAAAAATAAAGCTGAGCTTTGAGACGAGATTTAAATGCGGAGAGGCTAGGAGCCAGCCTGATGTGACAAGGCAGTTCATTCCACGACCCGGGTGCAAGGACCACGAACGGGAGAATTAACTGCTGTTCGAAAGACACACCTAAAGTCAGTTCGCTGATGTAAGTCAGAATGGAGGGATCTCGCATGAAAAAAAATTAAATAATATATATAAAAATATAAATTCAACCCTCAGGCTCAAATCAAATCAAGTAAAGGTTTGAAACAGAACCCAGGGCCTTTCACAATGCATCTGCTTCCTCGTACAGCGCTTATGACTTTACTCCTGAGCACATTACAGGGTGTTGTTCCACTTGCCGTTACGTTTGTAGAATTTGGGAAGGGGGGGCTGGCCGCAGTGACAAGCGTTCCTCTAACTACACGTGCCGCAGGAAATCTCAAAACGACTAATGCACGGCGGCATTCCACTTGTAATCACAGTTAATCCCGCAGGCATCAACCGACATATTCAAGGTTTAACCTTACATGTTAGGAAAGTTATTCTCCCACTTATGTTTTAGAGTGATTCCCAGTATCAGGCAGGTAGCTACTGTATAAGACAGCTAAAGGGGATTATGTTACATAGCTATTGAAATACAAGAGCAAGGCCAGGGTTTGCCGGGAGTCGGTCCTGTAGAGGGTCCCTCCAGCTTCCTGTCCTTTGCCCTGTGCTGGTAAAGCCTGTCGGACATGAGCTGGGCCTGGAAACACTGTCGCAGGGCAGCCTTCAGCTGCTCCATGGCCTCACGTTTCCATGTTTACCCTGCCTGTGTGTTGACTCTCTTCTGCAGCAGCGACCCGAATGGGGTGATGTTGACAACTCCTGCCCAGCTAGCGGGGACGCGGCTCCCAGATCCCGTGGACTCGCACACGTGCGCCTCCCCAGTAGCCTTCACCCCAGTTCAATGTCAAGCTAATATCGTCTTAACTACAAGGTCTGTTAATAATTAACCGTACATACAAACTTTTCCAGAGAACCGCCAATTGCCTCTTTTCCTTTTGTCCCTAAACTTTATCCAGCTGATCTCAAATTTAGAAAAAACAAAATGTTGCGGCCCTCTGTGACGTCCTGCTCCCAACGCTCCTAATTGTGTGCCACACCCACCTCGCTACCTCCTGTTTTTACCTAATTGTAGTCACCTGTTGCTTGTTTAGTCTAGCTTGTCTTGTGTATTTAGTCAGTGTCTCTGTCAGTAGTCCCCAGATCCGTCATTGTAGTTCATACGTGCGAGTACCCTGCCTGTCTTTGTTAGAATAACCTCCTTCGTTACCCCTACCTGAGGACTCCTGCCTTTTGGTTCTTGCGACACTCACGCCGCTCGTTACACCTTCACAGAAAACCCAACCTTTCTGATGCAAGCTTGCATTAAAGCAGACTGAAGTGTTGACCATGGATATAGTACGCACTTCTCAGACTCTGCTGAGAACCAGACCCTAAGTCAGTTGCTCCTTCCGCTTAATAGGGCCAGCCTATGGCTTTCGAGCTTCCGCGTTGGGCTCTTACTCAGCCAGGTCGTGCCCGATGAAGAAACGGCGCTGCGGGAATGCTGAACCCTGTCGCTTCCTTGCTACCTGCCCCCTCAGGCGCGAGAGGTCGCATGATATCGAAGCCGCTCAAAGGAAAGAGAAAAAGAGAGAGAGAGAGAGAAAGATAACCCACATCCTTGGACAGCTGGACAAGACGACGCATGAAAAGCAATTAAATCTCCAGTTACTATTCCCAAGCTTCCAGTTATAATAATAAATAACAGGTCTATATAGAGAGAAATTGCACACTTTGACATGAAAGCCTTACTGACTCCGGAGAACAAATAAGTCATTTTCACCAGGGTCCACAAGAGGTGGCATGAAATGTACACAGTTTTGTTCGTAGTGCTTGGAAAGGGCAACTAGGAACTGAAAGAGAAATATATACAATTTTTGCAGCATCTTCCGGAGGATCAACATTAGACAAAAATGTTTCATAATATTTTGTTTTTAAGTCACGCTTTTTACCACACACACACAAAACACCTGAACAACAAATATGTAGTAATCAGTATTTTGGACTCCTGAGTGTAAGGCTAAACCAGAACTATGCATCTGGATTGGGGACATGCAGAAGCTGATTTACGATTCTGCACAGTCCAAACAGTAGATGTTAGTGTTCCGTTCCAACGTTTTCAAGGCTACCGGCTTCGATGGCTTGGGGAAGCATGAGTAACACCGAGATGTTCGGAAGGAAACGAAGGTTGGTCACCTGGGAGAAGCGGCCCCACTGTTAACATTTGGCCTGACGCCCCCCGACAGCAGACGCTGTGATTGGCCGTGAGGTGCCGCAGTTCTCCCTGAACTTCCCCTTGACCTGGTCTCGTACGGTCACGGGCTTCAAACAAACTGCGTCAGAATTTGACAGGAGGTGGGGTCTGCCGGCAAAAGTAAACTAAACAGCAGTGTCCGGTCTCACGAATATGGCCACCCAGCCTCCCTGCTCCCAATCCTTTTCTCCATCCACTGCTTTCCTCTCAGACGGCAAAGAGACACTTTTTCCTTCAGGCGAGATGCGTTACTTGGTGTAAATACTTGGTTTATCAAACTGTAGCCAAGGACCTTCCAGCAATCATAAGTAACCCACTTGTATCACTATTCAGAAGCTTTTTTTTTTACCTGTGGTGGAGCTGGTTCTATGGTCAAGGGAGATACAAGGCTAAGGCCAGAACCATGTTGACGAGTCGCAGTTCATTGGCAAACAGAACATAAAAAAAGATCTGGGGCTTTGGTACAAACATTCAGGACTTAAGAGCCTGACCTTACCACCACTACTTGTGAAGATGGGAACGACTGGAATATTCCAGCAAAGATGCAAACGTTCAAATTAAAAAGGTGAGTCAATTATATGGAAGCGAGATTACTTTAGACTTACAGCAGGAAATCATACACTATCTGCTACGTCCACTTTCCACAAGGCTGTTGCCGTAAACCTCAGGAAGGGGATCGCGATTTATAGGAATGGATCATGAAGGATTCTGTGGAAGATTGGGGAAACGTTACATGAAGCACCCCCAGCTGAGCGATCCCCAGGCATCCTGGTCTACAGAACCAGCACCGGGCTTGTGGTGTTTACAAGTCCAGCACTGCAGACAGTGACGTGCCGCCCGCTTATCTACTTCAAGGCTTCGGGGGTTTAGTGTCCTATGCGTCAGAGATGAAGGCAGATATTAACAGTGCCGAGCATCGCTAACGACGGGGCGTTCGATGTTTATTAACCACTCAGGTGATGCCCGTATGCAAACAAGCCGAGATGTTTGGGAGTAATGTCTGAGGACAGCGCGTTGGGTCATTTACGTGGCGCTCCGAGCCACCAATCTCCCCTGGGCTGTGGCGGAGAACAGTGAAGGAACAGGGTGTACCTTCTAATGAACGCTCTTCAGTACAGGGCATACAGAGGAGGATACAGAGCTGGTACAGGACCATGTGATCCAGTCAATGTGGCCTTATCGGTCCTATATGCCCTACACGGAATACAACAGAAAACCAACCAATCAAAGATGGGAGGTGAAAAGATCTAAACCAATTGAACCGAGTCTCTGAGACTTACACACCTTGTTAGCGACATCACCCTCTTGACTGACATGTTATAGTGAGTTTACCACTCTTAGCCAAACCTATGTTGAAAGTATAGGGCATAGTGGGGAGCAGTTCATGCTATGTGGATCACATGGGGCTTCAGTGTGGGGGGGGGGCACATAAGCTTTTCAATCCCCCCCCCCCCCAAAAAAAAAAGCACTGGAAATTTTTAAAAAATCCTTTTGACATCACGTCAGCCTACATGTGAAGCAACTGTTGCTGGAAGATACCAGCGACTTGCTAACCTGTCATGTTACAAGCATTTCTTGTTAGGGGAAATTAGTCATGACGATTCTGTCATATTACACATAATGTAACTAGCTGACACTCTTACCCAAAATGATGTACAATGGAATAAGCCAGTTCCTGAGAAAAGGGAGGGGCCTTATTACTCAAGGACCCAACAGTGATAATTACTCAGCCAACAACGGAAACTTAATCAGCATTCCTACCCACTGAGCCACACGAAACAACAGTTGACTAAGGTAGCAATGGGAAAAGCTGTCGACCAGGGAGAAGAAGTGGACCAGCGTGCAGAAAATGCAGAACATTCGCGTGGGATGTTTAGGGTTTGGGTTCTGTGGCCATGATCAGAAAGTCATGGGTTCAAGTGCAGCAGTCAGCAAACGGAGTTCCTCTTTGGCCCCTTGAGCAGGGCCCCTAACCCCTAACTGCCCCAGGAGCTGCCAGCTTTTTCACATTTATGTTGCTTTGGTGTAATGCTAAATGGAATTAACGGCAAGAAGATTGCATGTCATTTTTCTATTCTAGTAAACACAGAACAGCGAACACGGGAACAAACATGTGTTCTGTCGCTACAGTAATGTGGGTGGAACATTTCTCTCAAGAGATTAGAAACTGGCTTTTAAGGGGCTCTGCTGTTTGTTTACAGGGAAATGCCAAATAAGAAGCAAGGATTTGATGCCCTGATTGGCCCACTGGTTAATGGATATTTAAAAAAAAAACAGGAGGGGAAAGTGGCAGCCCGCTTTCCATGCATGTTATTGTTTCGTGTTTTCCCTCCTTACACACATAGCTGACCATCAAGCTTGAAATTTACATGAAAATAAAAGCTGTTCTGTAAACAGGGAAAGCTCAACACCATAATAAAGTCATGCTGTAAAGTTACTGAAGTTGACTCAGAATGCACGGTGCTACTGCAGCTACATTATCAGCTGAATATAACCTTTAGTGCTTGGGTAATTCACAGCCTCCTTGTCCCATTTCACAGGACCAAAAGGAAGCTAGATAATTTTATTAGCCCTTAAACAAATCAACCTTCAGATTTAAAGTCCCTGTACTTAACCGGTAAAGTGCCCTAACTTTCTATATTTGCCCCTGTGTCCCCAGCCCACGGAGGCACTGAACATATCCCAGGATTAATGCATTGGGGTAGGGCCCCTGAGTACGAGTACATCTTATCTAAGGCGGCAGATCTAAGTGTTACCCCCTCTTCCCATCGAAAACATTAAAACAGCATTTTAATGTCTGATGACAAGTGTAGTGTTCCTCAGTATTTCATAACATTTACATTTATTCATTAATTTGATGCTGAATCTGTTTCGCCTCGAGCAAAGGAGACTAAGGGGGGACATGATCCAGGTATATAAGATTCTAAGAATCTAACAATCACACCGGCCCTTTGTTGATAAAATTGGCCACCCCTGTTCTAACAGGTCTGGATGCTGTTCAGCCAGATGGCTACCTCAGTATTAGCTTAAATACTAGAACATTTCAAAATGAAGTTGAGAAAGTACTTCAGTATACAGTGTGTAGAGCAGGGGTAGCCAATCTTATCTGGAAAGGGCTGGTGTGTGTGTGGGTTTTCGCTGCAACTCCCTAATTAGAGGACTGATTGACTGAAGAGTCCTCACACCTGGGTTTGAACAGCTGACCTACAGGTTATCCCTAAAACCTGCATCCACACTGGCCCTTTGGGGATAAGATTGGCTACCCCTGGTCTAGAGTATTGAATTGTCTTCCTGCTAGTGTAGCGGAAGCTAAAACCCTGGGTTCCTATAATCAGAGCTAGATAAGATTTTGACAACTCTGAGCTATTAGTTAAGCTCTCCCAAACTTGATGAGCTTGATGGGCCGAATGGCCTCCTCTCGTTTGTACATTTCTTATGTTATTGCAGGGAAAAGTTACAGTTTGTGTGTGTTGCCTGGGATTTTTTATTCATTTAAATTTTATTTAATAAATGTTAATAGCCAAAATAAAACCCACCACAAGTCACAGCAGCTAAAAAGTACACATCCTTGCATTTAATTTGAGTTTATACAAGGCAAAGCCACAGAAACAGGGGGCAGTGTGTCTCAGCAGGTTATAATGCAGCTACAGGGCAAAGCCACAGAAACAGG
>JAABNY020000038.1:3612295-3623451 GCA_015164015.2 Brevimyrus niger
CATGCGTTTGCTGGTAATACGGGACAATAATAATTGGTGTGGCATGTAACAATGTCTGTCAGACCCTGCTTTCTCAATTGTACATTTCTTAAGGTAAAAGGGATCTTCCCAAGATACATGTGGTATTCACGCATCATATAATATCCAATGTAAATACCTATAAATCTGAAACACTCACAGGTTTCTTAAAATTCTAAATTCGGAACAGTTCTGTAATATGTTATATACACTATTGTTGGTGCCTTATGGGAGTTTACAGCGACATCTAGTGTCACACCTGCCAAATATTCGAGTCGATACGACGTGCTTCATGTAATCGTTTGTCTTTAAAATCTATGTTCCGTGGCTTTTCCTGAGTAGATCTTACATGCAACGTCGTAACACAAGCATACAAACCAAATGTGAATATGAGTGTTTTAGGTCATTTGTCCGAATGCCATCAATGTCATTAAAATAAAATATACTGAATATTCAAAAATGTCCGTTATACCATTTTAACTTTTTTCACCTAATATGCGAAGTAGGCCTATATAACCTTTTTGATAGATTACCGTCCTGATTTTGTCCCACTTTTCAATGTTTTTGCATAAGTATTTTATACCTTGGAATATTGTTGCTTCAAACAATTTAACATTCGTGCCCATTTCAATCTATGTGCCACCGTCATTTGGCATTGCGGAAAGGGGCACTTAATGTATTAACTTCACCCCCCACCCCCACCCCCCGGTAAACTTGAGAGTAAAATTGCTTTTCAGTAAGTCTCAATAGAAATAATAGATTTCAAAGGGCGTTCAATGTAGTGATGGGCAAAATGATACTTATGAACCATTTGATGGTTGTTTTTTTTTACTCCACTAGATGGTGCTGTCTATTCAAAAAAGGGCTGAAAACATGCCCCAAAGCAAGCCAAGAGCACCACCTAGTGGGGTCAAAAAAATACAGCAATTGGTTCTTGAAGCTTCACTTCCTCATCACTAGTTTAAGGTGGCAAGAATCTTGTGGATAAGAAACTGCTGACTGAGAAACATGACACACAGGCAGACAGAAGAGTTTCAGCTAGGGCTCTGACATATATCACAAGCCGACATACAATACTCATAGTCGATGTGTTGAATGCAGATGAGATTGGCAGGGAAAAAGTTCTGCAGACCCAGCAAACATGCAACCATCAGGAAATGTTCCCTAAAGGCTCCCCGAAGGTTTCACCCTTCAGAGAATCTTCTTGGAACGTTCAAAAAAGGTTCCACAGATTGTGACCTTTTACAAACATTCATAGAACGTTCTCTAAAGGTCACATTTTGTGGAACCTTTCTTGAATATACTTGGATATTATTATTGGTATACTTGGAATGTTCATTTTGGCTGCAGTGACCCCTCTGCCCCAACCACTTCTTTACAGTGTTATTTTAGCAGCTTATTTTAAATGTATTTTGGTGTCTCTCATTATAAATATACAAATGCATAATACATATGTTATGTAATAAAAACATTTGAGCAAGCTAAGGCAAATGTTTAATTTCTGTTTCTGATAATTCGTTACAAGTTGTTTTACATTTATATATTTTTTTGGGATCATTTTGGACTTTTGGTAGGCTGGTTCGGTGTTTTACTAATCTTCGTCGGGAACTGGGGTGAGAATCACTACAATACTGAATTATGAGTCCAGGGGCAGTAATTTCATAATGCCAGTTTTGGATATTTGAACTCCAAATATCTGTCTGTGCTTAGAAAATTGATACACGTTACACGGACCGTACTTTGAACAATATGTGGTTGCTGAACTGGCAGCAGAGAAGTGCAGACCATTAAGTGACATAATGCATATCCAGTAATTGCTGTGCTGTGAGTAAACCCACTAAGATTTTAAGAATAAGAAAAAACTAGGCGTGGCCACATTTTAATATACATTCTGTATATTTACCGCTAACTGTGGAGAATGTCCTACAAACGTTAGGAGAACGCTCCGCGAACCGTACAGTTTCTCATAAAGGGAACCTACCGAGAACGCTAAGAAAACTATCCTGAATTACGTTAGCGCAACGTTCAAATGATCTTGGGAAAGTTCCCGCACCGCTTAGCGAACATTCGCGGAACGTTCGCAGAACCGAAAATCGTTTGCCGGGTAACTGATAGAGTCCCAAAAGTTCGTTTCGCCGGACGAAATTCCGCCCTCTCGCCACTCATGTCATATAATAAATATTAAAAAGCCTACAAAAATTACGTCTCAGCATTCCAATTAATTCAAAAATAATTCAAATAAAAGCGTACCCATACTAAAATAAAAAAGTCAAACATGAAGTGCAATTTAAAAAACCCGTTAAAATATGAGCAGAAAGATATTTTTATATTTTGTTTAGTCATAATCTACTTTGCTTTTTAATATTAAAATTTCAAAGACAAGATACTGTTATGTGTGCAGAACATTTCACACGGATTTCACACGGATAAAAAAAAGTATTTTACGCAGATCAAATACTGTATAATAATGCTATTCTGTTTTAAGAACGACACGTAAAGTTAACCCATAAGATTACCCGTTAGCTATGGGGATCAAACCAGGAACTTTCGCGGAGTAAGGCGACAGCATAGACCACTGTACCACCATGCCACCATATTAGGTACTTGCAACATTTATGTAACCTACGTAGTCTGTCTGCAATGTATCGCCAAGCCAACTCCCTGGTTTTATTTATGGCCACAGTATTGCATCTTTTACCGATTATATCTTTGCTTTCTTCATACAGCTCCATCAGCAGCGTTTGTTCTGCAGCGGGGAAAAAAACACCGCTCTCGTTTTACTTTCGGGGAATACCCCCCAGGTGTTTCATTCAGACCCATTGCCACAGGTGTGTAAAATCAAGCATCTAGCCATGCAGTCAGGTTTATGAACACTTGTAAGTGAGCTCAGTGAATTCAGGTGTGGTACTGTCATGGGAATGCTACCTTTGCAACAAGTCAATTTGTGAAATTTCTTTCCTCCTAGATATTCCACAGTGACTGTAACTGTTATAATTGCAAAATGGAAGCATTCAGAAACAACAGAAATTCTGCCAGGCAGTGAGACAGAACGGGTGCTGAGGCACATAATACGTAAAAATCACCGATTTTTGTGCCCCGGTACACAATGCAAGGTCCATAAAGACATAGTTGGGCGAGTTTGGTGTGGAAGAACTTGATTGTTCCGCACAAGTACTGACCTCAACCCAAATGAGCACCATTGGGATGAACTAGGACAGACTTTGAGTCAGGCCTTCACATCCAACATCAGTGCCTGACCTCACAAATGCTTTTCTGGATGAATGGGCAAAAATTCCCACACACTCCAAAATCTCATGGGAAACCGTCCCAGAAGACTGGCAGCTGCTATCGTTGCAATAGAGGGACCAACTCCATACTGATGCATTTAGAATGGGATGTCATTATATTTCCTGTAGGTATAACGGCCTGGTGTTCCAGTACTATTGTCCATACAGTGTATCAATTAAAAAAGGTGCACGTTCACTTTTTGGTTGTTTCTTGTTAAGCTGGTATAGTAGGTGAGTCTGGTATCAGGGGCGCTGCTAAGGATTTTGGGCCCCATGAAAAGAATCTTGACAGGGCCCCCAACACAATTTTATTGGGGGCTTCTCTGGGCCCCCTCACAGTCATGGGTCCTGAGAATGGTCATCGTTTACCCCCCCTTTACAACGCCCCTGTCTGGTATAGTAGGTGAGTCTGCACAAACTGAAATGTGCCTTTTCTGTTTCAGACCACCTCTCCCTTTGTAATTAACAAATATAGTTATTTAAAAAGTCAGCTGGAATGTATAAATTGTAAAGCGATTAAAACATTCTAAAACAATATCGCAGGATTTGAAATCTAGCCCCGAATCACAAATCCAGGCCGTGTTTCCGGTCCTTCCAGGCAGTTAGTTGTCTGATTCTGATTGGCCACAGAGGCCTCACATCTGACTGACAGATAAAGGACGGCTGGAAAATCAGCAGTGCTCGGCCTTTTAGGACCGTTATTTGAAAAACTCTGCAATATGGCATGATAATATGTTTATATGGGTGTAAACTGTCTCCCTCTGGCGGTCAACATGAAAATCAATTACAGCAAATCTTTGTCCGGCGTTTACCCACAAGATATAAAATACTGGAAGCTTCTATTAAAGAATAACACATATGGTTTATGCTAACGTGTATTTGAGGGTTGCAGTTACCTTCTTATATAAATGTATTTTTTTGTGTCTTTCACAGTATGGCGATGTGCCAAAAATGCCTAAATCGACCTCTAATCAGAAACCAGTCAGCCCCTAATCTCCTCAAATTTCATGGTGCATTGTCAATGTGATGGAAACCCGAAATGCCAAGACAAGATCCATGCCTTTCTATCAAAGTTCATTTTATTTAATTATGCGACAATGCATTGAGCTGGAAAGAGAATAACCCACATTCCTCAAGGTACGAAAATAGTCCAAATGGTATCCCCAGGTGTCCACTTTATGCAAGGTCTCGGGTCGTGGCTCTCAAGAGCTGGCATACATGCGATTCTGCATTCTATTAGTTAACTCAATAAAAATTAGCATTTTCCTTACTGATTTAATTTGGTTTCTCCGAGTATTGAGCTCGGTTGAGGAAGGATAGGTGGAACACCTTCACACTCGCGCCAGACCCGTTCATCTCAAATATCACCAGCGCGTTTCCTAGTCCCGCTCGCTGGAGTCTTGGGGGGGGGGTAGCAGCCTCCGTCGCGCTTCACTCGTCTCTGGGTCTTTTCGGGGACGCGGCCTCCTCCCCCCGGATGACATCGCCGCCCCTCTTGCGCAAGCCCTTCATCTTGCGAGTTTGCAGTTTGTCCAGGTTCTGCTTCTGCATGTGCAGCCGCCCGAACTTGGTGCCAAACGCGTTGTGGGAAACATTCTTCTTCTTCTTTGGCTGCAACAGCAACGAGCGAAACAATTTAACGACTTGCGACGCTTTTTGCGACGTTTCGAAACGCGGCGGTATAAATCACGGGACCACTCACGCAAAGTCGTGCGGCTAAAGAGTTAATTTCACAGTGCGTGCTGCTTCTATTACAGAAAACGCCAATTATGGGCTCTCTTTGTCCAGTTTCCATAGACGGATAAACAGGCTGCCAAGAGCCACCTGTTTCCTCTCTACAGGGAAAACAGCGTCTGAACATTTTCCAAGGCCGATCTCACCAAAAACAACACGACCGCAGCGGTTGAAGCAACATGAACACGCGATTATACCCTACAAAGTTCTCCCTTTAGGGAGACGGTTCCAGCCCAACGGAACCACTAGATCGAGAAATGAACAGCTACACTACTCAAAAACTGACCCATAGTCTATCTCTGGACTATTGCATATCTGAATTTTACTTTAGAATACATTATTTTTATGCATATCTAAGAATACATCCATTATTCTTATCCCTGTAGTCTTAGTTTTTGTGTTTATTAGGATCAAAAACTAGGCGCGCAGAATATCACATCAGGATTATATCATGCATGCACAATAATAACAAGGACTGTAGATGACAACGTGCTATAAATTTTGGTCTGGATGCCGGCTTTTCGGTACAATACGGTCATTTATTTACATAAGCAATATGATAAGTAAATATAGTAGCACAGCTAAAATACTTACCGTTTCCTTGTTTTTAATAATCACGTCGGACTTCAAACTACAAAAAGCACGGCCACGCGACATCTTTTTACCTTGTTTAACCACAATATCTAGTCTTTTAAAACATGTTCTGGCTGTTGAGCTGTCCCTGTCCTGACCGCCACTTCAGTGCTTAACATCTCTATGTTATAACAGAAGAAGTGGTATATGGCCACTAGCTGGAGGTGATAAACACCAGGATATGCTGCATTTGATGCAGATTTGAGCATCATTACACAATTAAACTCTCATTAATATTTCGGGCGTACTACTAGTCTGCTTACAAAATCATGGGTGCAAGTAAGCTTCCTTATAGTACTGTCAAGCTGGTGTTTATTGTGCATGCGTGATATAATCGTAATGTGATACTTTGCAGCCCTGTCAAATACACCATGTCAAATTTTGTATCACTGCATCCTTGGTTAATAAAACTGATTCCGATTGGCCTGATTGACCACTCCCACCTTTAGGGCCTTCGGCTGCTTGTGTGCCGTCTTGTACAGGTCATCGGACGCCAGGTGCGTTCTGCGAAGGACGAAATCGAACGAGGGGCCCATCTCCTCCAGCTCGATCCTGGGGGTCCGACAGCCTGACTTCTTCAGCAAAACTCTACGCCGAAAAAGGAGAGGACGATGCGGAAAGGACATCCGCAAACTGAGCAAACGGCAGCTGACGTCACTGAAGAAACTCAGATGGCAGTAGAAAAGAATCAGGAGTCAAGCTCCCATTAAATTCTTGCACAAATAAGCTAATTTTATAGGTTAACGAAGCATATTCTGTATCCATTGCAGTTCTGTAAATTACTTCTTTTGAGACGTCACAAAGCCACCTCAAGAGAATGCAAACACTTTCTTTGCAATAGGTGAGGATTGTTTTGTTCCCATTATAAGAGCTTTTCAGTTCAGATCTTCAAAATGCACAAAATCTTGGTCAGTGTTTCTCAATCCGGTCCTCAGGACCCCCAGACGGTCCACGTTTTTGCTCCCTCCCAGATGGTCCACGTTTTTGCTCCCCTCCCAGCCCCCAAGTAGGCAGAGTCCATATTCTTACTCCCTCCCGGCTCCCAGGCGCTAAAGCATGGACCGTCTGGAGGCCCTGGTTGAGAAACACACAGATCTAGGTCAATGGAAACAGCACTATAGGGTCATTTTAGTTTTGGGATACAGCGCTGCAGCAGACAAGTATATCAGTCACCGAAAGCATGGGGTGTAAGCTGGGAGTTTGTGTTGGTAAGTAGGGGCAGGCAGGGGGCTAGACAGCTGGAACACTGCAGTCTGAAGTAGGAGATGAACACACCTGTAGCTGCGCATGTAGATTTTTCCATCCAGGGCCGTGAAGTGAAGGATGTGCTCCAGTCCTGCAAGCCGAATGGCGGAAACGGTCGGTCCCCTGAAGAAATCTGTAAATAAGGGGGATGGAATCACATCACAAGGTGGGAATGAGTGAATGTTCACTCTGCAGTGCTCATTTCAGAAGAGCTTCCTGAAACCTCTCACACTGTCCGGTCTTCCGAGTCAGAATCACAGCCGACTGAAACCATTTACAACAATCCTGAATCAATATATTATAATAAAAACTGGCCCAAATACAGGCTAGAATACGCTTATTCAATTCAATTCATTTTTATTTATATAGCGCTTTTAACAATGGTCATTGGCTCAAAGCAGCTTCACAAAAAAAATGAAAGTTTTTGTACGATAATAATAAAATGTGTATGTGTGAGAAAGATGTGTCTAGACAATAATTCGATGAATGAATGAAATGTCCCTGATGAGCAAGCCATGGGTGACGGCGAGAGGGGCAAGGAAAAACTCCCTGAGACGGCAATAGGAAGAAACCTTGAGAGGAACCCAGACAAAAGACAAAATACCACCGAATCCCATTGGCTATCCCGCAAGTCTAAGCTCACCAATCAGGATGCTCCGCAGACGAGCGTACTCCACGTTCGTGTCGAAGGCATCTCCAGCAAACACCAGCAGAGGTTTGGTTCCCTCCGGGCAGCTGACACCCTGTGCAAGCAGAAGACTAACATAAGGGGCTAATTCTTTAAGACTCGCGCAATATCAGATCAAACATGTGCCGATACTTGTTAAAAAAACTTGACATTCACAATGATAGTTCTCCACTTAGGTGCCGGCACGCGAACCCTTGCACCATCTCACATGACTTTACCTTGATTTCCTTCAGCGAAACAAATTTCTCGATGCCCAGCTCGATCATATCCAGCACATGATAATCGAACATGCGTCCTGTAACACAAAACCAGATGCATCAACCTAAACTGGGCTGGGCTAAATTGAGCCTAAACACTTGTTTTGTTACATAATACGATTTTATACAAATTCCATCGAGGTCTGCTGGTGGAATATCATTATTATGGCATATCGTCCAGCCCGAGTCAAATCCATTCCCTGGAACGAGCAGCAGGGCAGTCAGAGAAGAGCAGCAACAAAATATACCGTCTACATTTTCTAGTGTTACGCCCTATGATAAAGTTTATTTTCTTATGAATTCGTTAATTAAAACTGCATTTTAATTTGCAGTCCTTAGTCACCTTTTTCATTTTCCGAATCTACTTAAGGGGGATCCAAAGACAATTTTAAGCAAAAAAAACGAAGCCTTGAAGTAAAAAAAAATAATCACCTGACGTATTGTGATATGAGAAAAAAAATCATAAAATGATAAAATGTCTCCACATCGCTCAGTCCTGATCTGAAGCATCTCACGACGGACATGGAGGACAAAGGAGAAACGTACCAAATACGAGGTTGTTCGGCCGTTTCTTGTTGTGTGAGCCAAACAGAAATAAGGAGCAGTCTGACTTTTTTGAGAAGAATTCCTGAGGTCAGAAAGAGAGACATTGTATCTTATATACAATTGTTTGTATATGATATTGAATACTATATGTCGCCAACACTTCAGCAGTAATATGTACTCTGACACTAGATTTCACAGAAGATTAACACAGACGTGTCAAACCTGACTTTAAAAGGGACGGATCGCTGGATACTTTACCAATGATGTTTGATCTTCAAATGGTCGAGCTGTATTCTTCCTGCAAAGAAAAGAGCACTTGATGTGATCGTCCATTTAAGGGTTAACCTTTGGGCTCGCTGCTCAGTAGGGTGAAACAGAAAGGGGTTTAGCTATGATCTGTGATCACTTTATTTGAATAATATGAAGCCCGTCTGCACAGTGAATCACAGCAGTCTGAGCAACATAAGTAAGATGCTGTAAGCCTCTGCAAAGCCACATTCAGTAAGTCACCCATCAGAGCAGCCTCTTGATACAGAGGCAAACCAGGCAGGAAATAAACATTACCAGGCTAAGGAACACAGATAAATTCTGCCCCCCCCCCCCCCCCATTAACATACAGAGACGGAACAACCAGTTTTAACAGTTAAAACCCACAATTAAAACAATTAATAAACAAAACACTCTAATGAAAACCGCGGAAAAAAACGGTGAGGATTACATTTACAGCTACTTACTTTTTGTACAAAACTGCATTTGGTTTCTTTAAGGAATACTGGAAAAAAAAAAACCTTGTAAAATCACTCTGTGCATATATCCTGACATTTAAACAAGAATGTAATAGGGTAGAAAAACATTTTTTCGTTCAGTTTATGGCAGTATGAATACTTTTATTCACCAACTCATGAACAACGAGTAAACTGTGCAGGGGGCTGAATAAGAGCAATAACAATACTTACAATATCTTTTAGGGCGTTTGTGACGGTCTCGCTTGTGTTACCGCCTTTAATTAACATGGCATTCTTTATGTTCTCAGTTAATTTTGGTTCCCTGCTTTGGAGAAAACGTTTTGACCTCTTTGTTTTAGGTTTTCTGTAAAACATAAAATTCATTCATAGTTAGGTTCATTTTAAAATGCCTTATTAAGAATAATTTCGAATGATCTTTGGGTTGCTGTATGGCTTTTGAAACTCGAGAGAAATTAAACGAATGGAGGTAGTCTAATATTATTCCAAATAATCTTATTAGGGAGGCAACGCTGTAAACATTCAGTATTATGGTCCGAAAACTCCATCATCAGTTTTTGTACCATCAGACAAAACGTAAAAACTCACGCGACTCTGTCCAAGGTCGTCATTTTCAAAGAAGAACCTGACTTCTAATTCTTGCGTTCTTCACGTTTTACAGAGCAGCAAGCTCCACGTGAATTTCAACGATAACACATACCGGAAGTAAAACCAGCGATGGACGTCTACCAACGTCATTTCCGCAGCAGTTGTATTTTGATGACATTTCCTCTATAGACAGAGATACCGGGGCCACGGTATTTGCCGTCCAATTGGGCTGCATTGAACATAAAGTTGCGGGTAAATATTAGAAAGTTGCGGTTTTCGAGCTGTTCTCATAAATATCGCGGCAGCGGAACTAAGGGGAAAAGGGAAATATTATAAATTCAAGTGGCTCCTAATCCTAATATTGAGTTGTTATCCTCAGAAAGTCAGACAGACGCAGGGTTGCAAACTCACGCATATGGTGTGACACTCACGCTTTCAGACTCTCACGCAAGCAATCTCACGGCAAATCCGCATTATTCCATTATAAACCTGAAATTGGCAATATCAGAAGCGTTGGGGTAGTTTTCAAACTCTACAGACTATTTAGAAGGTAATAAGAGTTACATACATGTAATTGCGTGTGTGCATACTTGTCTCGAATTCTAAATCTCACTCCAGCCAGCTGACCACAGCTGGCAGCCCTGGGGAAAGAGAGTTCATCCGTCTACGTGACGTCTACTGTGGTTTTAAAATGTTGGACATTTGAACGTGATCAGCATGCAAAATACTGGTTTATTTATTTGAGATACAGTATACTGGGATTTCAGATATTGGGCTAGTTTAAGCTTCCGTGGGTTGGGTTTCAAGTAGATCTTGGGCTGGAGATTTTTCCTGGAACTGGCAACACTGACTATATAACGCAATAATAGGACGGTTATTTGCAGGACTGGCGAGAAGTGATGCGTATGTTATTGCTATATCTCTGCTAGATATGGTTTTCTATAATATGGGAATATTGTATTGTTCTTGAAATACATTCTCTCTTAGTCGACATTTGAATATAAAATCTGAAATTAATATGAGTTTTCAGGGGGGGAGCATGGTTGTCAGTGGTTAGCACTGTTGCCTCACACCTCTGGGACCAGACTTGGAGTCTCTCTGCTTTATTTGTGTGGCGTTTGCATGTTCTCCATATGTCATGGTGGGGTTTCCCCACCACAAACCAGAAACATGCAGAGGTTAATTTTGTGCATGTCTGTGCGCGCTTTGCAATGGATTAACACCCCATCCTGGGTTACTCCCATCCTTGTGCCCGTGGCTTCTGGGACAGGCCCTCGACCCCCACAACCTGGACTGATGAATACACTCGAATTGTGTCAACTGAGATAATGATCAGCACAAGCATTCCTTTCTAAACCGTAAATCACCATCACCCAACTACATGATGGAGGGCAGGATTTATTAAGAAAAAGAACAA
>JAABNY020000038.1:3623551-3643391 GCA_015164015.2 Brevimyrus niger
AGCATTCCTTTCTAAACCGTAAATCACCATCACCCAACTACATGATGGAGGGCAGGATTTATTAAGAAAAAGAACAACCAAGCTCTAAACATGAGAAGTGCCCAATGAGCATTTTGTGCTGTGTGCCTGGTCTATTAACCAAGTTCTGTGTCTCTAATCATTATTCACGACGTCATTGTCAGGATCCTGCTGACAGTAAGAGTTCGCGAAAGACAATCCAGTATCAAGAAATTTGAATAGTTCTTAAAAGAACCACTAGATGTCGTCAGAGTTCAACAAACAAGTATTCATGTCACCAAAGCCATGTCTTTTTAAAAAAGCAATTTGACTAATAATGACGCTTAATTTGAGATTTGTATATGCATTTCACAATTCTTCAGTTATCCTGTCTTTTCCTCCAATGAGACACACTTACACATGAGGATGAAACGTAGAGCCAGCCTTTCATCTGACACCTCTGGAGCATTTTTCAGTTATGGGTCTTGTTCACGCACACAATGGATTCTACCAATTACAGGGTTTCTGCCGGAGACCTACCAATCACAGGATTTCTGCCAGAGGCCTACCAATCACACACACAGTCCTCTCCCAAAGGGCTACACACCGCTTCCTATAAATCCATGAAAATTTCCTCATGGACTCGGGCAGTGCTTGTTTGCATTTGGTTAGCATGTCGTTTCACTAAGCAGTTTGGTGATGTAAGTGTTTTGAGGATGTGCTATCGCCAGTGTCAGGGCACAGGACCCTTTGAGCATCAATGTTAATGCACAGAAAACGTGATTCAAGTATTTTATAGCATCATTACTGGGTCCCAAAGATGGAGGCTAAATTGAGAAGAGATCGGGCCCCGAAAAAGCACTTCACTAAAAGGTGTAGAAGTGTGTAATAAATACTCTCTTTCCTGTTATTCATCAGTCTTCTGTGGACGATTGAAGCCAGTCTTGCCTGTGTTTAGTTATTGTCTGGAAACAGAGCCTAGTCACATTCAAATATTCAAAACTAGGTCTCTACTTATATTGTTGTCAGTAAGCCAATTTCTCCCCCAGGGCCAAGTGTGGGAGGGAGGGGGCCAGAGAAAAAAAGATTCATGACGTTGCATTTCTTCAGAACAATGACTTTTCCAGAATTTAAGTGTTTACTTGTTGTGGTTGTACTAGATTGACGATGTGTATTAGCTTGCGTCTGGAGGTCGCTGTTGGCTAGCTGGTATTTAAATGTTGCAGTGGGCAAACCCAGCAAGGACCATGCAGCCCAACCGCAGGTAGGCAAAGGCTCTTCGAGAACCAGATACAGAGAAAGCGGTTGTGAGCTGCTTTTTTGATCCTCGTTTTAAGTGCGTGTGTTTTGAGGTCCTTGTCCCAAACTCTCCATTCTGTGAACCTAGTGCACATTGAATGCCAGAATATCAACAGAATTTTATATTTTTCTACAACCAGAAAACCAACAGTATTAAACTAAAAACTAAAAGTTAATATTCTAAAATCAGCCACCTGATAGATAACATGCAATGATAACATGAAATAGGCAATATTTTCCAACCAATCAGTATGTGGCAGGGTTGGAGCCATTCCAGAATGCATCGATCAATTCCAGTCCAAATCAGGAAATGGAACTGGAGCTGGGATTGGGAAAAAAAAAAAAAAACGACGGGGAACAGAATTGGAGTTGAATTTGAATTTCAGAGAGATTTAAGTTCCATTTCCTGATTTGGACTGGAATTGATCGATGCATTCTGGAATGGCCCCAACCCTGGTACAGTATGTGGCGTCTTTAGACCATCATGCTATGCTACCTTGTTTTGCTTGGTTCCATTTATGGTTTTCCATTTATGAACTGGTTATGGTTTAACTATTTATGAACGCTTTATACATTGAGCTGCATTTCAAACCTACGAATGGTAAGCAAATTATCTTCTGTGAAACACTGCCGTTATCAGGAAATTCCGCACAGCCTTTAAGTTGCATGAATGTAGGAGCAAGAGATTCAAGCCTAAAAGATTATCCCATAACTTCGCGGACACTGTGAATCATTTTCTTCTTCTGGAATGGTAATATTGCTCCCGAGTTCTAATCAAGACATAATTCAGGCAAAGTAAAATTCCACTCTGACAACAGAATTGTTTAATAAAAGCATTTATTAAAGCATCAAGCTCATAGTACAGATAATCAGCACATCTTGACCAACCAAAGACTAGCAAAAGAATTAACAGCAAAGTTTTCCTTCAGCACATTCTGATATTTCATGCTTCTGCCCGTCCTCGTTTGGCTTTTCTGAAATCTTACCCAGGAAAGCTTTCCTGAAGAATCAAGTGAGAACTGGTGGGTGGGAGACCGACTGGGAAGCTGATTTGTATATCACAAAGCCTCAAAGTGAGTGGATTTGTAACCAGCTTACAATACAGTGAACAACTGGTCTAAAGCACTTCAGCCTTGCAGTGGAAAATCGTGAAACTATTACTGTGGATGGGGGGTGGGGTGGAGGGAAAAAAAAAAACAAAACAAAACAATCATGTTCAGTATGGTGAGCATATGTACTTACACGGCTCTCGCCATTGGCTAGCTGGTATTAAAATGTTGCAGTGGGCAAACCCAGCAAGAACCAAACAGTCCAACCACATGTGGGCAAATGCGCTTTGAGAACCAGATACAGTGTAAGCGGTTCTGAGCTACTTTTTTTTGGTCCTCGCTTCAAGTGCAGAATCAAGTGGTCCGTCGGTCAGGGGGAACGTTAGAAACGCGGCCGTTTCACCACTTTCGCGAAATATCGCAGGAGCCGTTCGTGACTAGAAACCGGAAACTAAAACGAGATCCGAACTGCCGAGAGCAGCTCAGAAAAGCGAACGTCGCCATGTTCCCGTGCTCGAGTCGACCTGCGCTCTCTGCCTGGAGGACGAGCGTCGCCTTGTAGTCACTCTGTACGCCAGCCTGCTCACCGCAGCTGCGTTTTCACTTGGATTTCACTTTCCCGACTGGAGAAGCTGCGTTCGATTACATCAGACTCCTTCCCCCGCCCCCTGACTCTGTCCTGGGGACAGGCTTCAGTCGCCACATGCCCAGTCAAGGCCAGGATGTTTCCGCCTTAACAAAATTACAGCCGCTGAGAGGAGGGAAGGATGAAGCGCGTTAAATACGGGGTGAACACAACTGCAGCACACAACACTGTCGAGCAAATACAGTACGAGTCACACGCACGAGAGTCACAGGGCCTCCGGCACTGAACAAAGGGCATTGATGCTACCCCAAAAACTGCAAGTGTCACATTTTGGACCGATTCACTGCAAGCATGTCTGTGTACAGTAAAAAAAAAAAAAAACAACATAATGGCAGTTTATGCAACAGTCGTGTGGAATGATCCGGGACGACCCTGGCAGGCTGAGATTGGTGAGCATCCATTGTGTGGTTACCCGTTTCTGGGAGAAACCATCTCATTCGCAAAATTGGAGGGGGGGGGGGTGTCAGACTTATCCATTTTAGGTCACGCGACATAATAGGAAAAGGCAGCATTCTGTGGCAATGCTGGACAGGAACGCCACAAACCCCCAATACTGGAGGCCAGTCAACAAATTGTCTAGATTGCCTTGAAATATAACCTACCCCCCCCAGCCCTACAGGGCTTAAGCACAGCCTTTATTTAGCACTTCAGTACCAGGTCAGTATTACAGTTAGCTATGCTGAAGCTAAGCTGGTACCGGGATGCTAGCAGAGAACCTACTCTCTAGAGCTACATTAGGAGGGCCGTGCCCAAGCGCTGTGGAGGGGGGGGGGGAAGCTTCCAGGAGCAGAAATGGGCAAGACTTGCTTGATATTACTACTTACCGGAGCTCCCTAGTTTGGGTCTATGCCCATCGAGGCCAATTAAAGCCATGCAGGTAAAGTACTACTGTACCTGCTTATTTTATTGACAGGTTACGTTGGTGCAGGTGTTGACCAACGACAAAAACAGGAGTAAAGTGGGGCTGGAAGTGTAGCAAACCGCAATTTCAAGTACGCCATACTAAAGTGCCTTTTATATTTACTTAAATGGCATTTTGTACCTGTGTCCACTGACCGTGGCATATGGGGAAACCCACGGGCCTGGATACCAGAGGGTCAAACCGAGATGCAGTGTTATGGGTTTCGGGATGGAGATTGTTCCCTTGGCCTCCCATCATGACCGAGCCGCCCAACCGCACCAGCACTCGGTGGGGAAATACACACGGGTCAAGGGTGCGAGGCTCACGCTGGCAGAGCAGGTACTCAAAGTGCTTTCCGTCGGCATGGAGACACCGACTTGCGTGGGGTACGGGCTGGAAAAAAAAATCCACGGGCAAGCCTGCCGGCTGGCAGCAGGAGTGTAACCACACAATGCGAGCGGGTTCCCCATCCGAGCGTGCCAGGGCCCCCCACCTAGTGGGCACGGAAGCCCTGTCTGTGAGGGATGCGGGGGGAGACTTGTAGGAAGGGGCCACGATGGTGGGTGCGGGAGGGGGCCCCCGGAGGGTGCTTCAAACAGTGCGCGGTTAATCCCTCTACATGCACTTCAATTTTACAGCAAGAGTGGGCTAGCATACCTAAACAGAGAACAGAGCTTTCATGCAGAATATCTAAATCATAGATACAAGAATGCATACAATTCAAACTTGAAGTTAAACTAGGGCCTGTTAACTTGGAACGACGGCAGCAGAGTGACAGAGTGACTCCAACTCGGAGAAAACGGCCCCCAGGGACGGGCCCCCGGCGGTCGCCTTTCTTTTTGCGTTTCTTCATATTTAGCTCTGCTGCTGCTGCTGATTCTTAGCATAACTGGTAAAGACGAAATTGTAATCGTTGAATTGGGCCAACTGGCGGTCGAGGCGCTTGTATCCCTCAAGTTTCTGTGCAGAAGTGAAGACGCTGCGACATTTGGAGCTCTGGAAAGGCAAGAGAGACACGGGTTAGGGTCCGACGAGACGGACCGGCATACTAAACCTTTCCAAAGGCACGCGCTGGGGTACGATACCTGGTTAACAAAGAGTGTAGTCACGAATTTCCCCGGCTTGAAGACGTCGACAACTTTCCTAATCAGATCGTCGTAGGAGGTCTGAGAGAGGTTAGTTTCGAAGCTGACGTAGGAAAATTCAGGCTCTGGAGTGATGTGGATCGTCCAGTAAGTTCCCTGAAGGTACATTGGTGCAAAAAAAAAATTTTTTTTTTTTATTGAACCGCTGCAGTTCTAATCTGATACGGAGAAATAAGCTTGAGGAGCAAAAGCGAAGCCGGCTGACTTACATCAATCTTCATTCCATTCATTGAATAGCCACAGGGGTTGAACATTGTGGCGTCAATCACAGAACCTGGTATCAGGTCACGAATCCCACTCATCTGAAGAGATGGATTTATATTTCGTTAACCAAGCAAAGACTGTTTGTCGATTAGCCAAAAGAAACCTTTACCAACACCCATTTCTCTTCATGCACATTCAGAAAAAGATCCTTACACGAGTGACATCATTTGCAGAAACACCATCTTTCATGTAGAACTGGTCCATAATAGCTGGTTCGAGATCACTCATGAGAACTTCAAGGGTCTGATCCGCATGCTTGTTCTCCCATAAGTCTGGCAAATCCAGAGTAAACAGGTACCTGCAGCAGAAAAGATTTTCATACAAAAATGGGCAGCTGCTTTGGGTATCTTCATAATCGATTCACAGATCAAGCAGTCTATAGAGGAACTACAAAAGTGGAACCTTACCAGCAATCAGTGTTCATACGGCCCATGCAATACGCTGCTCCATCTAAGAAGAAAAATTCAGGAATAAACATTGCGAGAAACATTCTTACACCATTAGACCATAGTCTCTCCCAAATGACCAAATACTAACTTGGGAATATCTGGCCAAGGAACTCAACTTCCTCCTGGAAGTTCCTGTGAGGGAACTCCTGGTGGGCCGGCTTCATGAAGTTCTTACGGGAATAAAAAAAATTCTGCGGAAATGAAAAAGTGCGTCAGGAAAACGTTTCCTTGCTGTGGAGCTGAAATTTTATGCAGGTGAGAATTCAAGGCATTAAATTAAACTTCTGCAAAAAAAAAAAAAAAAAAAAAACTGGTACAAACGGTAAATTACAGCAATATCCGCACTTCCGTCTATGAAAGCCTGAGCCCTGACAATCAAACAGCCTGCTAGCATGCGACCTTACTGGCATCCGCACGTCCTGTTTGATCGCAACGATGTTTAAAAGCCAGGACTCGCGAATCGCACTTAGGGCTGTTAAATCATTCATACATTTTTCCATTCGTTCGTACTGTAATTCATACCACAGGCATCACGGCCAGGATCTTTCAGCCAAACAAAAAACCCATCATGAGAGACGCCGGTACCTCGATGGCCTCAAAGCCGCAGTATTCTCTGGCGAGTTCCAGCAGAGGAACCAGTGCTTGCAGTAAGAGGGTAGTTCCACATGTCTTCAAAATGAAACGTCTCTTGGAGACAAACATGCTACTCTCACTGTTGGAAGAGACAAGTCAGCATGCTGGTGTCAGTCGGGACATTTAAGGCAGTCATTTCCCCCCCCCAAACCACGACGGCCCCTTTAACTAGAGAATATCGAGGGATTTCCAGAAACTACACAGCTGGCAATATGTTTGGACGATGGATAGTAGACTTTAAATCTGTGGTTTGGCTTTCTGCGTTTCCTCTGTCTTAGCGCTCTTAAGGTCCACAAGCAGAAGAGCAGTCAGGGTAGGACCTGCTGGGATGGATCCGGAGGATGTCAACTATGAAGAAATCACACTCAGGAAAGCCAAGAGTCATTTTGCAGAAGAGAGAGAAAAAAAAAATAAATAAATAAATTCGGGCACAGTGGGCCGCGAGGCTGTCCAGGGCACCAAAATAATCAGGTCAGGCCTCAAAATACGAGTCAGAGCAAAGCATTCTGGGAGACATCCCTGCTTCTGTAAGCAGGAACCCTAAACGAATTGTGGATTTCCCAGACCAACCCGGTGGATTCCACCATATCCATTTCAGCCCCGATGCAGGAATAGCAAGACCCCCAGAGGATACACGATTTCAAACCGTGAGGGACAGCCGGACAGCCTGCCCTAAGATCCCGTCATCTACAGTGACTCAAGGTGGGGACCTGCCTTATGGCAGCAGAGCTCAGTGAGGGACAGGTGGATTCATATTATCCGTGCATAACTGGGGGTGCGGAAGGTAAATTGTTGACACGGTTTCCAAGGGGAAAAGGGCTCATCGGCTTTTATGGCGGCTGTAAGCCGACTCCCCAGCTCAGAAGACTGTTTACAAGCAACCCAACAGTGCGCGTCGGCCTGCACTTAGAGATGAGCCCGTATCCTGGCAGCTCCGGGGGCTACGTACGGAGATAAGAGCCACCCGCGCCACCCAAGTGCTGCTTTCTAATCTGAGGAAAAGGGGGGAGGGGGTCGGAGAGAAGTCAGTAAGCACCCCACCCAGGAGACGGCAGTGAACGAGGACACTCACCTGAGTATATAAGCTTCCTGCTTGTCAGTTCTTGTCACACTTATGATCAGACAATGCACATTCTCCAGCAACTTGTCCCACTCAAACCTGCGAACAGAGAAGCCGAGGTGAGGAACCTTCTCAGGAAGAATCTCGCTCACATTTAAATCTACAACAGTCTCATGGGCAAACGGCTGTGGCAAGAGAAATCATGTCGATCCAACACCATGCCAGCAACCGAGTCTACATTCATGGCGGGGATGCAACCATTACTGGTTTCATGGTAAACCGCAGTAAAATTCCAAACTCACTGACAGCATTATGGAGATTTTTTTTTTTCCCCCCACATTTTATACGTTTTCAAATGCTTACATACAGTGTTGGCTATTTAAAAGACGCATACTGCTGCTAAAGCTGTATGTTTGATGTAAAACTCGGTGAAATTATTTCAGTTCGTGTATCAGTACTCTGAACACTCCACCACATTTTAGCAATACCGTGATAATACTTGATGACCATGATAATTTTAGAATTAGAATTAGAAAGGGTTTTTTTTATTGCCAAATGTTGAGCAGGTTTACAACATTAGGAAATCGCTGCGGTACTCAGTGCAAAACATACTGAAGGCAACGCTTAAATAAACATAAAATAAAAAATAAAAAGTGCTGGGCAGATATATATACATGAATGCGGGTGGGGATCAGTGCAGAACTGGAAGGATGCAGCGGACACAGTGTAGCTTATAATCACTATAATCGTGATATTATCATACCATTTCACCTCTAACTCATGGGAACAACATATGAGTGTTAATCTGAAGATCTGAAAAAGTAAAAACTTCATAAACGATTATAACAACATTGAGCTCTTCAAATAATCTATATAAGATGCTCAAGTTTAGCTGCCAATAAGCTACATTTCTAGCTTGACTTCACTAAAGAACTCTTAGAATCCCTCCAGCTAAGGGAGTCAAGTCAATACAATAAGATGTTTGACAGTTAAGAGTTTACATGCATGAAATACAGGTGGTGAATCTTCAACCTATAGATAAAAAACACGAGTCAGTCTAGCATGACATACAACTGCATATGATACAGTGACAAAGTATTTGCCCCCTTTCTAAAGCACCTCTTATTTTTTTTTCTTATCCATAACACTTGCATCAGACACGAAAGACAACCTTGGTAAACAAATCATTTGATTTTTTTGAGGGGGGGGGGATCAATTTGATTTCATAATCTTTGGTCAGCTATGGTGTGAATTATAATATGCCTGAAATGGGGTGAGGTCATACATGATGAGGTCACCTCCCCAGAGGTCACAGCACAGGGTCTAATCAGAATGAAGCAGCAAAGTCCTGCATATGCAACATTAACATGGCTGTCTAGACTGGTGGGAAAATCCCTTTGTATTATTTTTGTCTAACCTGTATGGGGGTGACATGAAAAGTGTTTAGCAATTCTGCTCAAAAAAAATAAAATAAAAATAAATAAATAAATAAATAAAAATGGATGAAACCATCTCCTTAGGGCACCAGTGTATACGCCACCCATTCTAATGAGCTGCTACAGGGACAAGTCTCCCCCAAGTACAAAGCGAGAACAAGAATCCCAGCAGATGAATGGCAGCAAAGGTGCACACACCATAAAAAGCAGCCTACAGGGGGGTGGGGGGACGGGACAACATGGTTTTAGAGCATGGTTAATATGAAATGTTGCCTCAGAATATACCCTCCGCGTTTCCTGACCATGAGAGCCACGAAGGACGCCACAGAAAGGGTCATAGGAGGGGAACTAAGTTCACAGAAAGCAGCTCTAAAGCTAGTAATCACTTATCACAGGAGCATGGCCATGCGGCCAGGTCCAAATAGGACAGCGCTAGTCTGCCAGTTGAGCGCGGGAATGCACGAGCTGCGTTAGGCACCTGGCAACGGCCATTTATGGCATCAGCAGAGCAAAGAGCCCACCGTGCTATGACGAGTCACTGTTTGCCTGGCCCAAAGCACGGGGACGCGAGAGTTCGGTCCACACGTGCGGATTTCCCGGAAAGGATGAGGGACGCCCATCTTTACACATTACCACGCCACAGTGGGACATCGCTCCGACGGATGAAGATGCGCTTACAAAATGCTGCAGGTTTCAAAAAAAGGTCAAAAACCCTGCCTCGTCGATTTGAAGTGGTTCAACCACATGGGTAACATTCGAATTGTCATAGAAAGCAAGAGGAACATTATGAAAATTGACACTGGCACAGTTAATGTCATAGCGGATAAAAACATTAGGTATGCAGCCAAAACCTACCCCCCCTCACTGTTCAATTATTCATAATCTATTACTGCAACATCCCACTTCCATTCATCAATGGTTCAAAATGATAAAGCCATTCAGCCTTCACTGCATTTTAACCTCGCCGTCATTTCAAAACGTACTCTCAGCTACGGAAGCATGTTATAATTCACACATTAAACACAGATGTCTTCTGAACCCCAACTAGTACTCGAACAACTTTCGGCGACAGAAAAATGCATTCGGTGCGAAAAATTAACCATCAGGTCAAAGGTGTTGTAGCAGCAACACTAAATATGTTCTGCAGATGTTTTGCAAACGGCCAACATGGCACCCAGTGTTATTTGAACAGTCCTTCTGACATTAGAGTAACGGTATTCTGTATAGCTCTCATTCCAAGAGGAAGCCTCAGTGCAGCGGTACGCTTGTGATGTACTGATCAGTCTCGCCGCCGTTTGTTGACGAAGGCATCTACCTCGATGGAAATGCTTCAGCCACGTTTAACAGCTGAGCCTGCAGCTAAGTGATCTGGATCCAACGCCCTTGTGGACTTATTCGGTCACTGGCCGGACTCCGCCCCTCGTCCACTGGCACGGAGTAGCTAATCCAGTTGAGCCGCAAACAAAATCCTGGCATCGTCCGATCAACCGGCCACTCCCACGAAACTCAAGACGGAGGAATTGCCTTCCACCGACAGCGAGTCGGGATTCTGATGAGCTGCCAATAAGTGATTAGTAATTCTAGACAGGAGCAACTGGACAAATTCTCAACTTTTGAGAAAAGTTCTGGGAAGCGTTCACAGCAAACACATTCCCCCTTCACATCAAGTCATCAAGACTTATTGGAACATAAAACCGAAAGCCAGTCCTAATTTAGGTAAATGGTCAGAGAGGTTAAAAAAACGGTAACTGTTTTGATCTTCCAGTCGATTGCGCCATCAAAAACTGCATTGGTTTAGCATTTTCAGACATAGTGAAGGAATTCAATATTCTAAAATGCTACAAAAATTAAAACTGCAGGGGCAAAGTCCTGTATTACACAGGCAATATCTGTTTACGTAGTGTGGTTACATGCAGTAACTAAAGTGTGGAATTGCTGCATTGATACGGTACCTTCGACATGAGGAGGGGGGGGGATCAATGGAACGGTTGTAAAGCAGCAATTTGTCAAATGCACATATCATTTCCACATAATAATTAGATGTTGGTGCAGAATTTCAAGAAAAAAAATGCCCCTACAACGTTTTGGTTATGGTGAATAATGGTTATAGTAATAATATTCCCACTCGCGGTGGTTCTTTACACAGCTATTTTGAAGGTTAAACTTCAAAACGTTCTTCCCATTCCCATAAAACGTTCAGCCAAGTAATACAATTAGAATCTAGTGATCAGTGGTAATTGTGGACACACCACAGCAAAGCACACAGTACGCAACAACGAAATGTGTCCTCTGCATTTAACCCATATGTGACTTTCGTGACATAAGAGGCAGCAGCTAATTCAGCGCCCGGGGAGCAGTGCTTGGGGACGGTACCTTGCACAGGGTGCCTCTTCTTGGTGGAGGATTCGAACCTGCAATCTTTCGATTACAAGTGCGCTAACCTAACCATCATGCCACCACTGCCCACATAGTCCAGCCATGTTAAATATTGTTTTCCAGAAAGCACATCGCATTTGACAAAATCCTGCGAGCACGGAGTATTTTAATCGAAAAAGCGTAACCGGAGCCCGTTTGGCGAACGGGCGTCACCACGCACACGGCCGCGGCCCCTTTAAGCGCAGCCGCGGTTCCGCGTGTCCTTGCAGCGGAACGGCGGCCACTCGCGGGTGTCGCAACACCAGTTGCGCCCCATTTAGCGGTCGATGGAGTCCTCCAATAGGAGGCGTGGGTGGAGCAAAGATGATCAAATCTCAAGGACTAAAAACGTGACTTGACTAAGTCTAAATCCAAGCCGCAGGACTGGTCTGCTAGCGATTGAATGAACGTGAATTAAATAATAGCGGAACTACCAACATGGAGCTCCCCGAGTGTCGGGCAGTACCAATGTGCCAAAGACTAAATCGTCCAAAGGACTGCAGCGAAATAAGCGCACCCAAGCAAAGACTAACCCGTTATCAGTAATGTCTGGCTACAGTTGAACGCAAGACACGTGGTGCATCCGATCTCACAGTTAGACCAAGTTTCCATATTTCGTCTTAACGTCAGCTTACTGTTGCCGGCCCTCTTCATAAAAGTAATAAATCGCTCAAGTGTGCGCGCAGAAAAGCCGCCGCAGTGCTCGTAAATCCGAAGGACCGGCGGCCGATGCGGCACTTCCTGCTGCTCACAGGCTGCGCGGAGGGACGGGGAGCCCCTGCGCAGCCGAACCACATGCCTGGGCCCCGCGCGTCACGCAGACCAGCCAGCGGAAAATTACCGGAGACCATCCGCAGATTCTTACCCACCACGTTAATCCAAAGTCACCCGACAGCAAAAGGAATCATAGTGGCGAGAAATCTGCCAAAGAAAAGCGTTATTTGACGTTAGATAAGCAGCTGGCCGGCGACCAAGCGCTGCGCATTAGCGCTGCCCTGGCCATTTTAACTCGCTAGCTACGCAGGTCCATGCCGAGACATGACGAATGAGTATTAAGGACCCGATTGTGCTACGGCGCACACCATTTACCAAGTCCTCCCTCCCCCAAAACGGTCGCATTTAGCGCACTACTACAGATTTCTTTTCATTTAATCCTGATTACTAATCACCAGCCACACATTTCATTGCTAGTCAGAAATAAATGAATGAATGAGCGTTGGGGTGGGGATGTCTGACGGCCGTGTTATTATTAATAGGTACAAATAAACATCATCCAATTAATTGGCGTCGACTTTCACACCATATTTGGCAAAGGCCCATACAAACCACCGATATCTAGGAAAGGTGGCCGAATAATACCCCCAGGAAGATCGCAAACCTACGAGAATAGGCGATTAGAATGTCTGGCCAAGGCTGCATAGTTCAATGACACTCAATTCTGAAAAGGCCCAACACACCTCGCTACGGATGTAGTCAAAGGTGTATGAAACCGATTTTAGAAGATACTAACCTTGGGATGGTACGAAGGTCCCCAGTTCCTTTAGTCTCATCTTCTCGGGAGAACCACACCTCCAACAGCTTCTCGGTCCCCTCGAAGAAGTGTGCACCGTTCTCTTCCATCGTGAGACAACAGACACCAACAACAGAAATTACACGTTGCTTATTTTCAACTTAATTAATCCTTCCTTGATAGTTAAGTTAATATTTCAGTACAGTCCTTTAGCAGTCCAGGTATAGCTTTCTTGGGTTTACCGTCTTCCCTTTTGCAGAGAATACCGTAAAGCGAGCGCTAGCTAATATCGCCGGCCATACTGTGTAAAGCCGAGTTGCAAGGAAGAGCGAAGGATTTTTAACAGTCCACCAAGAAGCCAGTCTCCAATATTACACCAATCACGGATCCAGACAGTTACAATGAACAATCCGATTGGCTATTGCAATTGTCAATAATTTCAAAAACGGGCGTGACACCTACTCGTCATATTTTTTTTCCAGGCAATGGCCGAAGAAGCATGACTCGCTCTACTAGTGTTATAAATTATTCGCGTATTAAGTATATCCCATAAAACTTGCATGCGGTGCGAACTGTCTGTTGCTATGTGTAAATCAGCGATTAATAATTTCACGAGTTAAATTGATTTTCAACAATGTAATATTAAACATTAAATATTTGATTACCAGTAGTTGAAAACTAAAAAACAACTATTTATCACCTACTTTTCAGAGATAATATAGAGCATAGAAATCAGAAATACTAGGCATTTTTGTTTATTCCAATAAGGCCGTAGAATAAATATATCAGAGGTTTCGTTTATTCGTGAATCAGTTTTTAAAACGTAGCTATCACATTCAGAACTTTCTTGCTACAGTGGAGTGATGGTAATAATTAAAATGATATATTTGATTCTGCACAATTAATGCACCTGTAATGAAAAAAAAACGCAAATCGATATCACGTGTATTTGTATTGCTATTAAATTGGGTAGAGAAAATGTCAGTTATTTGTCTTGCAGTTAATTAAACAAAAATATTTCATAAACAGCTGCTGCTTAATTAGAATTCTAATGTGCTTTTCCGTTATTTGGTTGCGGCGCAAACAAGCACAAAGCGCCAAAGTGCATGCATACGTCATTATTTTTCTATGGCTAGTTTGCGAACAATGTTACTTATAAATATTGTTGAATGAAACCATGAAATGTTCGTCAAAATTTAAATTTATGCGCAAAATCGCCGAAGACTTGCGAAAAAAAAAATCGAATAATTAATGATAAACTTGCATTTTCAGCCCACACGTAAAAAAATCCAAGATATGAAGTACGTATACCCGCATTGTTTTTTTGTATTTTAGTGCATGTTACTACGCAAGTGCGTTAACCGCAGAGCGGTGTGAGGATTGTAGTTTAATGAGCTGGGGTCGGGCCTTTTGGCGGCGCCGAGCTGGTTGTCAAAAACTACCGACCCCAGAATGCCTCGCGGGGCAATCAGAAACGTCAACGAGCCAGTGAACATTGAGCGGAGCAGACCAAAATCCCAAACAAGGAAATGGTGGGGGAATAAAACGATCAGATTATTTAATTAATGCATGTAATAATTAATATTTTATTTTATTGTAAATTAAGAAATATTTATGGGTAACAATGGATTACGACTTCAAAACAAAGCTCGCGGCGGAAAGAGAGAAAGTAGAAGATCTGTTTGAATATGAAGGTTGCAAAGTGGGTCGAGGCACCTACGGTCATGTTTATAAAGCTAAGCGCAAAGACGGGTAAGATAATTTGAAAGCGTTATTGTTATTACTCGAACACGGAGATTTTTGTGATCATATGTTCACTAGCGAAATAGGCATAGAAACGGTTCGATTTGCCTCGTACTCTCCCTGTGACTGTTTTGTTTTCATGCACGCAAGCACTCACTTAGCTAGCAATAACGATCCTCCCCCAAAACAGAGTGATGATGTTTATTTTTGTCAGCCCGGGCAAGGGCAGAGGGTTACTGTATGTAGCAAGCTATTTCGCAACTTAGAGGTTTAATGTTGGCATTCAGCACTTTTCGCGCACAGTAGTTGTGGCGTTACCTCGTCAGACAGCAATCATTCTGCTGGCAAATCAAAGCTTTAAATGTAGAATAGCGATGCATCAGAAGGAAGACGTCAAAAACCAGTAACAGTATTAACAATCAGCGAGCCAGATGATGCAGATGCCGTGATGCACGCGATGAATTGACAATAGTGGTCAAACTTCATCAGAAGATAAACAATGTAGTATCGATACACAGCTAGGTTTTAAGTATAACATAGAATTGTATTTTTACTCATTTACTTGTAGATAACCAATGGTCAGTCATTGCTAGGAAATACAGTCCATGTGTTAAATCCTTTTGGGCCACTGTCATTCGTAAAATAAGGAGAAGCTGCTAGACTCCCAAAAGGACCTTGAAGGACCCACGTACGATTTAGTTTATGTTCAACTGTAGAGATTGTTTTAATCCTGTAGCTCTCGGTTATGCCTCAGGAACGATTTTGCCTGTTAATTTTGTGGGTTTTAGGATGTTATACTGATTAACAATTTCAATCATTTGTTTTAAATGTAAAGAAAACAATGACATTCCCCAGCAATGAGAGCTACAGTAAATTGATGCCTATATTTGCTTCTGTGATGACAGATGTGGGACTCCTGATGGTCAGATGACTTGCTAATAATGATTTATCTTCCTGCCATTTTCATATTTTAATCAGATAAAGTATGTACTTGGACTTCATATATTTTGCAGAGGAGTTTTCATTTTAAGTTGATGAATCAAATAACTTTGGACATAGGTAACACTGTAGGAGTCATAAAATAAACCTGTTTTCAAAATTGAATCATTTATAACGGCTAGCTAGAGGTTTGTCACTTTTCTTTTTTTTTTCTAACACACAAGGGTTTTTGTTTGCCCAGTTTGCTGAATTGCCAAACCCAAAGCAGGCTGTTTTGTTCTTGTAGAGGGGGAAAAATCTGCGACAGGAAAAGAGCTACTTATTGCATTTGCATATAACAAGTTTGGTTTCAGCAATTGACTGCATGAAAGTTTACACAGGGTGGCGTACATTAAAGATCTTAATTTCCTCACAGCTTTGGTAGCTTTAGGTTCAGGGTGTTTTTTGCTGTTTCAAGTAGAATATAGTCGTTTGTGTCTTTATATTTACATGTTTAGGTTTGTTTGTTTTTTTTGCTTATCTTTTTAGGGAAGGTAACAAAGCGTTGATGCTAATGTCAGGTTGAGTACCCTAATCCCACTATATTTTTTAAGTTGAGTTTGTTTACTTTCTTTTTTATTTCTCAGTAATAATAATAAAAATTATTATTAAAAATATAAAAAAATAGTAAAATTATTATTATTAAATACAAATAGTAATGTATAATACAGGAATAATATAAATACCACATTTATGTAAAGTGACAATGTTTCATTAGATTTTTGTCTGAAGTAAGATGATTTAAGATGAGTGTAGGATGAGAGTGTTGTACTTCATCGGAGCTCAAGTGGGAGTTTTAGCTCGATATTTCATCAAACTCCCAGAAACTGCCGCCAAACTTTTATTCACTAATTTTGATTGCTCGTTTTCATTGTGGTTTGTCTGTAAAACCTCCAGGGCAGGGCCCCCAAGGGCCACGAGTCGCGCGCGGATCTGTTCTAAAAATAGCACAACTCACCCGTGAGCAGCGTCTAAAATTTAATTTTATCATGTTTTATCATTGTTTCTCTTCTTCTTAAATCACATTTGTATTTATATAAATTTGAAAATAATATCTAAAAATAAGGATTTAAAACATTTATTATACACGAAGTTTCATAAAATCATAAATGTAATCGATGATCTTCACATAGATGAGTATCATTAATAATAATATATATCTAAAGGTAAACTGAGCAAATTTGTTATATAAGAAGAGTGCATCAAACTTCCCTTCGTATGGCTCAGTACCGGTGAAGTAGCTCTCAGTTTCAAAAAGGTTGGTCACCCCTGGTCTAGGAATTATTTGAAAAGTGCTGTAATAATCGCACATTGGTCGTTAAGGTCTGATCAAGTGGAGTACGTACTGCAGTAAAATGTGAAAATGTTGTGAAATACTTTGAAGGGTTGTTAGTCACTGTTCCTGTTAAACCTCAGTGTAGCATCAAGCATTTTTTTTAACTCAAGATGACATCTCTAAGTGTACAGTAATTGTAAGCAGTCAGTTTAAATTTAATGAAAATATTGAAATTCCTCAGAAGTGAGAGCTACGGTAAACTGACGCTTATCTATGCCTCTGCGCTGATGCACGTGGGACTGCTGTCAGCTGACTTGCTAGTAATGATTTACTTTCCTCCCAATTTCATATTTTAATCAGGCAAAGTATGTACTTTTATTTGATATATATTGGGGTGGAGTTTTAGTTTTAAGTTAATGAATTAAGTAACTTTGGCCATAGGTAATAAGCCTTAGTCACTGTTTCTGCGGAACCTTGGTGTAGTTTCCGGGATTTTTCTGCTGAAGTCGACACCTATTGACATGTAATAATCCAGTGGATATTAAAATGTAGGGTATGGATTCCTTGTGCATATATGACATCATTTGCTTATTTTAGCACGGGGAAAATTAGCAGCCTGTGGAAGATAAGGCACCATTTGTAAAATAATATTGGAGGGAGGTCACAGGAAATCAGAGCGACACGGGGAAAAACTTTGTTTTTATTCAGTTTTTGAGGTTGAATGAGTAGCAGTGGAGAGCCCAAGATAATATGAGTCTGTAACTTGCGGGGTTTTGGTTCAGTGGGCCTGGGGGAGCGGGCAGCAGCGTTCTGCGGCGCACGCTGGCACGCAGGTGGCATCTCAAGAGCTTGAATGCCAATCCCCCACGGCAGATATGATTCAGTGCGCCAATTATGTGGCCCCTGACCAAAAGACCCGTGTTTGTTGCTCAGGAGAAGGTGAAACTTGTGGCTTAATTTAAAATCATGCTGTCTTTCTGTATCTTCACGGTGCCCGTCCTTCTCTTCGGTTATTTCAGATATTTCTGTTCGGAATGTCACAGCGAGCTGCTGCACTTGCGCACTGCCCTCCGCCGACAGAGCTTTG
This sequence comes from Brevimyrus niger, assembly GCA_015164015.2. NCBI lineage: Eukaryota > Metazoa > Chordata > Actinopteri > Osteoglossiformes > Mormyridae > Brevimyrus > Brevimyrus niger. The sequence continues at coordinate 3,641,440 of JAABNY020000038.1, forward strand.
CGTTTCTGAGTGTCATTCCACTTTCGATCTTCACTCCTGATATGAGAAATACCTTCGTTACTCTTCTCTAGCGCGGCAGCACAAGGTCACCGCTGCCTTCTGCGGAGCTGACTAAACTATCGATTTAAGTGTTAAGGAAGTGAAGCTTAATTCTCTGTTTAAATGAACTCATCCCTGTGCAAAATAATCTACCTTTATGCCGTCTAACTACGGCAGGCTTTCCATGTGCGTCTTTCAACATAAACCTTGCTATGCCAAGGTCCTAAGCTTTCCTCAGAGATAAAATAAAAGCACTCTTAAATTGTATTGACTTCTTTTCAGTTTGAAGGTTAAAAATAGCCCAGATCTAGTGTGCGTTGTGCTACGTTGGCAGTGTGATAGTGAGCTCCACTTTGCTTGGTCCTGGTGTGCTTGTTTGTATAACGGAGGGTGGTGGTGTAGATAATGTCACCAATTCTTATGGGGTGAGGGAGTGGGCGGGGCTCTTCTGGACTTCTCCGCAACTCCGCACTCCTGTGGCTGAGAGAAAAGGCCTTTGGCAGGTGCCGCGGAGACCGGCCCGTCCACTGGCTGCTCACAGGCCCACGTTCGCACGGGGCCGACGGCCACAGGCAGCGATTGTATGTTGGTTGTGAAGCACAAGTTTAATTTCTGATCTATCTGTGTCAGTGTTTCTTAATCCTGTCCTGGGGACTCACAGACACTCCACGTTTTTGCTACTAGCAGCTGGGAGGAAGCAAAAACGTGGACCATCTGTGGGTCCCGAGGACCAGATTGGGAAACACGGATCGTTTCTACTTCCAAATATTCCTGTTTTTATTATTATTATTATTATTTTTTTTTTTCAAAAACATCACTCCTAAACTAAGAATATTAGCCACCATGTAATTAACTGTTAAAATGAATTCAACAGCCAGTGATCAGAACCTGTAATTTATTCTCTTTACATAGTGTGTCCAAAATGAAGCAGGGCAGATAGTTAGTGAAGATGTGCTTCGTTCCAAGCCAGACTGCCTTCACTAAAGATGACTGAGAAGACAAAAGTGTTTGCTGATAAAATGTCTTTTTCTCCCCTCACTTGTTTCATATCTCTGCAGGAAAGACGAGAAGGAATATGCACTGAAACAAATAGAAGGTACCGGAATATCGATGTCTGCGTGCAGGGAGATCGCGGTGAGTGGACATACTGGACACGGATATCGATATGGGTCCGTGGCCAATGGGTTTTACTCCTCATGACCGATGTCAAAGGTCATCCATTTTGGGGTCATAGGTCAGAGCCTTAAGGGCCATTGACAGTTTCAGCTATCAGCCAACCAGTAACTAAATAAAACTGATTCTGGCAACCATCCAGGGATATGCATACCATGATTGGCAGGTTGACAGTCTATATATGGATTTATTGAATTTCTCCTCTTCTTCTCTGGCAAAGTTGGTGACTGCGGATTTTTAAGTGAACGAAGCTGGTTTTTGCTTCATGGGTGCTTCGCTTGCAATCAACATGCAAATAGAGGCGACGTTATGGGATTACGCAGAGTCAGAGTTCAGTGATAGGTAGTGCGTGAGAGCCAATCAGCATTCAGGTACGTGAAGTCATGCTAAGTGCTAAGCAACCCGTCTTCCATGCTACCTCTATGACCTCCTTCTTAAAATCATTTAAACAATGCAGGTGGGTACAATACACTTTTATTGTTGTCGTCAGTGTTTCCGATTTCCCAAACAATGGGGGGTGGATTTCCTGCAACACTAAACATTTCAATGGCCCTTGTTGTAATTTCAGTCGGCATTTAAATTTTAATTCTCAACTTATCGTTCCTAGTATCACGTACACTGCACGGAGGTGAGTATCGGTCACCCCCCCCCCCACCCCCCCCCCCCCCCCCCCCACCCCCCCCCCCCCCCCCCCCACCCCCCGCCCCCCCCCCCCCCCCCTGCCCCCCCCCCCCCCCCGC
>JAABNY020000038.1:3643491-3660008 GCA_015164015.2 Brevimyrus niger
CCCCCGCCCCCCCCCCCCCTCTCAGCTAGCCACTCTGCGCTACCCATAAATTGCGGGACGAAGCCAGTCCTGGTCGCAGTTCTTGCTGCGCGTGTTCTTGCAGCTGCGTTGACATGATGCATGGCAGGTGTGAATCTGCACGCATATGCCATGCCATGCGAGGACGGATTGGCCCCCGGCTTGGATTTCAGTCAAGTTCTGGGAATCATTAAAAATGAAATTGGGGCAGCTCCTGGTTGACCTCGTGGTGTCATTTATTTGTGTGTGTGTGTTTGTTTGTTTGTTTTTACCACCTGACACGGGCAGCTCCCTGGACACGGAGTTTATTTTGTGGTGCCCTCCCCCGGCCTGGTCCTGCGAGGACAAACATTGTAGGCACTCGGATCCGACCGGGTCTGCATTCTATTACAGCCTTTCATATATCTGTAGCTGTGGTAGGGGCCATGTCATAAGGTCAGCCTCGTTGCCATGGGGACCAGTGACCGCGTTTGACGTGTAACCGTGCCGCCTCATTGGCTCTGTCAGCGTCCCATGCAATCTCAACATCTGATTAAGAAAAACAAATGAATAACAAAACACAAAAATGCCACAAATTCTTCGGGTAGTTCCTGGCTGTGTGTCTCTTGACTGATTTGCATGTGAGAAGGGGGCTGAGGCCATAGACTGGGTTTCATACCTGGAGTCAGAGAGTACGCAGCACATAAATTAAAACAGACTTAGGTTGGCGCCTTTAGATCTAAAACTAGCTGTTAGGAGCAACATCCTGTCTGCTTCACTGTGTCCAAGTTATGTCCTGCCTTAGGAAAAAGAAAAAAAAAACTGAATTTTAAAATGTAGATGCCGCATTGGAAGGGGAACACAGTTGAACAACAACAGTCGCCTACTTTGTGAACAAGGATTTCAAAATAGACTTTTGGACCTGGTGCATGTGAAAGTGGGTGTAGCTCTGCATGGAATTGCTTGCAACATAATGTCTTTCGGTACGTGTTACTTTAAAGTTAAAGTTGTGGTAAATTGGCATTAGCTGACACACAGGGGCAAAAGTTTTGTCGGTACAATGGATGCGGCTGACCTTTGACCCAGTGGAATGTGTTGGGCTGTTTTTAGCAACTCAGAACTGAAGTGAAATGCCCGACACGGAGGAGCGTTGGCAATGACGGGACGGCGGGCTTATGCAAAGAGAAGCGGCCGGTCGTGTTGAGGGCAGCTGTGTTGAAAACGATGGTTCTTGCAGATTGGGAAAGCCTTTGGTCCGATACCTGACCACAAACCTTTTTTGCGTCCCGTGATCGGGCAGATGCTTAGTCAGGGAGGCTGCTGATGTCACTTCCGGGCAGCCGGATCGATGGGGGGCTCTCCCATTATACAGAGAGCCCGGTGTTTCATCTGGGTTCAGCTCTGCTAGCTGATTGGCAGCTGTGTCAACCCCCTCCCCCCCCCCCCCTTCCCCCAGGCCCGGCGGCGTGTGGGATCAGCCCGTCTCATGTTCTGGTGACATGAAGGGGATGTTGTCCTTGAAAGAACAAATGACGTCACAGTTTGCAGGGCATTAATCCTAAGCTGTGTCACCAAACTAAATGCCTGATTACACATCGACTAACGAGACATCAAGGTTAGAATCCTGTCCTCCCGAATAGCTGAAATGCTTTCGCTTTTTATCTGTCGTACGTACATATCTTTCGGAACGCCAGGCAGCCAGGGACCCGCTACTAACATCCGCTTTCTAGTTGTGGTAACCGTTACCGTTTCCTAAACGAGACGGATACCTATTTACGACTGGATTCCGTTCTAACGAACGGGTCACGCGTGGAATCGGCCGAATGTTGGAATCGGGTAATCACACTGACTTGCGGGTATGGGAATGAGACTGAGTGCTGCATGGTACAATGAACTGCTTACTGTGCCGTATAGTACAGTACTTTTCCACGGCAACTATTGTACAACACACAAAGCGCACCCGATAGCTGCCTGGTGCACCCAAAATCTATTTATTTATCTTTACAAACATTTACTAAATAAAAATGAAAAATTCTGTCGTAGGTGCAAGTCGGCGTAAGTCGCATAGGTTGTAAGTTAGAGCTTACTAAAAGCCCTAACGTAAATGGAAACATCATACATATTTTATTTAGTCACACGTATCTGACAATTTTAAAGGCCTAGGATTTAGAGTTTGGAGAAGTTGTAATCATTTTATTGTTCCTCATTTGAAGTGTTCGAAAAGTACACTTCCGCCCCTGAACGTAAGAGCACCACCTTTTATGGGAGTCTCAGCCCTCGTGTCCCACCACCCCGAGACTGACGTGTTGGGTCAAACTCACCGCTTTGGGAACGCTTTGGGAAATCTCATGAAATCTCATGAGAGCCACTTGTGACTGGGTTGCCCGTTCTCCTTCCTCCCAAGTAGATGTCGAGCTTAATTTTAGGTTGCGATACTTGCTTACCAACCTTAGTGGTATTTAGGGGTTGGAATGCGGAGCTGGTGCCCAGTGGTCGAGTGGGCTCCCCTTTGCCAGTGTGCCCACTGCCTCGTGCCCGGAAATTCCTGGAGTGACCTTCAGGATCACAGTGACCGTGTACTGGACAAGCAGCTATGGACGCCGGTAACATGCTGCTCATCAGGAGCATGACATCTATGACAAATAGGGAAGAGGCAGAGTTCTGTTCATAAGATAAGATAAAAGGTTCTTCATTTCGAGGGAAATTATTGTGTCAAGAGAACTCTCACCATGTAAGATTAAAACAACAAACAGAGCTTAAAAATACGAAATAAAACAGTACGATATAATGCAAAAATGCAATGCAATTTACTATAAAATAAATAATGCAGTTTAATGCTAATCTGGCAGTAATGCAAGCGTTTGCATCTGCAAGCGTTTGCAGACAGTGCAAAATCAAAACCGGTAAGGTAGCATAGCTTTCAGCAGCTTGACCATTACATTTCCTTGTTCTTGTTGTACGCAAACAATGGCACCGAATCACTAGATGTTTGTCATGTTAATTTAAATGTATTTATTGAAATATTTCATTAGTAGTTGATAAAGGGAGAAAAATATTGGATTGGTGTCGGCAGGAGCTCAAAATTTTAATACCGGGATCAGATGCCAGGGATTCCTGTCAAACCTGCTGGTGTGATGGTTTATTTATTTACTTGATGATAGATTTTAGTCACACCATTCAGCATGTTTGTCTGCGTGGGGAAGGATTCGGGTCATTCACTGAGATTGAGCGTTGTACCACATCGATGGGTTCTACCTCGTGTTCGACCATGGCTGCTTTTAGATGGATCCCTCTGCGCAGTGATATCTGCTTGACACTGTCCACCGGTTGCAGGGCAGGGCAGTTTCCATCGGGAGCGTTACGGTCGATATTCGGGCAGGCTGGCGTTAAGGCTGGCAGAAAGCTGACGTGAGGAGAGGCTCTCCGCTGCCAAGCGATTGCTTATGCGTCAGCGGGGGAGAGAGACCCGCATAATTGAATCCCGTGGACGGAAATAGTAAATATAATTGCTGTGGCGTAATCCCAGAGGTTCTGCTGCGGGAGGAGGGAGAGAAGGCGTGGAGTCCCCCAGGATTACGGATATCGAGATTTTCTGAAGGATTTCTGCTCCGCCACCAAACAAGCCACACACTCCTCGACATGCTAATACGCGAAAATGGACAAATTAGTTTTTCAGACACGACTGAATTCTCCCTGCGCGACTTTAAAGCCCTGTATTACAGAGCAGCGTTTCCGTGACGACGTGTGTCACAGCTTAGGTACGAGGGCCGCAGCGTCAGACCTGCACTTTATCCCAGTGTAACCTTCACTCTTCAAGGTTTGTTTCTGAGTCTCCGGGAGTATAAGTTTCATTGTACTATGGGCCTCCAATAGACCATAATGCCAAGCGAATGCAACAACCCATAATAACGGCAACAGTAAATTGCTATCTTTATTGTAGCTGTCGTCGGGCATGTAAATAATTATTAAAAATGCCCCCTTCCGACACAATGAAGCTCTCCACAGAAAATTATAGCTCAGCCCTGCTGCACACAAAAAAGTGGGGAATAAGGTGTAATGTGTCTAAAAAGTAGGAGCATTTTATATCAGTTACGCCCGAGGGTTCTTCAGAATCCTGCGGTCCGAGTGCAAACCCGTTCTGTATCGTCCGCTGTATGGGTGCAAGGCAGCCGTGTGGAGCGACGGGAGTCCCTCTGCGGCAGCGTGTCACGTGTACGTGTCAGACCGCCGTGCCCCGCTAATGTGGCCAGCAGCCCTCCGCAGCGTTTGGCGAATCCCGTGCTGAACAGCCGCCTACAGAGACAGATGGCGAGGCTCCGCCCTGGACCTGGCTCCGCCCTGGACCTGGCTCCGCCCTGGACCTGGCTCCGCCCTCAATTTTTTCATATAACAATAAACAAAGATGAACTAATATTCCGGCTCGGCCGCTGCTGGACTCGAACAAGCACAGGAAAACGGTGTCAGCGGCCGACTTGTTTAGATGTCGGTTATCCGTCGACGGCTCCTGGGCCTACCGGTGACCACGGGCCCGATCCTGTTCCCACCTGCCACCCCCGTCGACGACTCAGTTGAAGAGAAAGAGACCGTAAAGAATCCAGAGCCAAAACCGTGTGGACCCTCATCCTGTTCTTGACATGTGAAAGGGCTGATATATTAGTATGTTTAAAACCGGTTTTGTTCTTAAACGGGAAGAATTTCCTTATCTCTGTCCAAGCGGTTGTCACCCTAATGGAAACCGGCTTCTGGAGAGAGTCCCCCGGAGTCGACGTCGGTGTCTCACATTGGACACACGGGTGGTGGCCGCAGGCCCAGAGAACCGCCACAGAAGCCAGTTTCACTCGCATTCTCTCTCTGTTCTGTCCAACAGAAACAACGGTTCCTTTGTACTGCGGTCCAAACCCCGCTCACTGTGCTCCGAGTCGAATGCATGCACGTGGCCTGCCACGCGTTATCGTTTCGGCGCGCTAAGACACTTGCTAGAACTCCCTGGCCTTTACTCCACCAGCATGTCTCAGGACATTTCCAAAGCCAAAATAAAGTGTCTGATAAGTTTCCGGCTTCACGGGTCACCTGCTTAAGGACAAGCTGAATCTAATCTTTGTTTAGCTGCGCCTTGGCATTGCCTGCTTGCAGTCGACTGTGATTGTTTTTCCCCGTTGGCGTTCTAGGTGATGTTCGAGGGAGTCCTGCACACAAACCTTATGGAAGAGAACAGTTTTGTGTTATTTTCTCTTAATGATTCAGACGCTGGATAGTCGACGGGCTGATGGATCCTTCGAGGGACAGTGTGCGGTTTAGCGGGTTAGGCTGTGCGCCAGTAATCTGAAGGTTGCCGCGGTGATCCCGAGGTTGCCGTGGTGATCCCTAAAGTGGCCGCGGCGCTCCCAAGGTTGCCTGCGATTGGAAGGTCCGGCTTTGTTATAATATAGTCACCCCTCCTTTGAGCAAGGCTTTTATGAACCCCCCCCCCCCCCCAAAATGCTCCTGGGACACCAGACACGCGGCCTGACTCCGTGCTCAGACCCCGAGCTCCACTCTCAAACCGTTTACGTGTTATATTAAGGAGAGCATGAGGGGATACATGGAACAAAATTTCAGTGTAGCTATACTTGTGAGAAGCTTTCGCTTGAAATGGTTGTTATTTTATCACCAGGCCAGGAACCTTTGGCGTAGGTCCTCATGGTTCTCGTGACAACAAGCAGTAACCCGAACTGGTGCTCTCCCCCGCTGTCGAGGTGTCATAACAAGTTAATATGTTTTATCCCCCCCCCTCCACCACCACGGGCAGCGTGGGATGTGGTCATAAGCCGTCAACTGGCTCCCGCTGCCGGGTGATGAATGATCCAAACAGGGTATCTGTAAGCGAGTTGGGGGGGGGGGGGGGGAGGATTCTGCATCATTTACCTGATGCCGGTCGTTTCTGTGCCCTGGGACTCTTGTGTCTGCAGGGAGGTCTGGGAACCAAACTGAGCAAATTATTAATTTTTGCTTCTGCCTTTCAATGCTATTCTCAGTTAGGGACAAGATGTGGCTCATCGCCTTGCCTGCAGAAAGGTCCCCATATCACAGTGTTTCTCAGTCTGCTCCTTTTTGACCCCCAAGACGGTTCACATTATTGCTTCCCTTCAGCTCCTAGTAAATGTGGACTGGGGGGGGGGAGCGAAAACGCGGACCGGCTGGCGGTCCCAGGGGACCGGGGTGGGAAACACTGCCCTGTCAGATCCGAGGCCCGTGATCGTCCCTAAGGCTCACTGTGGTCCCCGTGGCCTCCCTGGATCCTCAGTCCACCCTAATTCATCCCCTTGGCCACCAGCCTTGCACCTCATATTTGCTGCTGTATTTACTCTGGAATTCACTAACATTAACAATAGCTTTTGTTCAAGTGGAATGAACCCCGGTTTGTAGAGGGACAGACCTTGACTTGGAACACAATTGTCATTATGCCTTATTTCCCCTGGCGGGGGACCAGATCGTCCGCCGCTGGCCTTTGGAATAGGGGGAGGGGGGGGTTAGAATCACTTCGCCTTAACTTCCACGTTGCCAAAATTAGGACGCTAGGTAACATGCCGGGTGCTCACGTCTGCCCTCCGTTAAATGCCCTGAGAGTGAGAACGCCCAGCTGTTAATGGCGGCCGTGACTGGGGGTGGGGGGGGGGGTGTCACCGTCACGGAGTGATCTCTCCCTCCGCCGACGATGACATCCCAACGGCGAAACACCGTACGGCTGCTCAGGCAGCGCCAGGATATTCCAGTCTTCCGTGGGATTCCGTTCCTGTTTATGAAATGTCCCAGCGAATAAGAGAGGCACATGTGGAGCCAACCAGGGACTGAGCTGAGTTGGGGGGGGGGGGTCGGGGCTTCTTACGGGAAACATCACTCGGCCTCTGGAATCACCTCTTCAGGTTTTCTGGGGAATCACTGTGCGGCCAAACATGGATAAAACTTAAGCAATAAACTTTATTTCCGCGATTCTCAGTTTGTTATCGTGATTTTGTGGTGGGGTTGCAAACATCATGATGGTATTGCAGTCACCTTAGATCAGATGAGCCACATAGGTTCAGACCAGGGTATAATGTGATAATTATTCACATTACTGTTGTTGCTGCTCTTTGTTTGTTTGACCACACATTTATTGTTCAATTGAGTATTTTATTTAGCATTTTTAGATCTTCTCTGCCAGTCATATATTCTTCATTTAGTACTTTGAACTGTCTTAGCAGCTTTTTTTATAATAATAAAAAATCACAGTACAATGCACAAATGCAAAGTTCAAAGGCATTATAAATGCAGAATATACAAAGATGCAAATCTTGTCTTCGATTATGACTCATTCCTAATTTCACCCAAAGGGGTAAGCTAGTTTTGTGACTCGTTGCCAAGTCTTTTTTATTTTCGTTTATTGTAATTTTGATCATTTAGTCATGAAGAATAATGTTTTCCGACCTGGCCCTCGGGGACTGACAGACGGTCCATATTTTTGCTCCCAGTCCACATTTTTGGAGGCAACGAAAATGTGAAATGTCTGCGAGTCCCCAAGGGCCAGACTGGGAAACACTGATATAAAATATAGGTGAGTTTTTCTAGAGATAGTATCATAAACGTTTTACCAGTCCTATAAAGATGGCGCCATCTTGTCATTCGAGGATTTTAAGTTTGTGTTCCACGCTATAGTAACAGTATAATTGGTTTAGCCTTGTGTTTATTACGTATCTCTGCCTTCAGGATGCAATGCGGGGGTGGTACCTGTACTTCTCTACTTATTAACTCATTCCTCACACTTGTCCAGAATGTCCGTGATTAACATATTAAATTTCTCCCTCTCAACCATGTGAAGATGCAGGCAATCTATCACCACATCAACGATCTTGTCTGTGATCTATTTTAGCTTGATGTGGGTCGACCTGCTTCCTCCGAAATTAGCAGCCGTTCTGTTTCCCGCAATTCCAGTTTGCTCGTGAGTCGTGCTGTTGCCTGAAAAGGGGAAAACTCTTGGTGGCACAACCTGCAAATAGGGTTTTTTTTGTTTTTGTTTCGGGGGCCATTTTGTAGCCAGAATGAGCTAATGTAGACGCTACGTGTGTCCAATACTCGCAACACGGGCACATCCTTCGAGTTAAAGCAAGACCGGGGCAGCATATGGCTGCCACTTACCGAAAACAGTAACTCTTATCGGCTTCACATACATTTTTGTTAATCATCGATGAACCGACATGCGGTCCCAGTCCTACTTCAGACTATTGGTTTATTCGTCTCTGTGAGGGCAAGGCTGATGGATCCCGAGCCCTTCTGTGTCTGCTCGATGCTTTAGGGTGGAAATCGGGGAACGCTGCCTGATGACCGGTAAATCCTCAGCCCCATCCGCATGCATGCGGTTGTTATGCGGCTATAGATGTGAGTAAATTTAGCTTCAAACACCCTAGCTGATTAGCACCTCACTTTGCGGTTGCTGTGTTTGGTACAGCTGCTCATTAATGCAAGGTCACAGGTCCGAAAATAACTGCTTAGTGCAGCGGTGGTGTTGTAGGAAGACATGACTGATGACATCTTTTGTCAATATTTGAATTGGCTGAAGACACGAAAGGTGGTCCTACCTGTAAGCTTGCCTAACGAACGGGCCACGGAGTATGAACAGGGCTTGACACACCTTAGAACAGGTGATAGCAATTATGCTTTGAAATTGACAAAGGCTGCCTTGCGGTGGGTTGATGCCCCATCCTGGGTTATTCTCTGCCGTAAGAGCATAGCTTCCGGGATTGGCTCCGGACCCGCCCTTGACTCCGAATAGGACAAGCAAGTACAGAGAACAATCCTCTGATCCTCTAGAAATAACCAGCAGTGAGGTGAACCCATACACGATGACTGAATGCGCACTTCAGAACGGAATGATACTGGTTGTTGGTTTGAAGGTTCGGTTAATTAGAGTGTGAGCAATCCATGGTCAGACCGCCGGGGCGAACGCCTTCGCATTTCCTGCACGCTGACTGCATTCTGCGCCTGCCGCTCTTTCTGCAGGTGCGAGTAAATAAGGTTTTTTACGTCAACGACGTATCTGGAGAAACGGACGGAATTTGGGTCATGAGATGGCGTCTCTGCAGGCAGAGTGCCGGTTCCGGAGGTCCAAATAGCCATTTCGGCCACCGCTCTCTCCTTCTGCTTTTTTGGGGTCAAAAAATTCTGGCAAATCTTTATGACCAACATGAAACCGGCACCAAAGCATTTCCTTAAAGAACAGGAAAATCGCTACGCTGCTCTGCCAAGTGGTAGCTCTTCGTACATATTAAGTGTATTACGTCGCCCATAAGGATTTTGTTTGATAAACGTAGAATAAGCAGCTACGATTTTGGCAGATGAAGGATGGCGTTATGGTTAAGACTTGAACCACTCCGTTATTTCCATGCTGCTGGGCAGTAAAGCCTCATACAGCATCCTCCTGGCTCTCTTCTCCACACCCCGAATACATTCATTCATCTCTGACAGCGCCGATCCCAGCAGAGATCCGGATCCTGGAGGAAGGTGTACCCGCTCGCATTGTAGTAATGTTTGCTGAGACAGCAGCCTGAGGTCCAACCCTTCACTTTGTCACCATGAGTGAGAATTTCATGGCGGCATCGAGGCCTCCTAGACCTGTGGTCATTGGCCAAGGACATGAAACGGAGATTTTAAACGGACTCCCAGTGATTTAGCAGCGGCTGGGATGGTCTGATGTTAATGTGTCAGAGGGTGGAATTTTCAGGAATCTTGGGTTCAGTCCTAATATTTAGGTGTAGTGGGTTACCTGTGTGGTCCGGTCATTTGCTATTGGCCTCCTCAGCTGTTGTAGCCAAATTGAGAGAGATACAGCTCAAGGGTAGAACACGTGGTTTAGAAGCAGCAAGAGTATGTTGAGGTAGCAGAGGATTAGCCTCGTTCCTGGCCTAGCACGCCCTGAATACTGCTTCTGTTTGTGCTTGGGGTGCTGTTTGATGGCAGCCCCGTTTGGGTGCGGCCCCCGCTACTCATTACTCACCCTCCGAACACGCGGTCCAGTTAAATTTCCGGCCCCGTTTTGTTTTCTGGATAACGAAAATCCATTGTAACTGTTCCATCTGCAAAACAATCGGGGATTAGCGGGCGAGACAAAGGCCGAATTGTTTGATGGGAACAAGGTTGGATCCAAACTCCTGAAGCACATGTTCTCTCTGCACATGTTCAGGGGAACGAATAACAGTAAAAGAGCTCTTACGCGTATCTGCTCGTCACTCGCGCATTTCTGCGTTCCCTTCTCCTTTTTGCTGAAGAAATTTTGCGCCTGTCTTCCCAAGTCTGTGTCTTTGTGGCCCCGAGAACAGGCAGGCCACCTACAGTCGCTAACTTGCCTACTGCTATGCCTTTCTGACACCCTTCAGATTTATTGTTTTGCAAATTCCTCAGCGATGACTTCCATCAAATCCACAATAAGCGTTTAGTCTTTCTCGAGCTCAGTCCAATTAGAGAGTCGTGTTTATGGTGAGTGGTTAACTGGAGTGGCCTTCGCGTAAAACCCACATTCGTGTTTTTTCCCCATCCGTGTTTTTTGCAAAACAAAGTGGAAAATGTACCTTTTTCCTTCCTGTTCAGGTTTGGTGCAAAACACGCCTCGGCGCGGCAGAATATGCGACCAGCTGACCTGCCGCCTCCTACTACTGCTTGAGTTCTTAGTGCTGGGTAATAAAGGTTCGAACCTGCGACCAGAAACTCACTTGAATAAGTGGCACACTGAACCATCTGAGAGGTGTTTTCGTCCGTCGTCGTTGCCACTACTTTCCCCTGAGTCTCTTCTGCGGACTGTAAGTGCCTGGCCTTCATCCAGACAGGACTTGGCACAGCTGCGGAAAAATTATGACCTATTTTTCTGAAACTGAAGGGCAAACTGCTTGTGTTGTTTTAAGTTCTTCCTTCTACTACTAAGTTAAAAACATGCATCCTGCTTCATTAGGCTTTATCCCTCAGGGTGGACAGCTAAATTACTAAGGATGGTCTGGTAATTGCACTAAAACCATATATATATATATATGTTCTTGCATAGAGTAACAAAAGAGCCCTTCATGCTCATCTGTCATTCTAATTACATGTCCTGCTCACTTTATAGAGCATATATAGAATATATAGAATTCCTTAATAAATCACTTCTGGGTGCGTAATCAGTGCACAATCAGCGTAACTGTCAGGATCATCAAACAATGGCCCTGGATCGTAGAATCGCTTTTGTGTCAACAACCCCGACGACCAGTTGTTTAGAGTCCGAGGTGGAGGCGTGGCCGTCGAAACGAGGCTTCCTGCCATTTAGCCGGTGTTTTTGTTTTGAGCGATACGGCGAGAAGGCTGCCAGTGTCGTCCTCCGCTCGTTCTCACGCCGCCCGCCTGTGGGGGCCGCCTTGTTTTCCCGCTGAGGGCGTGCGACTTTTCCCGCCCACGTTACGGTTCGCCAGATGTTCGCCTGTGTGGTGACGTACGTCCGCAGCCCGGCCCTCCGGCAAAACCATTTTTCCCCGGGGGGGGGCTATGGCGAGCTCCGGTGCCTTGAGCTTGATCCCGTCGCTCACTGACACCATCCCACGCCGTAGATCAGGGGCTAGACGCCAATCGAGTGCTAACCAAAGCTGTCGGCAGCTGATCTCGCTATCCCTGTCTGTCAGGAGTGAACCTTGGATTTTTTTTTTTAAGGTGGGAGGAGGCATATCAGGGGTCATAATTCATATGTCGGGGACAAACTCTATTTTTTGGATCTGTGTTTGATGGGGAGGGAGCATTCTGGCAACCAATCAGCTCGAACCATTGTCCCTGTGGGCCTGCTCCCATATGTGCACCTTCAGTCTTTTTATTAACGTTGTCCTTTTGCCTCCAGTCTGTTGTGTTCCGGTCTAGCCTCATGCAACGATATAAGTGGTTGGCTCTAAAATTACAGCCCAGTTCCAAGCAACGCTTATCGAATTTGCCGTCCGGCCCGAGCAAGGCCCTTATTCATCTCCTCTGACTCAGGTAACAATGAGTAACCGCAATAGGTAACGTGTGACACTAATTCTGTCCTTAGAATGGAGACGCTCACACCGTCACGGCAGCAGCAGCATGCTGCCCCTGCCCCCACGTACCCTTTGAGGTACCGATTTATCAGGGCTTATTTAGGATGGCTTCATAGGGGTTGGAACGAACTGTATGTTACACACAGATTTAGCCAATCTAGCCCCCAAGGGACAAGCAACCGAAAAGCAACCATCGACCAGCCTGTTTTTGTTTTGTTTGAATCTAAGTGAAGAGTATAAGGGCAACGGGACATTATGTGGTTAGCAAAGGATGCACCAACTGGAAACCTCAAAACCTCCCAGTTTGACTTAATCGAGCCCTGGGATGATAACGAAGCACAGATGGGCTCCCAGTTCTCTGTGGGAATGTTTTCCAGCGTCTCTCATTCGGGATCTTAATAAACACTGGCTCCTGTCCAACGGCAGCCCAACCTGGAAGGTCAGCTCAGGCCGAGTTCATAGAATAACTCTCAATGAGAAAAACATGTAAGAATCTGTATGGCCAGTTTATATTTACGTGCATTGGGATCCTCTGATGTAGGTTTGCTTACTAGCTTTTTTGTTTTGAACATTTCCATTGAGATCCCTATCAAGGGATCTTTGTGCTTTACACCACTGTTGCGATCTGAAGGTCCTCTTTGACCCGATCTGTCCCTTGACTTTGTTTTCCGTCTCCGAGAGTCAGAGGAGGCAGAACAACTGGTCCGACTGTTTACTTGAGCCTAATTCGATGTTCACCGTTGATGTATCAACATCTGCAGCTGCTGCGAGAGCTGAAGCACGCCAACGTGATAGCCCTGCAGAAGGTGTTCCTGTCCCACAGTGACAGAAAGGTGTGGCTCCTCTTCGACTACGCCGAACACGACCTCTGGGTGAGTGTCAGAGTAAAGGCGCATGACTCCCTGCTTCCGCTCCTGCGGTAAGTGATCCAAGGCGTCCTGCTATTTTTAGGCCCTGGCGAATGATGAACTAGACTTTGTTCTACAGTGCTCGTCAGCAGTGATGTGGTTCAGGGGTTGTACCTATGCCTAAAGGTTGCAAGTTCAAGTTCCAGGGCATGACCCAGCTGTTGAAACCTTCAGCTGGGTGACCTAGGTTGCGTTTGACCAGAATAGAACGAGATCACTGTCTGTCTCCATAAATGAGCAGGATAAGTGTGTTTGCGAAATTTCTGATGATGACGACGGGTAATGCAGTGGTCTGCTCTCTCTCTGGCTTCTATTCCAGTGTATCTGCAGATTGCACTGGCCTTGCCACATTTCATAACAAGTCTCTAACACTCCCCCCTCTACCTCTCTCCATTTTTTTATAGCACATCATTAAGTTTCACCGTGCCTCAAAGGCCAACAAGAAGCCAATGCAGCTGCCCCGGGGCATGGTGAAGTCACTCCTCTATCAGATACTAGACGGCATTCACTATCTCCACGCCAACTGGGTTCTACACCGGGATCTGGTGAGTGTCGCTCCCCCTTCCTGCCGTGCTTGTGGTTCCGACCCCCTCGTAAGGAGGGGCAGTATAAGGGACCTCGGAGTACTTGGCTTCTTCGGAGTGTGTGATTTGGTGCCCGGACACGGTTTGGCCCTCCTGGCTGACGCACAGCTTGGTGTTGGCTGTACCAGCTCCCACCGCGCTTGAACGATGTTTGTTTTACCGCCGCTCAGTTTAAACCCGCTCTGCCACAGCCATAACTGCCTAGTGCAGAGGGGTAGCGAAACTGATCTAACTCAGTAAATGGGAGCATGGATAAAAAGGCGATTGTGTTCCGATTTGTTCTGAGCGCCAAGATGAGCTCGTTCGGATTATCCGCCAGCAGAGTTTCCGTGACGTGAGGCGTGTGTCGGCCAGTCGTGGCGGCTGTACCCTGCGCCGTGAACACGTCCTTAACGTGCCAAGCAAGGTCTGGAGAAGGCGCCCCGTTTCCACGATGAGGCCGCCATGCCAAATATGTGCCACGTCATTGCCAGTTTTTGATGCGTGCCGGCAAATGGCGTCCTGTCGCTGTCTACACACTGACGGGCTGTGATATCATCAGCCAAATCGCGATGGTTGTGGCCCTCTGCTTGTGGTGGGGTTTACCGCAGGAGGTCATAATCCCCCAGGCCCAAACGCGTAGAGGTGTGTTTGTGTGGCCGCGCACGTGTGTCCTCAGCGTTCGCACCTAGTCGTCTTTGAGCGGCCCTCTTATCTTCCAGCTGCTTTTCTTTTCTTTTCTCTTTTCTTTACTCCCCCTCTGTGTGATTCATTCACCTGCTTTTCCTCTCCTTGTCAGGGGGTCTCGTCTCCGCCTGCCCTTATCTCATCAGGGTCTCTATCTTTGGAGGGATACTGGAAGCTTCAGCTCTCCAAGCTTGATGGCCGTGTGACACACTCTGCCGTTGGTGTGAAAGTTTTTTTTTTTTTTTTGTCCCCTCAAGCCTTTTCGAATTGCTCATGAAAACCACATGTTATATAATAAGCTTCTGCGCTTGCGACGGAAACCGACCATTGAGATTACTACACTGTTGTTACACTGTGGTCAAATTCATCAAAGATTCATAAAGCAATGTTTTTTTTTTCCTCAACATCAAGCACACAGCCCTCCTCTTGCTTAGTTGGGTAGTGAATTTTGACATATCAAGGTGCACTTTGCTTGATTTGAGTTTTATAGAAGCCTACTGCTGTCGCAAATCAGGTCCGGTAATCAAGCCCCCCTCCCCCCCACGCCTGTGTTCAGCATTCTCGCCCAGCTGCCCGGAGCATGACCCGCTTGCCTCAGAAGAAGTCTGGAAGCTTCCGTTCTGGATTGGAACTGCGTCGTTGGGGTGGGCACTTCATCTGAAAGGGCCCATACGGCGTAAGACCGGTCAAGCGAAACCGCATAACCCGAGTCGGCTCAAAGTTTTAAGGAGCTGAGCTGGAGAAGAGCTTCTGGTCTGAGCGCCAAATGTGTTTGCAGAAAGTGAAAGAAGAAATCGAGCTGCTAGGGATATTGCAGTAAGGGGTGGCTGTTGGTGAAGGCAGGCCGGCTGTGTTGTCGGCAACTCGCTGTGGCGTAAAGAGAAGCGACAGTTAGAAGATGGGCTAACAGTCTGGGGCAACATTTTGGCCACAAGGCCGGACTGGGCGGCATCTGACTCCGTTGGCCTTTGGGGACGTCCTGCGAAAGCCCCCCCACCGCGTTTTTCTTCATTTTCCCAACAGCAGCTTTCTCATCTTGTTTTTCGCGGCGGGGGCCGGAGCGCCTTATCTGGCTGCTGGTTCTTCCTGCTCTCGGTGGCTCCGGTTCTGGTGCCCGTCTCCTGAGCGCTTTTCGCCGCGTATCTGATTCTCCGCCAATGGCCGAGGCTGCCGTACCCTATCTGATCTCCCCCAACCCGCCCCGGTGGCTTCCTGCTATTGTACGCAGCCCCAAGCGCTGCTGTGTTCTTTGTGGGTCATCGTTCTTTCTTTGTTTTCTTCACAAAACTGTTTGTATGCACATGTATGTGTGTGTGTGTGTGTGTGTGTGTGGGACTTTTGATCAGTCTTGTCACTCGCATGCTTGACACTGACACAGAAGCGCGTGACTGACGCAGTAGTGTGACGACCCCTGTTTGACTCCATCTCGGCGTGAAATGAATCAGCGGCGACCTAAAAAAGTAGTTTTCTGAGAAATGGAAACCTTTAGGGTTGCGTGACCGAGCGCCGCGTGGTTACGTAATGTCTAAACATAATGCCATTACACCGTTATCAGCTTATAACTTATTGAATTGTGCCTCAATGTTGTAAGCGTCAACAATTTAAGGGAGGACTTCTGTTTCCCTCGGCGGAGCTTTAGATAGACCGTGAAGCTCTGGGCAGAATGACCCATTCGCAGCAGCTCTGCCGTTTTCCAGTGGCCTGCGTTTGTGGCACCAGTGCACTGCACTACTGAGATGCCCAGCAAAGCCAGTGCGTGAGCCTGGCCCCTGGGCGGCGGGGGGGGGGGGGCACAGTGTTTGTACTTGTTCCAGCTTCTCCTTAGCCACCGGCAGTCCACACTGGCCCATTTGGAATGCTAATTAGCTGAGAGCTTAAGTGCTTGAATAGACTGAAACCTCCACACACTGCAGTTTACCTAAGAGGCCGCTCTCCTAGAACCGTATGTCATCAGGAATAGAGGGGGGGGGGGTCATCCCTTGCCCCCACTACTTGTGTTTTTTTAACTGTTGCTTTCAGAAGCCCCCCCCCCCTCCCCCCTCCAGTGCTGATTACAGCCATTGTCCCAAATCCCAGTGAGCACCCTCCACACTCCCCTTATGGGCTTTCAGAGGGGGCCTCTGTCTTGCCATGGCTCCCTTGCGTGAGAAATGGTGAGATCTGACTGGGTGATGTGATTTATGGTCACCATAGCAAAGGCCACCCACCTATGTTCTTCAAGCTAAATAACGGCT
This sequence comes from Brevimyrus niger, assembly GCA_015164015.2. Classification (NCBI taxonomy): domain Eukaryota; kingdom Metazoa; phylum Chordata; class Actinopteri; order Osteoglossiformes; family Mormyridae; genus Brevimyrus; species Brevimyrus niger. The sequence continues at coordinate 3,659,919 of JAABNY020000038.1, forward strand.
AGGGAGAGCTTGTGTGGGGGGCGGCATGGTGGTGCAGTGGTTAGCACTGTTGCCTCACACCTCTGGGACCTGGGTTCGAGTCTCCGCCTG
>JAABNY020000038.1:3700204-3710636 GCA_015164015.2 Brevimyrus niger
CCAGGCGGAGACTCGAACCCGGGTCCCAGAGGTGTGAGGCAACAGTGCTAACCACTGCACCACCATGCCGCCCCCTCAGTTTCAGCAGTGCTGTGCAGTTGGGACTCGTTCCGCACGGCGGTGTCCTTGGTCTTGCCCGTGATGCACCAGAGAAGCCCGTTCTGTATGGCAGTGCACGGGCCGGTGCCGCAGCGTTTCACAGGGTGTAGGGGGAGACGGCCCTTCCGATGCTGTTCGGTGATTCTATTAAGGCCCAATATAGAGTTAAAGGTTCCACGTGGAAGGTTCCACGTGGAAGGTTCCACACTTCTGCAATTCCTTCCTTGTTTTATTGTGTACCGTTTTATTAGTTCGGAATTAAAAGGGCACGGGAATATAAAATGTTACATTTTAGTATTCTGCCTTTACGGCAAGTGAGATTACTTAACTGTTGTTTACTATGGCAGAGTGAGAATGTGCCGTAAGCCTCGATAATGAGAGCGTATTACTGCCACAGAGAGGAATGGAGCCGTTTTCCACCAATGGTGGTTTACCTTTGTGGTGTCATGTGACTTGGCTGCAGTTCATCTTTTGGTTGGCCTCAAGGTAGGGAAATAATACTCCTAGCAGCTGCTGAAAGCATTTCCGGTGAAGGGTTTTCTCCTTACCAGAGCACACGGAGGTCCTGTGACACGCTGAAGCCCGCCTGCTGTAATATATAAAGTGAAGGATATTTTCGGGCTGGGGAAAGTGGGCCTTTCGGTGTTTCAGGAATGGGTTAGTGTTGCAGCCCAGAGAGAGAGGAACTGAGCTGATAACCTGTGGATTGTTTACTCTGGAGTACTTCAGGGATGAAGCGGTGAGCTGCGGGGAGGCCTCCCTCTCCAAGTGCACACAGGCCTGTTTGATTATTCTCTTGCCCACTGCCTTGTAACCCGCAGCACAGGGATCACTTCCTGATGGGTGTCAGTCAGCTTCCGGCTTGTTTGTTTAGACAATGTTGCAATAAAAGCCGATGTGTACTTGCCAAGTAGCCCTTTAACTGTGACAGAAGTTGCATGGTTTGTATGTTTTCTACCCACGGCGCCTGATTGTCTTCTCTAACTATTGTGGCATTCATCTATTATATTAATATAAATATATAGTTTCTCCGAAGCTTTTTGTGGTTTGGAACATTTAGCGTTTTTACTCCACTGTATGGAAGACCTTTTTTTAATTTACCTTTATTGTATGGAAGGCCAGTTTTTAATTCCGCTCTGAAAGAGGTTGCTGTCATATATTAAGGGATACTGAACCCAATCTGTATGGTCTTTCTCCAGGATAAGCTCACATGCATATGTTTGTAGTTAAAATCCTAAATGACTATCCTGTATACTGGGTGAGGAAAGTCCTCAACTCTCGCAACCTGGAAGTTATTGTTCTGAGGGTCGTTTCCATGGTTTTAGAGCCAACTGACGGCCTTGTCTGTAATAGTGAATCATGTAGTGTAGTTGCTAGGCAGAAAGCCAAGGAAGCCATTGAAAGCCCCTGTTGGAAAATCTATCAGAACCAACTGTTTCTGAACCTTTTTTTAGCCCCCCGTAAACCCTCTGCACCTCCCACCCCCTTCTCCCCAAACAGCTAACAGATCAGCTTTCACATACTTGCATGTTTCCTTCAATTCTCTACTGTCTTTCTTGGTGAAATGACAAGCTGTTGCATTTTGTAGCTGAAGCCCAACTCAGTGAGCCTCGCTTGTTTTATTTTCTATATTATAGAAGTGGCACCAAAGGTCAAGAACAAACTCTAGCTAAACTGCTGCTAGCTGAATACCAATGTAAAGTAGGGTTAGGCCAAGTGGTAGTTTGCTTTTTTTTTTTGTTGGTTTTTTTTTTGGTGAATGTGCCCTTCTATACATTTGTCACACTAAGTTGTTACCATGACAGATTACATCTAGTTGTGTTAGAGCTTCTTTAAAGTGTTTAACAGTGATCTTTTAACATGTTAGTTGATCTGCGTTTGCCCTGAGGAGGTTGCTTACCAGACAAGTGACGACAGCAGCGACCATAGAGTACGAGCTCCCATACTGGCCCTCGGCAGTGCGACGCTCCTGTCACACTGGCAGCTGGAGTAGAGACGCTGAGATCTTCCCTCACATGTCCTGGTGGTTTCCTCTTTCCTGCCTGCAAACATCTCGCCAGTCATCTCTGTGTTTTGGCAGTTGTGTTTTGTGTTTGGTGGGGGTAAATGAGCCATCATCTGTTTTTGTTTTTTTTTTTTGACACCCATATGATATGATACTGGGGGAGATTCACTTCCTGTTCTTTCTGGAATTTATATACTTTCGGAGGGCGGGCGAATGTAGACGCCTCCTGAAAATAATTTCCTCATTTTTGTTCTGGTCCCACGTGTTCAGAAGCTCCCTACGTCGTTGGGTGAGTTTGAGGAGAGTCCATGACCGGCTGCTCAGAACGTTGCGTGCTACAGTAACTGCGGCTTCATCAGCATATTGACATGTTCTGCTGTCTGCGACTTGAGGCTGGTCGATATGTCGATGTTAGAAAGGCAACCCGGTGTGGGTATCCGACTGTGACTAACCGGCAACTTTTTGCCTTTATTGGGGAAGTAGACTTAAGCTGAAATATAGCAAAGATTTATAAATTGTCTATTAGGTCAGCCTTCGAGCCTAAATTGTACATGGTTAAAAAAAAAAAAAAACATTCAGCGTATTTAAACATTGGTCATAATGGTGGTCCGTGACTTGGGCTTACCATACGTTTGTGAACTATTGCTTTAGATTTTTAGATAGTTTTGTATGCTCCCTGACTGGCTTTTCAACAATTAAATCTTGCTCATTTATCAAAGAAATCCCGTGTTTAGTGCTGCATGTATGTGTGCTGGGACTGTTTATCTTGTTTAATATTGCATTAAAAAAAAAAAGTTATATTGCCCAGGCCTGTGCTTCTATTGTTTTGGCAGCATTGAAACTTGCAGAGCTTGCGGATGAAGACAATACATAATTTTTTATCCCGTGGAACCGAATAGGTTAATTTGCTGGTCATGTTTCAAAATGAGTTAAAAACGTCGCTATTTGCAGCCGTCTCATTGGTTGGATCTTACCTGCAGCTCAGTAATTAAACGCCTTTTCTAAATGGTGAATGAGCTGACAGAATCCTGTCTTCCGCTTTGGAAAATGACGTCCAATGCAATCGTGTTCATTTTTTTATTTATTTATTTTTATTTTTTTTACAGTTATGTCTCTAGGTCTGCCGCTGACTCTGGATGTTGATGGCTTAAATAACGGCCTGCAATATAGGCCAAGATCGAGAGATCGCATCAATGCCAGTTTTGATTTTTATGGCTGTTACCGATATTAAGTAATATATAGAACATCTCTATTCATGACTTTTCTTTAAGCCGGGGTACTTTGCGGGCATAAGATGTTTTGGTCAGGATTTGGCTGGTGGTTCAGTTGTTTGGATATTTACTTATTTGCATGTTACACTTTCTGAATGCATTCGAGTACCAAGTTATGGTGCATGAAGGAATGTGGTAGTTTCATTAGTTGACTGCAAACTATTGCAGTAGTTCTTTAGCCTCCAAACAGTTTTCACTGTGCAAATAATATAATAATGTGTGAATGAGTCTGGGTGAACCGCCTACTTATGTCAGCCTCCCGTTTGTAAATGATCAGCACAGTTAAACATACCTAGAGGTTTATGTCGCGGTTCTGATGTAGGCTGTCATGGTTAAAGCTTATGAAGGTTAATGAGATTTTGTGCTTAATGCTTATCCTGCTTTATCGTATCGTTTTTGAAATAAAAGGATAATTCCATTTGACACTCAAAAAATGCGGAGACCTTAACTACAAATCCTTCATTAATTGGAACAATATTGGTTCAGCTGTGTCAACAGTCTTATTTAGCGATGTTTGACAGGATCATTTTATCACTTTTGGCTTCAACATGTCTTGGTAGATTTAGAGTTAAAGCCATTACGAGGGGGGAAGATCTCCGCACTCAATATTGCTTTACATTTTCTAAGTGGAGTGTCTATCTACCATAAACTTGATTGAACCCTGTCACCATCTTCTCCTACTCTTTTTCGGGGCCCAGTGGTGAGCTGTTGTTTTGTGCAAATAATGTGCATAATAAACATAGCACATTTTGAGAGTTAAACGATTTGCTCCTATTGGTTTTTTTATTTATTTATTTTTTTGTTAATAACTTCCCCACCTTTTTTTAAAAACTAACATCGAGCTCTTGGCAGAAATAACACCCAATGCTTAGTGGCTGAAGTTGATGTTTTTGTTTTTAAACTTTCTGTTTTTGCTCTGAGTCGTGCTCTCGGCATCACGATTTAGGTCTTCTGTAGCTCCAGCAGTGCTGAGGTGTGTGAAAGTTGACCAGAGGCTTGCGTCCCGATTTCAGCACATCTTTGTGTGGTTCATCAAAAGCAAGGAGAAATACTGCTCCTGTTTTTCTCTTTTGTATGTTAATGCTTCAGCATAAAATGCGGCTCTGAGAAGGACGGGGCGTCACTTTTAATCGTCCTTTAACCCTAGAGCAATGTTCAAAGCCTCGGGCAGTGTGGGGCTAGCTTTTGGACGCTGGATACTGTCTGCTGTGTTCTCTTAAGACGCTTCTTCCTGTATTCTGTGTAACTGGGTCATAGGTCACTTGCAGACTTGCACTCGGCGACGGTATAGGAGAGCCCCGCCCTCGGAGCCGAGTGGTGGATTACTTGAGAGACTCGCAGTTGGTTCTGATTAGACACGGAGGGGGAAAAAATGTCCACGCATGTATAAGTAGCCCCTGCCATTCCGGCACTGCGGCATGGAAGGGCCTGGGACCCGTTCTGCGGGGTTCGGCAACCCTGTCGGGCTGCCAGAAATCGTAATCCGCGCTGAGCCTCGCAGCCTTTCTCATTTAGCTGCCGCTAGCACCGTCTGTAACCTATGCTGCGCGGGTCTGCGTATCATCCTCGGCGAGGATCTGTGTCGACCCCCCCCCCCCGTGACACATCGACGTCGGCGAGCTTGTGATCGTGTCAGCTGCCGCTGCAGTGGACGCTCTAGCCCGACAGGATGCCGATTTGCATGTTTTTAAATGCTGTTTGTTCGGTTAGAAGCCTGGGCCGCAGCTGTGGCGCTTGTGTTTACGTGCCCTGAGATTTCCATAGATGCACCGTATTCCCAAACGTCGAGCGGACACCCCTCCAAATCATCGAATTCAGGGGTTTCAGTCACGTCCATAGCCACGGGTGTATAAAATCAAGCGCGCACTACTTCAGATATTTGCGGAAGAATGGGTCGCGCTCAGGAGCTCAGTGAATTCAAGCGTGGTACCGTAATAGGATGCCACCAGTGCGATAAGTCCATTCGTGAAGTTTCTTTACTACTAAATAATCCACAGTCACCTGTTAGTGGTATTAGAACAAAGTGGAAGCAATTGGGAGTAGGAGCAATATATAGGCCATGTAAAATCGAAGGGGGGACAACACATGCTGAGGCCGACTCTCTGCAGAGTCGATAGCTACAGACTCCCAAACTTTGTGTGGCCTCCAGATTAGCTCAGGAACGGTGCGTAGAGAACTTGGGGCTTCCACGGCCAAGCAGCTGCGTCCAAGCCCTGCATCACCAAGTGCAGTGCGAAGCGTCCGAGGCAGTGGTGTGAAGCACGCCGCCACTGGATTCCAGAGCAGCGGAGACGTGATCTCTGGAGTGACGAATCACGCTTCAATGTCTGGCAATCTGACGGACGAGCCTGGGTTTGCCAGCTGCTGAGAGAACGGTACTTGCCTGACTGCATTGTGCCGAGTGTAAAGTTTGGTGGAGGGGGGGGATTATGGTGCGGGGTTGTTTTTCAGGGGTTGGACTCGGCTCCTTAGTTCCCGTGAAAGGAGCTCCCAACGCTGCGTCATTTTGGACAATTCGGTGCTCCCGACTTTGTGGGGACAGTTTGGGGACGGCCCCTTACTGTTCCAACGTGACTGTGGGCCAGTGTACAAAGCAAGGTCCATAAGGACATGGATGAATCTGGTGTGGAGGAACTTGATTGACCTGCACCGAGCCCTGATCCCAATCTGATAGAACACCTTTGGGATGAGTTAGAGTGGAGACTGCGAGCCAGGCCTCCTCGTCCAACATCAGTGCCTGACCGCACAAATGCTCTCCTGGAAGAATGGTCAAAAATTCCCATAAACACTATAAACGCTCTCCCAAACCCGGTGGACAGCCTTCCCAGAAGAGTTGAAGCTGTTATAGCTGCAAAGGGGTGGGTCATATTAAAGCTTATGTATTAAGAACGGGATGTGATTAAAGTTCATGTGCGTATGAAGGCAGGTGTCCCAAAACTTTTGACAATATTGTGTACGGCTGTTGATGCACATATGCCGAAAGCTTTGCCCGTTTTGAGAACTCTCTTCGTGTGTTTGAATAGCACTTGTTTTGTAAGCTCTCTACGCTATTAAGAGTGGTTTTGAAGGTGTTAAGTGTGTGTCTTTGATTAGCTGTGTATTTCAAGGATGCCGGCAGACGAAGGCCTTGTTAAGGACAAAAACATTTTTTAGTGCATGGTCGAGAGAAGCCGGCCAAGTATTTCACACCCATTTCTTATTGCCGTTAGCCAGAAGCGTGGCTCTCCACCCGGCCAGCTAAGTAGGGCCAATCAGCTCGCATGCGAATGCAGTATGTGGGATGTTTCTATTTATTTATTTATTTATTTATTTATTTATTAAAAGGCAGGACTCGCCTCTGTTTGAGCGCACAGCCCCAGTACGCATGCAGTGTAGGAACCACCAGATGATCCCAAGCAATCCTTATTTACGACCTCTCTGGCAGGCGGATTTGGAAATTACACTGGTGTTAAATGTTAATTTTTCTTCTCCCTGTCAGTAATTGTACTAACATGCAACAGATGAGTCTTGTCCGTAGTAAGTTTGTAGATGTATGCGAATGTATTTATTTTTTTAGAAAGGGATGCGTGTACAGAGCTAGCGTGGTCCAAAAGTAGGTGTTAAGAAAGTAGTTTGACCAAGGGATAATTCCAGTGCGTCGGTTTTTATGCTTTTCCCCAGGACTTAGTAGCAAACTTAGCCATCTTGGGGTGCTTTGCACGGTTGGCTTGAATCCAACTGGTTTTAATGGTCTTTCTTCTACTTCACCACCTAAGGAGTGTGGGGGTGGGTCTGGAATAGTTCGTTTAACCCAAGAAATATATTCATTCGTTGGGTAAATCTTGGGCTGGGTGGGGAGAAAAGCAGAACCCTGCCGTGGTCTTGGACTCCTACGTGACCCTGGCGGCACACGCTGCACTCGGCGCTCCTGCTCTGCTGCAGACACCAGATCCACGTCAGAAGCCTGCTGGTCTGGGGGCGAGACTCTTACAGTCCCGTAGCGTGAAACGCCGAGGCCTGTGTCGCTAGGGAGCGTCATGGCCGCCCCCTGTGATCACCTGACCCCAGGTGTGCTTGCCCTCTGTCAACAGGCACGTCCTCTCCTCTCCTCTCTGCTTCCGTTGCATGTCTTTATTCTCTCAGCTGAAGAACGAGACCTGGGTCTTTAAGGGCCTCTGCTCAGGTCCTGCAGCCATTAAACGCTGGCTTCCTTTCGCAGTTCTGATTACTGGCGTTTTCTGCTCATGACACTGTGTTCATTCCCATGCTTTTCCTTTGGGCTGAAATGTGAGCGGAGTAAGTGGATTGATACTCTGGCCATGGCCAACTTGTTGTTACTTTTTGTTTGTTTCGCCTGGGCAGGTTCATCATTATTGGTTGTCCATTATTTAAAATGCCCATTTTTCTCATTGCACAGATGGTAGTTATCACATAGTAGACTAGTAAACGGGCTGCCTGAGAGTCCTGGTTAGGGAAAGTGCGAGGTAGACGAACCAATCGTGACGTGCTGCTCAAACAGACGATCGCTGTGGAATTTCTCAGGACCCCCAGCATGAACCCAAAGCTAAAGCTCTTGCTTTTTCATTCACATCACAGTTCTGTCAAGCCGGTGTTGGACTTTTACCCCTGCTGCTCTTAATCAGGCACCAGCTGTGTGCTGGAGCACAGCAGTATTTTGGTTTTCTTCTTTTCAAACCTCAGACGCACACACACACACACACACACACACGTACGTACTTACAGCGTTGTATTTCCTGCAGCAGAAAAAAATAAATATCGAATTGGTTTTTGTCCAGATAGTAACTGAAAGAGTCAAATGCTCAGCATCTGCTGGGTGGCTGCTTGTGGCATTTCGCTGCCGACTCCTCTGTCTTCCTTAGGCGTGCGGCGATGTTGCTCGTGACTTATGTTGCCATGCAGATGCCCCTCATGCTGTTACACTCTCCATGCTTTCCTTTTGACTCTTGTGTTGTTTAGTCCATTTAAGTGCACATCAAGTGCAAAAGCTGACCGGGCAGTTCAAAACAAGCGGTCATCGGTGCTTTCACTTCAAGCAAGACTGCATGAGGGTAGCAAACGCGTATCTGCTTGTTAATTTAAAAATACTGTATTGCAGTCTTGGTCTTGATTCCTTGATAGCGGGCTATTAAACTGCAAATTCTGAAATGTGGTTTCGTGAAACTTGCCAGTGCAAGTAGACTAAGCCACAGTCATTCCATCTGGGCTGATTTCAGCCCTACGGAGAATGTTAAACCTGCTTCGTTAACTTAATTGTGGGGGGGGGGTGGAGTATTTGTTGAAAGAAACATGCACCAGGTGTTACGGCTTCCTCTGGTGAGCAGATTTCTCTCCAGATCTCAATAACTGACATGGCAAGTCCAAGATGTTCTGCTTTAATAAGCGTCTCCGCTCCTTTGTAGCTGAACCTGTTGGTTTCGCTCCAGAAAATTTACAGCTCTACTTAGCGACATATCACCCAAAAAAATAAGGCTGTGCGAGGAGGCAGGAATAAACGGAGTCTGCAGACCAGTACTGTAGGTGCAGTGCGATTTGGAGTGAATCACCCAGAAGGTCTGATGACTGAGTTGTGGGGAATGCAGTGTTCCGGGGATGGAACAACCTCTAGACTGCTAAGAAGGAAACTGCTGTCTTTGCCAAAGTAACGTATCAGACACTGTTCCCTCGCAGTGCATCTTGAAGCCTTTGTGCTTTTACTGTCATGAAAATTAAGCCGTCACTTCAGTACAAGAAAGTCTATCATTTGGCTGAACTTGTGTTTTCTGCCCTCTTGATGTGTGATTCCGACAGAGTGTGCAGACAGTTAACGTGCCGGCAATACAGCGTGCGATATCTGTGGTAACCCTTGCGCTGCAGAATTTCTCCACTAAGTCCCGGACCTCGGTGAAGTTTCCATATTTAAGCATATTTTGAGTCAAAGCATCCAAAACCTCAACAGGAATTTAAGATACTTTACGGTATAGTACCGCAGAATTTCCAAAAACAAGCTCAACCTTGGATCAAGTAAAGAGAAGTGCGCTTCTCCTTCTCGTGAAGGTCCAGTCCTGTTTGCGGTGCCCTGGATGTTTTCTCCATGCTTCTCCGTGTATTTGCCATTGGTCTGCTTAAGGGGGGTTTAGCTAGTTGGCCTGTCTGGGCTGCAGTGCAGCATGTTTCCGTCAGGGTGGTAATCAGAGGCGCACCACGCATTGCTGTGGAGCGTGCATTTGAAGGTGGTCTGAGCCACACAGCCGGCAACTGAAGCTCATCTGTAAATATTTTGGAAATGAATGGTTGTGGTGCAGCCCCTGTGTTCAGGATGTTCTTGTCCGCTGTTATTGTGTAGGAAGGGGTTCTCGGGTCCCACGCTCCCTTCAGAGTAATCTCAAACCACGCTCTTGAGTCTTCGAGTGTCAGTCTTTGCCAGCAGTCATGGCTTTATCAGTGGTGCTCTGCTCAGGGTTAAAGCCCATAATTCAAAGGCCTTTGACCTCTAGCCGTGTCCAAACTGCAGTCTCACGGTGCGTGGCCATGTATATGCCGCAAGCACTGGACTAGAACTTTCCGGGCGTGTGAGAGAGTGCGCGCCTCTTGGGTAGGGAGCACGACACTGTTCTGCTTGTGCACATACACGTCAGAGCATGCTCGAGTAAGTAGTGTTTCGTAAATGTGCGCCTTTTTTTCTTTTTTTTTTTGTTATTTTAACTCTTATGCGAGGCGGTTCCCTTGTTTATTTGGCTGCCGTTTCTGATAGGCAGGTGACAGGCCCGAGCTATGCAGGGCCGCGCTCATTCGTTGAGAAAGTCCCGGCACCCTTGACCTGCGACCCCGCTGTCATGTGCAGCACACTCCCCTGTTTAGTATCAGTGTGTCTGAAAACCGTGCAGAATGAACAGAGCAGCCCCCCTCCCACACACACACACACACACACACACTCACTCTCTACCGGTAGCTATGTCTTGGACACACATACCCCCCCCCCCCCCCCCCCCCTTCCCCCCCGGGCCGCGGACGCGCGTTTGTCCGGCACGCCGGGGGAAAAAAAAGAAAAAAGCACTTTGCACCGCCCCCCCAGCACCCC
>JAABNY020000038.1:3735027-3750060 GCA_015164015.2 Brevimyrus niger
GACAAACCCAAAAATATCGGAAAAAAGGCCTCAAAAGTCGAGAGGGCACCTAAAACCTAAATGCTTTTGAAAAGATGATGCATCACCCCCACCCCCCCCCCCCCCCCCCCCACCACACACACTCGGCCGACCTCTCAAATTTAGAAGAAAAAAATAATTAAAAATCGAGTGACATGTAATCAAGTTCACCAGCTCTGCATCTGACCAAGTTGGTGCGATTTGTCTCAAAAGTTCCAGACTTTCTCCCATACAAAGTTCCTGTAGAGTTTGAAGAGGAGCCGACAGAACCACACGCGTTTCCACATCTGAGGAACACGATAACCAAGTAGCTAAGGGAATCAAGCTTTTATAGCCACTGACCCATGATCCAGGCTGGTATCTCACCTGATGGGTGAGAAAGTCTCACCAAAACGTCGATTCCTCCAGAAGATAAACGGACACACGCCTCTTATTTAAAGTGTAAAATCACCCTTGAATTTTCAGCATAATTAACACAGGCAACCAACAAAAATACCCACCACCCCAGCAACCAGATTGACAATCACGCCACAATATAGGTCTAGTTTCTCTTCCTTAATTTTGCAATGACCATTACAGAAATAAAACCTCAGCTCAGTCACACTTGCGCCTTTTTCCTATGTACTGCCTCATGGTTCTCAGCTACAGTGAGCTTGGTTGCACAATCCCTCCTCCCCTCCACACGCAGGAAGCTCAGACGGCTTTCTCAACCTTGGGTTTCTTGGACTTTCTGCCGTCCTCCTCATCGGAGTGATGTCGTTTCTTCTCTTTGTGTTTTTTCCCAGAATGCCGATGGCTTCCCCCGTCCTCGTCCTCGTCCGAAAGGAGCTCGTACTTGGAGCTTTAGGCGATGTTGAGGTAAAAGCCAACCAAGTGTGCCGTGCTATTCTGGAGTAGAACGTGCCTGTGTCGTGTCACCAGACACCAGGTTCCGACAAGGTGCCTTCAATGCTGTAAACCCATAACGGGAGTATTTCATAAACATACACGTGTAACACTACGTCCGGTACAGAATTCCCTCTCCATCTTTAAGGGCGAAAGGATACTCTTGCATAGCTTTGTGCTTGTCCTTAATAGCTAGTTTCTCTCTGTTCTCCAGGTCTTTTTCATATGCCTTGAAGTCATCTTTTGTGTATTTTCCCCCTAAAAACAAAAAAAAATTATTAGAAAGAAAAATTTTATCAATGGCACTTGTGAAATTAGAAAACATATGGAGGGGGGGGGGGGTAACCTTTTCCTTTCCATTTTATCTTGGAAACCGACTGGCTGAAATCGACATGAATTCTTCTATCATCGATGAGCACATTGTCCATTTTAAAATAAGCCTTTTCACAGTCCTCCTCCTGTTGGGGGAAGACATGGAGATTCATGTAATATCAAACTGGTAGAGTTCAACGGCCACATCTACACGCACTGCCTCGGCATAAAGGGGGATTCTAATCAGCATGTTAGCAAGTCAAACGTAACACTTTGATCGCAAGAAAAATCCCGTCGTACCTTTTCAAACTCAATGAAGGCATAACAGAGAGAGTCCCCAGTCTTCCAGTCTCTGATGATCTCACAGCTACACACACACACACACACACACACAATTTGAAAGGGTGTTAAAAAGTGACTGCAGGAATCCTAACGAAGACCATGCCTCAGCCTTTTTTCCAAAGGCCGTCTCTAGATATATATACCGTGTCCGTAACACTTGGAGCGTCACCCTAGCGGCAGTGTTTCACCTCTTGATGGAACCGAAGCGGGAGAAGATGATCTCCAGGTCCTCATCTGTGGTCACCGGGTTAAGCTTGCACACAAAGAGCACATTCTCTGGAGGCTTCACATCAGCGTCGGGCAAGTCACCCACCTGGTAGACGTGAAATAAGTGAAGCGGGACTCTTAACACGCGTGGGAACTTTATTTGGGGCTGGTTATACGTTACAAAATGAAACCCCAATACAACTATCATGCCCCACACAATAGACAAAGGAGCGAGTAAATAAATACCATGAAATTATTTCATACAGTGCATCCGCTAAACCCAACATCATCCGCATTAGTGCTTCAATCATGCTCATATCGTGCAATCAGCCACACGCTCCACATGCTGTGATCATCCCCCAGCAACAGGATGAGTTCTTCCTTGCCTTGTGCTTAAGAGACCTGAGATATCAGGTTACTATTAAGCACAGTAGTCTTGCTTCCTCAATGGTTTGTGGTTAGATGACCTGGTTCACTGTACACAACAGCAGCATTGTCTCCAATCATTTCCTGCTTACCATCTCCAGCAGGATAGCCTGAGTCTTGGCCTCTTTCTCCTTCAACAACTCATCCTGCTCCTCTACAGTCCTCCCTTCCGTGTCATCTATGTCTTCATCAGCTCCGATTCGTCCACTCTGGCCAGAGAGGACAAGGAGAGGTTTAGCGCCATACGTTTAAGCATTTCAAATCTACTACACAGAACCATTCAAACAGCGAGATAATATGCAAGAATGAAATCTTTTACTTCGCATTTCTCAGGCTGCAAACTTTAAGCTGTGAAGTTACACAGACTGCCTGTCTGTCGTGGCTCATTATGGAATCACTCACATCTAACTGCTCTTTGGTTGGTTCCGGTGAACGATCTGGAATTTCTAAGTTAGCAGGGTCATCGAAAGGGTCATCGAGAATGACAGTGTGGTTTATTCTGTAAGAAGAGAGCAGATGGCTCACAGAAACACAGTCTTGTGGCACTATACCACCACACGCATGGTACAAAACTTTGACACTAAACAAACAAGCCATTGGAAATAGATGTACAGTCACTAATTGAGAAGTCAAATGGTGGACTAATAGTCCAATGAACCAATGAATGCAAGACAAAAAAAAAACACTGATGTGACAAACCTAAGGTGTAGACTGGAGGCTTAGTACTCAGTGAGCACTCTCTGAATCCATCGGAAAATTAAATTTAAATGGCATTACAGAATACAAACCTCAGGAAAGACTCCAATGGGATGCTACAGAAGCCATAAGCTTAAGTAAGACTATCCAAAATATGCTACACTCAGTGTAAACATAACAGCTCAATTTAGCTTCTGTTCACACAAACCTTATATCCTGGAAGGGGATGAACTTCTGATCCACAAAAGCCTCGTTTACTTTGTTCAAGATGTCCATCCCTTCAGTTACTTCTCCAAACACGGTGTGAAGCCCATCCAGGTAGTCCAAGTTCTCACCCATTGTGATGAGGAACTAATCAACAGAGGAACTGATAGGTTGATATCTTGGTGATATATTGTATATCATTAAACATTTTCATCATTGATAGAATATTGTCACTTCTCGTTATACAATGTTCCTCTGTATACTATAATGGCAATAAAGTCAAACTGAATTCATGTCTCTTGTGAGCAGAGTTCAGGTCACCTGAGAACCATGCTGGTCACTGCCATTGTTCACCATAGATACAGTTCCCTTCTTCTTATGTTTGATTCTTGGCACCTTCTCTGCATCAAAAAAACATGCCTGATCCCCATAGAGTTTGCTAAAGAAAAGGGAAAGAATTTCTCCCATTAACTTGCAAGCCACACAGCTGGCGTCTGCAAGGCAAAGACTCAGTAGTACTCAGTGAGCACTGATAAACACAGACCTGAAAATGGACTCCCCCCCTCGTCCAGTCCCGGTGGGGTCTCCAGTCTGCATAATGAAGTTTCTCTGCGGGGTGAGGTTTATAAGATTACAAAACACCAAACGTGAATAACAATAATTATATTAAACTGTTAACTATCTATTTAACTAGACAGTATGTTATGAGTTTCATTTCATTTACCTGAACATTGTGGATGAGGCAATAGTTGTAGTATTTTATTTTACATAATTTTAGAAAATTCAGGGTAGCTGAAAAGGGAAATAAGAAAAAGATAAGAGCAATATATATAAAGCCACAAAGATAATGCTTCATAAGGAAGTCATAAAACAAATCAGGGGGTAATCATAACAAACTACTGTGGGCAGTGGTGGCTTGATGGTTAGGAAAGCGCACTTGTAATCCAAAGATTGCAGGTTCGAATCCCCCACCAGCAAATCACCACTGAGGTACCCAGAGCAAGGTACCGTCCCCAAGCACATATGGGTTAAATGCAGAGAATACATTTCGTTGTTGTGTGATGTGGTGTGTTAACAACGACCACTAATCTTTTATTCAATAGGAGTTGGGAGTATTTCGTCCTATGCAGGAGTACATTTTGTATGATAGTTCGAGCCAACGAAACAAAAACAAAAAAAAAACAACAAACCCTAATTTCTCATAAATGACAATGGATATTTCACTAGCAATTTCAATATTTGTGTATAATTTACTACCACTGTCGAACATTTGAAGAAAAAAAATAACCTTTGCTATAAAACCATGCCAGCACGTAGTCACCTAGCTATCATGATCACATGAGAAAAACCAAAAACGCTTGCTTACTTTTCGGCCTTTCTTCTGTGTACAAGTCAATAACGATATCACCTAATGTCGTTTCAAGTAGCACCGCCATTCTTACGCAAACAGCAAGTGGTGGCTCTTTAAGATGACATCATAAGGACGAGTCCTATACTCCGTCTTGGGATAAAAATCAATGAAAGGATGCACAGCGCTACCTACCGGGCGGGAGTGTGGCACTACAGTGAATCGATTTCCCCAAACTATGAGCGCACGGGAATTCCAGCATTATTTAAATATTTCCATACTGCAGTAAAATCCGAAATACACGTCTGTCGTGGTTTGGGACAACTGGGGAATAACCCAGGTCCGGCACAGCAAGCGTATTAGTACGAGTAAAACTTGATTCCTGAAAGAGCTTTAGTGAATTACATGGAAAGGAAAGAAAACATTCATCATTCATGTTTTCCATATTTTCAAATTATTAGTGTACACGTTTTCTGTGTATTATATTATTCAAACATTTTCCCCAGCCCAAGAAATGTTACATAATCAATAAATCGGAAAACTGAACTCGCAGCTTAAAACATCCAGCTGTCGAAACAATTAAGGCAGAGAAAAGCCTTTACTGTTTGGAATGGATACGTATACGCCTAAATGTCATATAATAAGCATTCTTGAATTAAATCTAAATTTAAAATGATCGGAAAATACGAAGTACCTGCTATTTAATGGAATTATAATGTGACGTTGCTTGTTATTATAAATAACAATGTAATAAAATGAGGTATTGTAACATGGAAAAAAACTTATACATTTTATATCTGAATGAAAAATGACTCTAGGCTTATATTAATATTTCAAGACATGCTTTGTACAATGGGCATTAATGCGTTATTAATGTGCCTATTATTAGAGTAAAAGCATGGAGGCTTGGCCGCCGCATCCAGACGCCCATTTCCTTCAGCACCCAGAAGGCGTCAGTCGGGATGTAAACAGTCCGATCGCGGCAAGATGGCGGCGCGGTGCCTGTCGCTGTGCGCTTGCTCCTTACTGCTCGCTTTGTTCGGCTCGGCCGAAGCGGCCTCAAGACAGCTGGACAAGGTCAGTAAACGGCTCCCCCGAAAGCCCGCAGCCGCGCGTCCAAGGCGCGGGCGCCGATTTGCGGCCGCCTTTGAGCACTGACACGCCGCAGACGCCGATCGCTGCCTGGGCGGAAGGCGGCGACGGGCAGGTGGTGCCATTACTGGAAGCCCGGAGTTGCTCAATTTCCCACTTATCAGCCAGCTCGTAATAACAAGCTCTTCGAGACACTGGCTACCAAAGAAAATGGCCATGCATTGTAAAATTAGGAAATTAGTGAAACCCGTTCGTTATTTGACATTAGCTATCTTATTAAATTTGTTGTATCTAAAATAATCTCCCTTATAGCTAAAGGTACAGTAACAGGAATATGGACGGCGGACCGGCAGCGCATAATTATGTCCGGATTATAATAACCCCGATTAAAGAGTAGGCTCATGCTGTACACAGGAAGGGTAATGAAGGTTAGGTATTTAAAACGTCTCTATATGGGTGATGTCGGCTGGGAAGCGGAATAGTCTGGTGGCTAATAGTCGCTGTAAATGGCAGATGTTGTTTTGATGGACTTGCTGGTTAGCGCAAAAAAGCTAATTAATCCAAACAGGGAATGGGTGCCACTTAATACATGGAGCACACTGACTGTGTCAAGCGGTTCATTCGCTGTTAAATTATGCGATATAATAGGCAAGTTGGCTTTTGAATGTGGTGGTGCCATACGTTGTGATTCCAGCGTGTGAGACGCCCACCTTCCTGTGTCTACAGAACAGTACGATGAACAAAAAAAAAACAACTAGTTGCCTTGATGAGAGAGGTTAGAGGATAATGGCCCGACTCATTAAATCTAATAGGAAAGACCTCAAGCGCAAATATAACTGATCAGTAGAAAATAGGGGACTTCTCTAAAGCTGTTCTGGAAGCAGAAGTGTGACTTTGTGCATGTGATCAGATGGTTGTTGCTTCAAATCCCATGCTTAACGCGGTGATTTTACAGTCGGGCCCCTGACCATGGCTCAGGATGGTCCAGGAATTGCTGGACCCTGCTGCCTCATGTGCACATCACTTTGGATAAAAGTGTTCGCTAAGAAAAATATTATATAATTAATGTCTTACCTGCTGGTAGATATGTATACTTAATAAAGTATATTACTGTATGTTTAGGTGAAATCGTGACATTTTATTGTGTCAGAGACAGACATGTGAATATTTGTTATTTATGAGACTGGCTGCTAAGAAAAACGTGTGGAAACGGTTTTCTCCTCCATTAAAAATACCCTCATGTCCATTTTTATTACATAGGAAAACATCCTTATCAATGTGACTGCTGTGGGGGATTCAGGACAGGAGACACACAGACTCCAGGTACCTTGTGTAATTTCAGTCATTGTCCATTTTGGAACTCCTAGCATACTGTAGAGATTTTTAATTTGAAGTCTTACAGAGTTTGTGGGGGTAGGCGGGTTCTGTATATTGTACATGTTTTTTTTTTTTTGAGTGAATAGTTTTATTTGTTTTATTTATTTCCAGATAAATTTTAACATATCTGTGGTCGGAGAGCAAATACTTGTTAATGACATTCCTGTGAAGTTGTCAGGAGTGACAAGGCTAACCTGCCAGGCTTTGCTCTGTAAGTATTGCTGCATTTTCGTGGCTTCACTGGGACCGTTTTCAAAATACTGCCTGGCCGTTTGTTTATTTATTGGGGACCTATACGCCAGTGAGTCTGATTTGCATTATGGTGTTTTCCATCAGTACTGCATTCCAGAGGTATCAGTCCTTGTGTCCTGTCTTGGTCCTAGTGAACAGCAGTAGTGAGAACAGCAGCAGGTACGTGCCTGGCGTCTTCGTGACGGCTGTGACCCGCGTACTGGTACGCCAATGGCCCCTGGGGGGTGATTCTCGGGGGGAGCGGCTGGTCTTCAATGAAGAAGTAATTGGGGGGGAGGGAAAAAAGGTAAAATGCCCTTGTGCGCCCCCCCCCCCCCCGCTGCCCCTTTAAGAAGCAATGACGCGGCATGGAGTGCAGTGAGAGTGAAGAACGGGGAATCCCGGTCAAGCGGGCCAGTGAGGTGATCTTGAGGGAGCATTTGTGTTCTCTTCTCAGGTCCAGCAGCCAGACATGCATGAGGTCAATATTCTGATGAACAAGAACTTCCAGAAGCTCAGGCAGTCGACATATTCGTACCCATTGCCGGAGAGCATGCTCTTCAGCATTCCCAGGGAGAGCGATGTGGTTGTCACAGACCCCAATGCCCCAGGAAAAGGTAACCCTGTTTGTCTCTACTTGGGCAATATACTGCTAGACTCTTTTGGGCATGAATGGTGGAGATTTTGTCAATAACCTGAATTATTTTATTTTTTTTGGACAATTGATGAAGAGGCTTTAAATGGGTTGAGTGTATATTGAGGTTTATATGAATTGTATTATTTATGCATTTATTGTTTGAAAATCTATTGAGTTCTATCTATTGAGTATCACAGGCTAATTTTCATTATACCATCATGCAATGACAATAATGGATTATAATTCTAAATAATCAGTACAATAAATGAACCAACTTTTTGATAAAATTAATTTTAGTATTCCTTGGCCCTTTATTATTTTTGTATGTAGGGTGATTAATAATCCTTAAATTTAAAATGAACAAGACTGCTTACTCTATTTTACAATCTTTTATTGTATCAGAATGTTTGGAAAGTACCAGAGGTTCATTACTTACGATCATCTAGTTCACTGACTACATAAAGACTTTTGGGAAATATTGAAATGTGGTCAATAAATTACTCAAACCAGGGGACTGAACCCTAGTAAAAAAAAAAAAAAAAAAAAATGAAGACGGAAAATATAAGGTCTCTTCGCTGTGTTTTTTTTTTTCGAATAGTTCTGGTGGGAGTAGATTTTCTAAGAGACACACACAGTTGTTTTTTTTGGCGCGTTGTTGTATCATTGTTCTCGACCACACCAGCGGTCCATTGTCTTGGTCACGTCACGTGCCCCCCCCCCCTGCACGCTGATGGATGACCGCTTGTACGTCGTCACCTTTTCTCAGCGGGGGACCAAGACATCCTGCACACCACGAGCCACTACCCCCTCGATCAAGCCGAGACCACCCAGGAAGAGGTGGCGGCCCCCGGCAAGCTGCCTGAGACGCCCCTGCGCATGGACCCCGCTCCCTGGAACGAGGAAGACGCGACGGACAAGCTGCTGCCCGAGACGCCGCTCCACTCGGAGTCTCTGTCCTCGTACAACGTGAGCCGGCGACCCGCGCAGACCCCCCTTCCCCCCCCGCTGGGGTCATTTCGTCCCCCCCGTTTTAATCGACGTGCCCTGAAGGCCCTTCTGCTCCACAGGCCTTGTGTCGCTGGGTGGAGGACCTGAGAGATAAGTTGAGGCAGTTCTGGGCCGAGTCTCTACCCATCTTCTTCCTGGTCATGTGGGTGGTGGTGGTGGGGGTCGCCGGGTCGGCGGTCATCATCAAGATGCTAGACGTAGTCTTCCCTTCCTGTGACCACAAGTAAGTCCTTCGATGGTGCATCTGAGAGGAAGAATCTTTTTTTTTTTTTTTTTTATACTAACTGAGAAAGGCGAGATGTGTTTGCTTTTAGGGAAATTAGATCGTTTCACTTTTTTGCGTCTTCCCCGCAGAGGAATCCTGACGCTAAGTCCCGTGATTCTGGCGCCAAAGGAGGACGAACAGTGTTTGCTGGAGAGCAGCAAGGTGGAGGTACAAGATGAGAAGCAGCCCTGAGGACGGGCTTGGGAGTGAGGTCACCAGGCGCCGCCATCATTGTAAGAGGTTCACTGCGATCCTACGGTCATGAGACCCAAAGTTCCTTTCCAGAGGAGTATTTCTCCTCGAGAAAATTAAAGTATATATTCCTTTGTATCTTTTCCATCTCAAAAAAAAAAAGAAAAGCACCAAGACTTGCATTTTAGGGCACCAGATTGTATCTGTATGTAATATAATGATTCTGTAACATCTCCGTGCCTCCATGATACCTTTAATTTCCATTTTAAAGGACGGTATATTTGTTTGTTTTGCTTGGTCAATGTTGATTTGAAGTGACTGTACAAGGTAACCCTGTATGCATCAAGGCCACTGGCTCCCCTTTGGATTCAGACAATGGATGAATGGATATTCACTAGCTATTTGAGAGGATTTCAGATGTTACCTGTTGTTTGCACACATTAAGGCCCCAGGCCAGAGGCAGTATGTACGTAATATTGCCGAGAGGATTGCCTGAGGCATAAAACATTAAGGGATTAACACTAACAAAGGTTTGGTAATCGGCCAATCAATACACACCGCGATGGACTTCAGATGAATATCGTGCCCAACAATTTTTCTTCCCCAGCACTTTGTCCATAAAACAGGTCGAAGGTTCCAATCCTTGCACTTATAATGGATTCAACGCTAATGGGGCCGGCTCCGAGGAGCAATGTAATTGAGAGACGCCCGCCACTGAAATCGTTACGTCCACCATTAAGTCCTGCTAGGGGGCCCATGTTAAAATGTATGTAGATGTTGGTGTGGGGGAGGTGTGTGGCGGGGGGGGGGCACAGCAGTTACTCTGGATTGCAATCACATCAAAAGCTGACGGGTGGGATTCTCAGAGATGCAGTTGCATTAATCGCGACAGGGAAGCGGAGTTTGTGATTGGCCAGGCCTCGACGGCGCCACCCCGCCGACTTGTGTGCGCGAGGTGACGCAGCGAGCCATCATGTCTGTGTGCAGGGTGACATTTTCAGACTGTTTTAGACCCCCCCCCCCCACCATTCCACTGTTCATTGCTGAAAACCCCGTTAAATAAAAACACGTTTCTCTAACACCTCTGAGGCTGCACTTCAGTCGCGTAACTGGGAATGTTCCAGGGCTCACCAGGGCCAACAACGAGGGAGTTACGCCGCGTGTTCCCGTCCCGGGAAGATTAAAAGGGAAAGTCATCCTCGTCAAACAGCCACACGGTCAAACGAGACTGTCCAATCCCTCGGCGGTCAAAGGGATATGTTCAGTAGGACTGATGCTGACAAAGCTTTTTGCCGTTTGGTAAATACAAAACACAGCGGGTGGACAATAAATGGAAGCATTGTACAGGTCACAATGCACAGTCAGGATACCAAGAATACAATGGGAGTACAATGAATGTGGTATCTTTGTTCCAAAAGGAATATTATGCCCTGCTTAATGGACAGAGAAACTTGCTGATTATAGCTGGATTCACCCAGGCGATACGGAGTGGGACGGCTGTGAAGACGCCCTGCATTCCGACACGCGGCCCTTCACAATGGGTGCCCCTTAGACCGGGGCCCCCGGCGTCCTGAGTGGGCCCACCCAGCAGGAAGGGAACAACACACCGTGGGATCCAGTAGGACACGCAGAGTGAGAACACAGAATGGGCCCCCGGGGGTAGAGCGAGAGGCAGGCCCTCCCTCACCAGCAGGCTACAGCGCTTCCCTCTTCTCCTTCATAAACCGGAGTGAGGGGTGTGCGGCGACTTGGCCTGCTGGCCCCCTTGCCGCCGTAAGTCCTACACGACGCCCCTCCGAAGCATATGGTTCCTGCCTTAGAACCGAAGAAGTGATCGGCGACTTATGGAGAAAATCCTGCTGGGCTGTTCCATCCACTCAGCAAACCACATTCATGTACTGAAGACAGACTAATATTTACTTTTAAATAGCTTTATTAAACGTAAAAGATGTCATGATACGATTCCCTGTTGGACACCCACCTGTGGTATCTGACCTATGTAGTGATCCAAGGACAGGCCATCTGGTCATCTATAAAAATCAGGTATATATATATATATATATATATATTAAAAAAAAAACCATCGGATAGTAGTAGGAATCCTTGAAAGGCATCACTGCATAATGTAAAACCCTGATATACAACAAAGTGGGCACTTTGGTAATAGGGATGGTATAGTCAAGGGTAAGAAGGCACATCACAGCACAAAACCGTCTGATACGCGAGAAAGCAGGAGCGTTCCTCAATACAGAGTGTTGACACGCACCCTGATCACACTGCCACCTCAAACGGCTTCAAACTTGCGGTAGGAGTTCAAGGAGCTTGTGTTTCATACAAGTAGTCTGAGATACCATCTAAAATAAGCAGCGCCAAGCTCACTGGACGTGTTATCGAAGTACTAACGGGAAAATAAAAACATCTATCCAGCTGGCAGAATGTCCACAGTTTAACTGGTGACCACTGGTCCCTCCGGCCATTCATCTTTGGTCCTTGAGGAGGGGGCGGCGGTGGGGGGTGGGAGAATCCAGCCCCCACACCCCAGCTCTCTCTCAACAGGAGCCGAACTCGGCAATCCACCTCTCGTACTTCTCCAGGTCGGAGGCGGACACCGACTTGGACACCTTCTTCAGGGCCGACTCGAAGTCCTCCATGGTGGTGGGCATGTGCATCTCATCCCTCGAAATGTTGCGTATCTCTTCCGGTGTGAGTCCCTCGATGCGGCGTCGCATGGCCATGAGAGAGGCGTCCCTGCGGCACCAAAGACAGGGAGGGCCTCAGCGGCCCGGCCTATCCCCGCGCGCTACAGCCCATCATCGTGTACGGAAAGGTTTACGCAAGAAATATATCGTAGTGGCGCACAGATATGGAGATCTTGAGGAATACGGATATTTTGTCTAGTATCAACAACACTGATAACCAGCTAACCTGTGTAAAAGTGCTGATAAGCAGAATAATGTTATAGCGGTTTTTTTCTTCCCTGTGAAAAATGAAAGATCGATCCTCTGGCTAGCTTTAAAAACGAATAAACAACATGCCAAGTTCTCATCCCATATTTTGCAAGATTGTCTCATATTGTAATGCTCATTTTGAACAAATATAGGATGCAATTTGTCTTGTGTATTTAGATACCACCCCTCCGATATATCTGGTACATTTTTATTCTTCTACACTGATTTTTATCAACAGAACATTCTTTGTTTTTATGAGGGAGAGAAAATAGCTTGAGACCATGTTTACATGACTGAGTGCTGTAAGCCACGCTGGGCGTAAAAGCGCGAGAGAAGGCTCACCTGCAGACGTTGGTGATGTCTGCTCCGGAGTAGCCCTCCATCTTCTCGCCGATCTTCGCCAAATCCACATCGCTTGCCAGTTCCAGCTCCTTCAGGTTGATTCTCAGCAGCTCTACTCTGCCCCTGGCTGGACAAGTAGGGCATTGCAGTCAGTGAAAAAAAAAACTCAGATATAAATATACCCGTCCCAGGTCCGAGCCCGAGCCCGGGGAGCGCAGGCCTGGCCGGTACCTGAGGGCAGTGGGATATAAATCCTTTTCTCCAGACGCCTCCTCAGGGCCTCATCTATGTCCCAGGGGAAGTTGGTCGCTGCCAAAACCATTACCATCTTCGAAGGGTCCTCGTTCTCCGATGCCCCACCAACCCCTGTTTAAAGGTAGCGAAGAAGTTCAGAGCAATTTTCCCTCTGCTTCTGGAGAACATTAAACTGGTCAGTTTTACAGGAAAAAGCTGGATCTAGCACAGTATTCTCAGCCACAGGACACCAAAATGTCGCATGTCTGGAAGGGTGATTTACAATGCGTTGTAACAATGTTAATAGTTAATAAATATGTGAATAATTCACCAAAACGACTACAATGGCGTCCTCATTGGGCCGTGAGCCTTCCGTCACCAGCTAGTTACCGTCCATCTGGATGAGCAGCTCGGCCTTCACCCTCCTGCTGGCTTCGTGTTCCTCAGACGTCCCCCTGCGGCTGCACATGGAGTCTATCTCGTCGATGAAGATAGTGGTGGGCGCATAGAACCGGGCCTGTCAACGCAAGGCGGCATACGGATCAAAGACGCCTCAAGGCAGTGGAGTCCGGGCGGCGGGATGAGGGAACTGCACTTCCTAGCCTAGGGCACACGGGCCGAGAAGACGCACCATCTCAAAGAGCAGCCTGACCAGTTTCTCCGACTCCCCCCGGTACTTTGAGGTGAGCGTGGATGAGGACACGTTGAAGAAGGTGGTTCTGCATTCTGTTGCAACTGCTTTGGCCAGCAGCGTCTTTCCCGTGCCTGGTGGGCCAACCATAAGTACTCCCTGTGAAAGAGCGGGAAAAATATGTAGATTTTACACTTAAACCCAAGTCCATCTTCCTTATAAAAACTCTTCAATAATTTAACTAATTGAGCATAATACCTTCCAGGGTCGTCGAATCCCCTTGAAGAACTCGGGCATCCACATGGGCAGAACGACGGCCTCCTTCAGCAGCTTCTTCGCTTCCTCCAGGTCGGCGATGTCGTCCCTGCGTCATTGAAAATGTACTTTACCGGGACGCCCAACAGGCCGGCCCCGCGCCGTGAACATGGTCGTGTGCGCGACGGGTCTCCACGCACCACTTCACGTTGGGGTTCTGCGATATGATGTCCCGTTCCAAGGCCTCCACCAGGTCTTTGTCGTATCCGGTCCCGTCAAACTTCTTGGCCTCGGTCTCGGAGACGTCGGCCTTGCTCTGAAATACGACCGAGCGACGGACATCCGAGAACTCAACTCGAGGGAGATCCTGACTGACAGCAGGTTTGACGGACTTGTGTAAATGTCACATTAGGGGGAGTTAGGTGGACAAAGTAAATGAGGAACATTTGAGGGCCATCTGGACTCTGAACTCTATCCCGTCTCCCTCCGCACAGATCTGGACTCTACACTAATCTTGCTGTCCATCAGTACTTTGTCACTTTATTGGCATATGCACCATTATCGTCACTGTTACCAATATTCATTGTTTAACACTGCCTATCTCTGATATTTATTTATTCTTACAGCCCACTTCACGTGCAACTCTGCCGCTTACATCACTTCCCATTATAAACATTCCATCATTGTTTACTTTTGCATTGTGTGTCGATGTTTCTCTCTGCACTCTGAAAATATGTAGCACTGCAGTCTTGGAGAACCTATTTAACTTCACTGTATCCTGTGTTACTGTACGTGGATGGCGTGACAAAGCCTCAATTGACTTGACCCTCCAGGGTCTTATCAGTTCTTTTTGCATAAATACAACTCCTGGCTTTCTTTGGTCCCTTCATGGTAGTTTCCAGAGACTGCTGAGCAATGGATAGTTATCAGGGAATGAGTAAACGGCAGGAAAATACCCACAGAGCCAACGCTTAGATCAGGGCATAGCAGGCCCCACCGGCGTATCCACATTACCCGGTCTTCCTTCGGCTTGCCCGCCACCTCCTTCTTGTCTTTGGCCTTCGGGGGCCTGGCGCGTTCCCCGTTGGCCCCCCGCGGCGACTGCCGGTGGGGACCTCGAGCCGCCACGCTCAGCCGATTGTTCAGCGGTTTACCCTCCCTGTAGGGCACTGGCGGCCGCCTCGCCGGACAGGGTGACGACCTTGGCGGCGGGTTGAAAGAGAACACGTGACTCACAAACACCAAGGTTCGAGCCACTTAAAAGGGAACGGCGAGAAATCTGACGGGTCGAGCGCGGCCAGCTTGCGGGCTAATCTGGTTCATATGATTCAATCTGAAGCTATTGGTGGCACACAAATAATAGTCTTTTCAATAGCTTATTCA
>JAABNY020000038.1:3750160-3772332 GCA_015164015.2 Brevimyrus niger
GGGCTAATCTGGTTCATATGATTCAATCTGAAGCTATTGGTGGCACACAAATAATAGTCTTTTCAATAGCTTATTCACCTCTCAGTCCGATTTGGACATGGACACGTTCAAGACTTGTAATGTCGTCCTGTGTGTGTGTGTGTGTGTGTGTGTGTGGACAGCTGGGGTACTCCGTGTAGCAGAATTTATGCATTGCTGCTAATCTATATGTTTATTTGCCAGTAACCTGTAATTACACTCTAAAGATAAAAAACATCAACTTATATGTGTAATATATGGAGAAGGACCCAACCACTAATTTTAACTCTTAACCTGATCTTGGTTAGCGTTCAAATATAAACAAATATATGGAGCGCATAAATCCACTGGCTCTTTAGTGATTGTGATTCCGTGTAACCAGGCCCCAACAGTAAGTGGCATACCTGCGTTCCACCTGCACTGGCCAAATGTCTTCATCTTGGCTGCTTGGTTTGGAAGGTGTGGTGTCCAGCTGAAAGCTCTCCAGCGTCCTCATGATCTCTCGGACGTGCCTGTTTTCCTCGCCGATTTCCTGCCAGATCTTTGCGGATGACGAGAAGCGAAGTACAGGTTACGCACAGATGCTAAAAGGCGCCGTTTCCTATCAAAGAGAAACCCCACTGGGGACATTTCGCATATCGGGCATCGGCGCCCATCGTCTGCGGGAAGCCATCAAGTCAGCCTCTCCTCGGAGATCGCCTTCAGAGAGTGCGAGGGCAATCACGCAGCAGGCTGCGTTCAGCAGGCTGAAACATGCAGACGTCTGCGTTTACCTGTTGCCATTTGTGTTGCAAACTTGCGTCCCGGACAGAGTACAGGTACTTCCTTATCTGCTCAAGTACTCCCTGGTAGCAGACCATGGCGGAGCTATAGTTGCCGAGCAAGGCGTATTCACGGGCAAGTTTAACATTCTCACTTATTTCCAGGAGACTCATTCTGGGGAGACAGTATGATTCTGTTAGAAAGCTGTATGTCAGCACCCGTTACACCGTACACATCCATGTTTAAGAAGGTTCATTTGAGAGGGTTTCTTAATGTCCACCGTGGGAGTAGACATGCATCTATCCCAGATAACCATCCTATTCACTTCTTAGCTTTTAACCCATAAGCATTTAGTAACAAATTATAATAGTGAGATTTGGCACTACTGGTGTCCCGTCAACTTGCTTCCTATTGAATAAAATCTGATCGCATTTACGTCCAAAGGACCATACTAAATAATATACACTAAGTGGGAGATCCCAGAAAGCGGACATCAGGGGCTGTATTGTTTACTGCAGTGTTTCCCAACCTTTATTGTAGCAGGACACCTTTCATAAGGCTGGCTTAGTGTGACAGGTGCATTATGGGCAGAGCTGCCAGCCGTATAATGACGCACTGCGCATATGTAACTCGTAATACAGTATGCATACAATAATGTGCATGTGACAGACTGCTACATTAGGCAGACGATACAGATACGGTACCTGAACTGTGCTATTTGGTTACATAAAAACGCACTGCACAATAAAATATTACGCTGCAGCTTTGTATTACAAGGTGCTGCAATTTTATATTATCTGCCGTGCTGCGTGTATATCACAGTAATGTATTTAATATCTTGCCATAAAACTACAGAGATACGACCAAAATACTCCCAAATGCGGACGCAAGTCGACGGAAATCAGTATTTTGTTCGTCACAGATGAACATATTAAGTCAAAAAAAAAAAATAGTAACATGACGCACATTAGTCGTAGGATGTGCATCTAAACGGTTGAAAAACAAAATAAAATTTGTAATGACCCAAAGTAGCCTAGTTTACGTAGATGGCTACAGCAAACCCCGGGATGTAACGCCCCCAGGAGGTGAACTGAGGAAGCCTCTCCCTCACCACGGATCATGACAAAGCAGCCTGGCTTAACCGTGTCATTAAAAGTTACTGAAAGTTACTCCCTTTAACAAAATTAAAGCGAGGCCTCCACCTTCACCTGCGTAGAAAGACTTGCCACGTACACTACATAAAATTAATAAATTACCTGGCACACGTAGTTAGTTAACCATTAAAAGTCTTTCCAGTCGGTCATAACCCTACACCTTAACTGTCAGCTTTTGGTAACAGAGATGGACCGAAAATGACACATATTTTAAAAAAGGCTACTGTCTGCGTCAATTAACCAGTAACCCGAGCCGTACCATAAGCTACGTGTAACCAGCACAAGCTGAGCCGGCTTAAGTATCTTAAAAGTTGCACACTATTACAGAATTTTAAACAAACTTGGCTTTTAACAGTAGCGTTTTAAAATTTATATTCGAATACAATAGTAGTCACTAGTAGGTGTTGTTGGAAAACGGCTGGAAACGCACAGCGAACTTGCAGCTGTTTAGCGCAGGTTAGCCGACACGCTAACTAGCCGCTGCGCCGCTCACCTGTTGCGGGGACGATGCGGGACACGGAACAGCATTCGGTGCGGACGCGGCGCCGCAGCTAGCCCGGTTAGCACGTCGGCTATTTCCGCCGCGACCGGGTGAAGAAACGCTCGTTAAAAGTTTAGTGTTTTTTTCTCCTTTCTCCTGCTTTCGGGAGGAGCAGAGACAGGGAAGGAAAAGCGGGGAGCGCCCGCCTCTGGAAGTTTGAAGTAAAGCGAGGCGTCATTTCCTGGGTGGATGACGGCGAGGCCGAGGGCCGAGGGGCAGTTAGGCACGCGGTCTTTCACATAGACATACGACGGGGTGCTGCTGATTGCAAATAAAATATAAAAAACATATGGAAATAAAAATGAAGACCATTGCCCAGTGCTGCAGTTTCTTATGAACATAAAAGTTTCTCACAGTCATATTTTTAACACTATGAACAAGAGAATGGATTTTGAATATCAATTAAACCGCTGTATGACTTTTGAAGGACATTTGAAGATCTCTTTTGATTAGGGCTGGAAAAAACGATTAATTCGGTGACTGGTTAATCATGTGATCGGACGATCAATTAATGGATTAGATGAGGGAAAAATCCCCACCTGGGACTGAATATGTATTTATATATGCATGCATGTCTGTCTAAAACATTTAAGACGTCTTTAAAAACACTGAGAGGTATTTTAAAGTCACACATTACAGTGGAGAGAATATAACGCACAAAATTCACCATTAAGCTCGGTTTTGGGTTCACGGTTCGGTGCAATTTCAGTCGGAGGGAAAACAGAATTTGCTTTGAAATTTTGCTTTGCTTTTTGACAGTATGTCATGCTTTGACAGTATGAGAAATTATTCAAAAATATGACTGCATCACGACAATTATAATGACCATAAACACGTGTCATCTACTACACAATATGGTCGCATATCTGTAGTGAGATTTTCAATTCGAGACAAGTCTTACAAATAGTCTGTTAGGTCATTTTATGCAGCTAATTTTAGGTTTACAATGGAATAATTGCCGTAAAATGTCTTGCGTGAGCATGGCGGTCCGAGACCGTGAGTGTCACGCCATATAGGTGACAGCTAGCAACCCTTCAAAATGGCTTTAAATGCCACGGGAAGACTAACTATAGAGACTGTTTCTGACTTGCTCTGGGCGGACAAGCAATCGGATGATGGTGTACGTCTCAAATGAGTTCGCATGTCGGATGCGTTTCCAGCAACCTATCGGTGTAACACCGCTGACACACAGTTAATTAGGCCTTATTACGCCTCTCTGGTGTAGGTGTAATTTACTGGGAAACCATAATATTTACAAACTGCTGATTTGAATGAAATGGGAGTGTGTCTGGGCTGTCCAGTATTAAGCTTAACCAAACCCTGGTCACAGTTAGCAGAATGATTTCCGCGTTGAACATCTACCTATGGATTTTAAGTTTCCTTCGTGTCAAGAAATGCGTTCATTCGTTTCATTGCACGTACAGAACCGACAATTATATAACCGAACTGTACACGACGAATACATGTAGGCCTACCGTTTTCTTTTTGGTAGATACTGCAGCATACTGACTTCTTTGACGACGGAAGGTTAAAGCGATTCCACACTTCTGATGTTTTTGGTCTTAGGCCGACTCTCCGCTATATTTAGCTTGCCAACTATGGTACGCATTGACGTTAACGTTGGTAGGTGGTGACGTCATTATGCGCGATTTATGCAGCCCCCCGCAAAAAAATGCACTTAATCTATGAAAAAATTCGTCTTCGATTCGATTATCGAAAAGTTATCGACTAGTTGTTGCAGCCATAGTTATGATGCAAAGCATCATAATTCATCTGTGCGCAAAACGTGCTCTCCGTAGGATACAAAAAAATGCAACTTTTTTTGTGCTTGACGTTTTTTTTTTTTATTATTCAACCGTCATCTCCATCCACCCGTTCCCAAGAACAAATTACACAAGATAAGCACATTTGGATGTTGTGTTAACAAGATTACAATAAAGGTAGTGCATTTCCTAACCTCCAGAACTACATTCATTTCTCTTCCCGGTACAGAAAATTTAGACCAAAGGACAAACCCCTTAGGTTTACACAGTGAGACAAAGGCTACCGCAAGTGTCCTCTTCGATCTGAATGGATGAACAGGTATCCCCAGAAGTAGTGTCATGCGCAGCTGCCCCTGGCGTCGCTCCACTCCTCCACAATGTGGATTCTTTACAAACTCCTGGCAACCCCAGGAGTCACTTACAGTCCACAGTTTCATACTTTGGTTGAGGCGAAGACAAGGACATCTGCTCCACGGGGAATGTGTAGGGACACAGTAATTCCCACTTCTGGGTTAGTGTTACAATTGCGTTGAGTGGATGAGAAGGGGAAGAAGGCGAGAACAAACAGCTTTAAAAGAGCAAACAAATCCTAGGATGACAGGCAAACAAAAGGCCTGCAGAGATGCATCACTGACATAAGACAGGGAAGAATTATTCACATCAAATTTATACAGTATAATTTATAAATACATTTATATGTATAAATTAGGGAAAAATAAACTATTACAATCCACTAAATCTTTCTGCAACTAGTGTTCTCATTAAACAGTTGGCAGTCTGTGTTTTTGTCATATTTGGTAAAAGAGAGCAGATCAAAAGGCACTCAAATGTATGCTGGATCGTTCCATTGCCCCAAAACTGGTATTTCCACTTGCATATAAATTAAGATCAAATTTTAACCAAAGGATCCGTAGTGTAATGCTCATCATATGCTTATCATCAATTTATAACTTTAAATAAATTAAAGGCTTTAAAAAGGGGGCGTTACTTGTCTGGGGGAAAACAATTTCAAATAAAAAGCACCCAGACACCTCATCTTCCTCTTCAGGCCACCCAATTAAGGCGTACACTGTACACCCTTTAATAATAAATACAACAGCAGGGTGGACATCTCACTCCTCACCCTCGAGATGGGCAGCAACGTCCGAGGCCATTACACTAAACTCCCCCTAACAGCATGTCGCTGACCAGATAGACCATACTTGCTTACGGGTAGATTTTCCTTCTAGATTATAAAAAGAAACAGCAGACTCCTAAGCGGACAGACTCCAGCGTTTAGACACACCGAGATGGACAGATCCATCTTGCACGCAGGACGGCCTATACGAAGACCAAGTCGCGACCCTGTGCCCCATGGGGGCGTCCTTCCTGGTTGGGCACCTCCTGCATCGCGGCTTCACCATCCAAGTCGTCGGCGTCATAGTTCTCGTACTCGATGGGCCGCGGGGAGCTGTACGGGTGGCCGTTGTCGTCGAAGAAGCGCCGGAAGGTGAACTCGTAGAAGGCGTGTTCGGGATGCTTGCCATTCTTGTACCAGCCGTTGAGCGTGTCGTTGTGGTTGCCCTCGCCGTCGTCGTCGCTGCTCCACAGCTTGTCCGGATCCACCGGGTCGAAGTTGGACGTGTCGGTGCAGTGCGTGATCTTGGGGATGTAGGGCGCCGGCTGGCGCTGTTGCCGCAGGTCCGTGGAGAAGTCGACGGTCCGGAAGAAGGCATGTGCCTTGATCTCCTCGGCGCCGTTCCTCCCGTGCCGGTCCTCGTGGCCCCGGCACAGCTTGATGATGAGGTCGGACGCCTCGGGGCTAAGCGTGGCTTGGGGGGGTATATGCAGTGTAGTCTGCCAGTTGATCACCTGAGATTAGATCAGCGGATCAGTGGGCAGTTACTATGATGTAAGGGTAAATGGGAGTCAATTAAGTAGGTGACCAACTGATAAATTAATGCCTGTTGGCAAAGCATTTGACCCAAATTGCCTCAGTATATTGGCCTGTAAACATGTTACGCATCCTTTAAACAAACAGGGCAGCAAAGCTGTTTAAATTCCGGCCACGGTTACCTTGATCTGCGTTTCCAGGGGAGTCGACGCTAAGAAAGGCGGCTGTCCAACCAACATCTCATAGAGAATGACACCCACGCTCCACCAATCGCAGAGCTGGGTGTAACCTAGAGCAGAGAGAGCGCTATCACTGCCAAGCTAAGACAGACTAATAACTATTGTAAAAATATTCACTTTTAAAAATAATTCTGCCACCTCACTAACCAAGGCACCATCAAAACAATGGCCCAACGTTCGGTGACTCGCTGCTACCTGTGCGAAGCAAGACCTCGGGCGCGATGTAGTTGGGTGTGCCAACCAGGGAGTGGGCCAGGCATCGCTGATGCTGCCGCGCTGCCCGCCGCTCCAAGGGCTTCAGTCGGTCTATGCAGCGGCAGTTGGTCGGGTCCCCCCACTCCTGGCTGAAGTCCATGCTGTCCTGTCGGACGTGATCCCCTGGACCGAGGGGGAGACGGTGTAAGGCCGCCGCGACGGAGGGTGCATTTCCCCCGAATAGTTTAACTTCGAGGGTCAAACAGCAGAGCCCATGACATATCCCCAAGCTCCCTATGCTGAGCATGCAAATATAAACCGTTTCAAAGGACTAAAGAAACCACTGAAGTGGTTTCTGTTCTTCTACTGCCGTCACACAGAAAGACGGCCTGACCTGCACACTGAATGAACGTTGAACAATTAAGTCTTTTCAATAGTAACAGTGATACCTAGATCTCTGCATGTAGTCATCTGACCTTTGGACTCAATCCCTTTGAAAAATGGAAAGGGAACAATCTCCTTATTATCTCTCCTGCAATCACCATGGTTTCACTACTCTACCAAGGACACGGTACACATGAAGCATTGTGCCAGGCAATGAGAAGGTCAAAATGATGACTGATGCATGAAAAATGGCTGCCGGTTAAGATCGATATCTTATTTTTTTTTTTTTCCATCACTGCTATCGCACAGCTACGAGTTCTTCAGTTCTGTTATAAAATAAAACACGCTCCTCTTAACCAAAAAACGGAGGAACACTGACAATCAGAGTGATGGGGATTTCCGAACCGAGGACCTGGCATGGCTTGATTTATTATTATTATTTATTTTTTTTGACGCTCACCGCTCTGGTAGTACTTCGAGTCGTGCGTCCAGCGGAAGCCGGTGCAGAGGCCAAAGTCGGTGAGCTTGATGTGGCCGTCGCGGTCTATGAGGATGTTGTCGGGCTTGATGTCGCGGTGGATGAAGCCCATCCGGTGGACGCTCTCCACGGCGCAGGTGAGCTCGGCGGTGTAGAAACGCGCCAGCTCCTCGTCGAAGATGCCGCGGCGGATCAGGAGACTCATCATGTCCCCGCCGGGGATGTAGTCCATGACGAAGTACAGGTTGTCCTTGTCCTGGAAGGAGTAGTAGAGGCGCACCACCCACTCGTTGTCGGCCTCCGCCAAGATGTCGCGCTCCGCCTTGACGTGGGCCACCTGGTTCCTCAGCAGCACGTCCTTCTTGCGCAGCGTCTTCATGGCGTAGAGCGCGGCCGTGTCCACCTTGCGGGCCAGGCAGACCTCCCCGAAGGCGCCGACGCCCAGCGTCTTGATCTTCACGAACATGGACTTGTCCATCTTGGCGCGTTTAAGCCGGATGTAGTTGGATTCCTTCTGGAAGAGCATCATGCGCATCTGCTCCTGGGCCTCGCCCGACAGGCCCACCTGGAAGCGACACACACACACACACACACGCGAATGATCGCGCCTCTGACTCCGCGGGGATGTTCCGTTGAGTCACTTCAAGGCAGTAAAAAAATAAAAAAAGACGACGACGCAGCCACAGACAATGAAGTGAATAGGGAAAAAAAAATGCCACTGAATTTTACATTTCTAAAGAGAAACAAATTAAACTCGAAACATCGAAACTGCTTGAAATGTCTTTTTGTGGGCATAACTTTTCATAACTTGTCCCCACAACACACAGACCAAACTCTGGGTGACGGTCTCCCACATTCCAGAGACATTCCAGTGACATTCCAGTGAAATGCAGTGCATGACTTCATGCCACAAACAAATCATGACAGAAACGCAGTCGGGCCTGATGGGAGGCATTCGAACGTAAACACCGCCAGACCAGTTCGGGTAACTCAGGTTGTCAAACTGGAAACCACACATTCATGGCATACTGGTGACGCCGCTGCTGATGGGAGTTAAAGAAGCGCACAGGAGCATTACCATGCACTACAGCCGAGGGGGGGTAAGGGACCGTCTCGCGCACAAAGAGCTTGGCTTACGTGGTCAACCGGACAGTGAGGCTAATTCAGCTGGGACGGCTCCGGATACCATTACCGTCTAAATCAGCTGTTAATGAGCCAAGATGGAAGAGCAGCAGCGTTGACAGAGGAGAGGGGGGGGGAGAAAAAAAAAACAAGAGAGAAAGACAGAGGCTCAGAGGTGAAACTCCTTTTACAGTCTATCCCCCTGCAAAATTTTTTTTTTTTTTAAAAAAAGCATAGACGCAGAAACAGGCCGATTTGTAGAGTAGGGAATTGCAGTGTGGAAACCAGGAAGGATCAGGTGGCAGAGCCCCGGGGCGCATGCTGGACCTGCAGGACTCACCCTCTGCATCTCGCTCTCCAGCTGCTTCTTGCGGTGGATCCTCTGGTGGTGGTTCTTCAGGATGTTCTCCACATGCTGCTCCATAAAGAACTTGAAGGCCTGCGGCGAGTACATGGGGATGCAGGCCTCCCCCCGCCGCTCCTCGTCCCGCTTGTGGCGACGCACCGGCACGGGCGACGTGGTGATCTGCTTCTTCTCCCGTTCGGCCGCGACCGCGACCTCGCCGCCGTCGGCCCTGTCCCCGCAGCCGCCGGCCTCCTCCTCCGCCGGCTTCTCCCTCGCAGACGGGGCCTTAGCGGCCGACTCATAGGCGGGGCAGGGCGCGGGGGCCTGCTGCAGGAGGTACCTTGGATATGGGGGCGGGGGCCCCTGGTAACTCGGCACCTCTGCCACCGGGGCGGCGCTCTCCTGGTAGGGTGCAGGGGGTCCCGGCTGCTGCAGCCTGGAGGGGTGGGTAGGGGCCACAGCAGTCTGCAGCTCCGGCTTGGGTACCCGCATACTTTTGACGGGCTGCAGGATGGGAGCCTGGGTGACAGCGGTGACCGTAGTGGCCGAGGGCTGCGAGCCGGCCAGGTGGCGGCTGTTGAAGGAGTTGGAGCGGACGGGGACGCCGTGCTGCCAGGAGGGAGGGGCCTCGTGGCCATTGGTTCCGCTGCCCAGGGGAGCCTGAGGCAGTGGGGGCCATGATGAGGGCAGCCCCTGAGCGCCGACGCCGTACAGCTCCAGGTTGTGGCCGTTCCTGGCGGACGACAGAGCAGCGGGAGCCAGGTTCCCGCCGTTGACATAAGGGGGGGAGGGTGCCGGTCCAGCAGCCTGCAACTGAGAGGGGGAGGGACTCTGCCCGTTTCCTTGGCCCATGGGGTACGGGGGGGGCGGCACCTGCCGGCCGGAGCTGCTCATCAGCACGCTCTGATGGGTCTGGTACTCTGGCTGCCCGGAGCCGTTCTGCGGCCAGGCAGTGGAGGGGAAGCTGAATTTGTTCCCCCCCGCGATGAAGCCTTGGCGGCCCACGGGTCCCGGGCTCAGCCCCCTCTGGTTCTGGCCACTGGGCGTGGGGTAGCTCTCGGGCCAGCCGCTCTGCGGGACGGGGGAGATGCGGGGAACCAGGTATTCCAAGTTTCCGGAGAAGCGCTTGTTAGAGGAGCTGGCCTCCCAAGAAGGGGGGGGCGGCGTGGCGCCTCTGTTCGGAGGAGGCGTCACACTGCGCACCTGGGGAGTCAGGGAGGGGTTTACACGCTGGCCATTGCCAGGGTGACCCGGTGCAAAAGCTGGGGGCTGACGGCCTGACATGTCCCCCTGGGGTGCCGGACTCTCAGCGGGGTACATCACCCCGTCCACCATGAGTGGGCCGTGTCTCTGGGGAACCAGAGACTCTTTTGAACCCTTCCAGCTCTGCTTTCGGTTCACCTGCTGCTGCATGTGAGCCGTAGCTAAACAAAACACAGGAGAAAATTAAATCCTCTGTTATAGAGAGAGGGCACACACACACCGGCAATGGGGAAACAGCCCCCTAAAAACGAGACTATAACCCTGGCACCAAGATGGCGCACTTCCACGCATGCGTGTTCCCAGTAAAGCGCTTGTTGGAGGAAGTGGCCCGCTAATAGGGCGGCGGCGTCACGCGTGTCACCTACCAGGAACCTTCATGCCGGCGTTGACGGGCCGGGCAGCTGCCGCCACCATCTGCTCCCTCCAGGGGTCCTGGTAACTCATCTTGCTGATGTACTCGATAGCTGCCTCAACGCTGCGATTGCCAGTCTGCTTCAGGGCCCAGATCACCATGTCCTGCGCGGGAGCGTGAAACGTCACCGGACAGGACGGAGACCCACGATGACATTAGAAAAAAAGTCACTGAACGACCCCAGCACTGACGCTGAAACCACTGCCCATTAACGATCAACTATGTGAATTGGTGCCAAATCATATTTTAAATTCACCACCCCGCCAACTCTATTTCGAAAGGTGAAACGGATCTTCAGTCGCTGGCCTTTGTTCTGATGAGGGAAATCAGTTGGGATTCACTCATTTCCTCTGCGGCTCCGACACGAGCTATGTAACTGTAATAGGAGTCGTCAGCAAGGTTTCCTTCTCTTGGCGCATGAACGAAGGCCCTAACAAAGTTTCCATCCATCAAAAATCCGGGATAAAGATTATGCGCAAGCGGTTACTTAACTGTATCGATTAATGCCATTATCTTAAAGACATAAACTTCATCACCGTAGTCAAACATCCCCAGCGTGTGAGAATGACACCCTGAGCATAGTGACGATTCCCAAAAGCAGTCATTCCACATGCCATACTTTTCATATCAATTTCACTTCGGGGGGAAAAAAAAAAAACCAGGCGTAACCGCAGCTAAAGCATCTCCTCTTTCCCCCAAAGCCATTAGCAACTTAGTCAGTTAAAACAGTAAATAATACCACAACATTTTACCTAAATATTTCTCTACAGGTGTTATGTCAGGCATCAAGGCACAAAAATTTAACACCGAGAGAAGAAATGCAATTAGACTTAATTCTATCCTTTCTCTATGCTGCATACCAGCTCTCGCTGTGAAACATAACTGACATTTCCATGCTGAAGTCATTGTTTACATAATCAGTTAGGGAAACATGGAATTTTTAGAGTAACTGAACCATCTCTGATTGATACACTATAATTAGTAAAAAAATAATTAAATAAATGAATGATGCTTGACATGACTGCTTCAAAAGCTAAGCCACCAAAGCCGGGCTTCACCTCCTCAAATCCGGCTGCCACCAGCTCCACCAACATCTGCCTGTTGACTTCATTGCTCGAGCTAGAGGATCCGGGCTCGTTGGCAAACGGTAACAAAGACTTGCGGATCTCCTGCAGGGCCTTGTGGTAGGAGCTTTTGTGGTTGTTCCCACGCCCCTGCTGCCGGGCGTCCTCTGGCGCGGCCTTTCCGGCGCAGAGCTCCACCTTGGCCGCGTCGGAGGGCCGCGACAGGTTCCTCAGACTCTCTCGGATCTCCTGCAGCATCTGCTGGCTGCTGCCGCTGTAGTTGGTCGCGGGGAAGGTCTTGGGTCGCATCTGCCGGTATCTTTCGGACTTCTCCCCTCTCTTCATGTAAGAGCATGTATGTGGGGGCAGGCAAGACTGAATGGGGGGGGGGCCGTGCACTCGGCGTCCGGGCCGTGGCTGGGATGAGGTGGAGGGCTGCTCACACTCACAGAGTCTCTCTCTTCACATCGGACTGTCGCAGGGCAAGCCTATAATCTGAGTGCACACAAGAACACATAAAAACTCTTAAACATTCATTTTAAATAAGTTATTCAACATGAATCCAGATGAAACTTATTCTTATAGGCACAGGATTCATCAACTGATATTTGGGTACCATCATGATTGGTACATACACGTCAAATACTGACAGCAAAAGTTTTTATGAGGACGAAACCATTATGCATCCTTTCGGATGTATGTCTGTACATTAAGTGTTTTTATGCTAAATCAATATTTAATTTGAACGATATGGCGTTTCCATTGCAGTTTAACAACGACTTTAAAACGTCAACATTTCACAAAACAGTACGGAAATATGCTTCATCTTTTCACCCAAACTGGAGATTAAAGATCTAGATTTTTTTTAATAAGACGTCAAGAAATCAGGGGGCATTTCGTCGCCTTTTAATTACCCAAACAATCCCGATATGACAGCTGCGTTGTCCCACGGTTAATCGTTTAGCAGATTAGCGGAATTATTAAACGCAGACGGCGAAAGCAGCGCCGTTTCCGAGCGACATCTGTTCACGAAAGACCGACTCAGGTTCGCACATCAACGCTGTAACGAAGCTAGCATCGGCGGCTAGCGAAGGTAATATCTGCTACATGTGACAGCGCTGATAAAACAAACGACTTTGAAAGCACAAAATACGCCATCGAATTAAAGGAAATCCAGTAAAGTGCTTCATGAAGAACTAAAGAATAACAGCGCTTTGATCAGGTTTATGTCTGAATAAATGGCACTAGCCAGCAAGGACGGCGCCGAGCTTCTCCATTTTGTCCCCGGCCTCCGCCGTCTTAAGCTTTGCGAGCTTCACAGCTACGGCTCTTCGACTCCCCGATGCGGGCTCCGGATTCCCCTCAGTGTCGCTGATCGGGACAAGTCACGGATAGCTGGCGCTTGGTTTCGTCCCACTGACCGACGCTAAAGCTTAGTAACTCTCCTCAGGGTGACTGAGCCGCCGCGCACCGCCTCCCCCCCCCGGGCCCGGAGGTACCTATAACGCAGGGCCGAGGCGGCGCGGCCTGCGCCCCCCCGAGTCTCCTCCACAGCCGGCTGCCTGGCGGAAGGCTCACAAAGAACTCACCGCGGCTCGGCTTCCCGTCTCATTTCTGTCAGTCGGAGAGACGACGTGGTGGTTCCGAGTTAATTATGCCGGACGACGAGCGTGATTTCACCGGGGGGCAGTTTTCTTCGTCTCCCGCAGGCTTCGTTGC
This sequence comes from Brevimyrus niger, assembly GCA_015164015.2. Classification (NCBI taxonomy): domain Eukaryota; kingdom Metazoa; phylum Chordata; class Actinopteri; order Osteoglossiformes; family Mormyridae; genus Brevimyrus; species Brevimyrus niger. The sequence goes on from JAABNY020000038.1 coordinate 3,763,494, forward strand.
TAACCTGAGTAGCGCACGGGTACTCGGCTGAGGTCGATGTAGGTTGGCGTTAGAGGAAGCCAGGCGGGCAGGCTCGCAGTAGGCACGCCAGCGACAACGGCGCCCTGATTGGTTACTTATCTTAAGCCCCCGGTCTCCCGGGAACATTTCAACCGCTCGGCTGACAGACGCGTCGTGCACCGCGGATATGAGAAATATGAGAAATATGTGAATAGTTCTCGTCGATAGGATAAAGTGGTATGTAGTCACCACACGCCAGTATTACGGGCATTGTCAGACTACGCTTAATACCGCCTTTTAAATAGCACGGCTTCCAGGACGTTCAGCAAATACATTTTTTCGCAAGTACAACCAGAGCCCATCAGACAGCTCTCTGCACCCAATACCGAATTCCAGTGCATTCAGTGTAAGTATGTGAAAAGGGTAATTCTATCCACCTGGTCAACTATAGCAGCAGATGAATATTGACGGTGTACATATATATGAATGTTTTATTATTTTCTAACGTGTTGTACAGCAGGTCACTGCACACGTGTATAGTTTACATCGCAGAATTATTTTCCTTGGCACTTATAAATACTAAATGTCTTCACCACTGTTTTATGCTGTCTGCTTAAGATGTTCAACTATGAGCATTCAATATCATTTTCTATTCAAGATATCAAATTTCCCTTTAATTCATATGAACAGCTTGCATCTGTGCTGTCTAGGTTCGCGAATTATTTAAATTTAAGTTTTACACAAAATGTTACATTTTGCCCTCTGCGTTATCTATTTTCATTAATCTGGATAAGTGAGCCATTTGAGTGGTTTGGGTAAACAACTATAAGACTACAAAGCCTGAATTTGTTCCAGGTACAATACTGAAATGAACATTTAATGTAAAATGCTGGAATAAAAGCGAAGTGTGGAATGTACAGGAACCTTAAACAGCAAGCAGAAGTTAGATGAGAGCATTTAAGGTTTTTGGATTTATTCTGAGCCTTTAAGATTCTTGAAACCCAACCCTCACTTTTGACAAAACTGCAATACAAGCCATTATCTTAAGACAAGTAATATTAAATTTGCATGCAAAATGACATTTGTACAATACAAGAGTTCAAAAAAAAATGCAAAATATCTACAATAACCAAAATAGTTTAATGAATGGAAAGGTTTAAAGATTGAGTTGAAATGTCCACTGCGGTTTATTGCACCGGCTTGCAATGGCTTCCACACTAGACTGGGACCCGTTTGTTCACATAAATGGCCTCTCCGTCGGTTCCACACACAAGACACTGGCCGAGCACATCCAGACTGTTTACAGGCAGAGTCTGGGTGGGCAGCATGTGTGTGGCTTCCAGGTGCCCCTTACTGGAATCTCCCCCAAGCCAAGAACTGGTCAGTGACTGGTTTCCTCCTACGGGCACAACTGTGCTGCGAGACGTGATGCTCGTGTTTCGTCCACCTTTGTAGAGAAGATGAGTCGCAAATCATTTCACTGCCGTTTCGACACCATCTGCATGAATACCAACTGAAACAAGAGGTTTACCCACTCAGTTATCATTCCTCGCAACCTACCTTGTAAAAATGACGGCGTATCATAATTAGTGGAGTTTTCCCAGTGCAATAGAGAGCCATCTTCTGAGCACGTAAACAAGTGGTCTGGGTTTGATGGGTGAAAATGCACTTCCCACACTAGATGGAACAAAGAGGTATACTTTCAAAAAAGGTTGCAAGGCAGTCTCGGCAGTTTGGAGATTTTTTATTTTTATTTTTTTTGTTCATCTTCAGTAATGTAACAGAAGCGGCCTCACCTTCAGCAGAATGCGCCTTCATCAGCGAGAATGGCATGCTGTCCTGTCGCACATCCCAAATACACAGCATCCCATCCTGCCCCCCTGTGGCCACGATGTGCTGCTGGTTGGGGTGTCTATCCACACAGTGCAGAGGGACTCTATCCCCAGATCTATGGGACAAATAAACAAAAATCAAATTACTCTATATAACTTCTGCGACGGCAATATCCAAGAACAAACGTAGACTCCTAAATTTAAAGCACGGTAAACCTGAACCTGCCGACTCACAGGGACAGGATTTGGGCAGGTTCATTTCCCTGTTGACGGAAGTCCCAGAGTTTCAGCTGCCCGAAGGAGTTGACGGTCAGGACTTCCGTGGTTCTCAGGAACGTCACGGCGTGAATCGTGCTGCTGTCAGCGTTCTCTGAAAAGGCAAAGCCAGCGACCAAACAACTATTACTGGGAATATGCAGACGGGTGGACTGATGAACAGAATGAAACGTGAATACAGGTGAGGTAGGCATAGAGGGCAATTTCACTGCTCTCACTTTTGGATTCTGTGACACACCTATAGTACGCAGAATGCCTTTGTGGTCCACTCTGAAGAGGACGACCCTTCCATCTTCCCCTACCGTCACGATTTCTGGACTGTTGCACACCACCCCTGTGCAAGGTGCACTATCACAAGGGTAGTGGTGTGCTCTGTCCCAGTGCTGTGCCACAGAGAGAGTCTGAGGGGGGGGGGGGGACAAAAGCAATGTCACATTCATTAATGTCCTAGAAATTATCCATATTAAGCATCATGTTGTTGCACGAGCAAACTAACCCACTATACTGTCGTTCAGTGCAAACTTACAGTATCTCCTCTAAACAGTTAAAATACTTGGAAGCACACGTTAGATATCTGACATGGTATGGTGCCAAAGTAGATTTTTCTTGGAACTGAATATAAACTGCGTCATAGAACGTAGCCAAGGAAACGAGAAAAGAACCATACTTGCCTGGCTATTCTGATGGTAACGAAAAATGGTGACTGATCCAGTAGATGATCCTGCGACAATCCTCTCCTGGTCCAAGAACTAAGAATAATTTGGGATGCCAAGGTATTAGCGCAATTTACTGTAAGTGTAACAGTTTGTGTGAGCGCACAAAAGGAGCCATAAAAGAACACATATGTGGGGTGGTAGGTGGGGGCACCATGTTCCAAGCATCACAGGGCACAGAAGGTTGTGGTTACTCCTTGGACGGGATGCCAGTCCATCGTAGGACAAATTCACACAACCACACAAATAAACTCAATGGGCAATTCAGAGACACAAATTAGCCTGGCAGTATCTTTATACTGCGAGATGAATCTGGGGTTCAAGGAGGCAAAATACACAAGCGGGAAGAACATGCAAATTTCATAGCAAAGAGGAGCGGAGATTCGATCCCCCAACCATCCTCGAGCATAACGCATATTTATTTTACTCATTTATGTATTTTTTTGATAGATGTACAACCCAGACCCCCAATAATTAAATTAAAAAATATTCACATACATATTTCGTTCCACGTTACATCCCATCAGTATTCGTAAAGAAGGGTGAAGAAGAATGAGGCATGGGACCTACCTGAAGGCCGAGGACATCCCCGTTGTGTTGGTACTCACAGAGAAGCTGAGGGTCCCCTTCGAATTCATCATCCATTTTCGAGAAGCCATGCTCTCCAACCGACCAGAGGGAAACTTTGTTGTCCTAGAAGAGTCGTAATACGTAACACAGTACAAGAAAAGTCTGACGACAGGGCACCTAACTGTTAGACATACATAGATGAGAAACCCAGTAAACTTTGAGTTATGACTAGCTAGCTTAATACCTCGTTGTCCCAAGATCCCGTAGCAAATATATCTGGTTGCTGTAGGGTGGAAGATGAGACGGGCCTCCATCGTATCTTGCTTATCTTCTGTGAGACAAATTTTGCGTTGATGCACTCCATTAAGACGTATATTTCTTTAGATTAATAGTTAGCTAACGACAGTTAAGCAACACAGTCACACTTTTCTATTTCCCTGAACTCTCAAAGCCCCGCCTCTAACTCCCAGAGCCCCGCCTCATCCGCTGAATGGCTTTCATTCATTGGTGCTCCACAGACAGCAGCCGAAAATGGACAAACAGAACGCCTAATTCTGGCACGAATTATAAACACAGTTTGACAGGGTTCGACATTTTGTAGGTAATATTTTAGGTGCTGACGTCGAAATAAAATGTACTTACTATGATTTAATGTGATTCTTCTTTGATTTTACAAATAATCTAAAAATAGTTTAAATAAAGTTTCAAAATGTGTATACTTGATGGCATAATAAAGTACATTCCGAAGATACAGTATATAGGTACTGTATACTTTTAATAAACGTTGTATTACGTGATATTCTGGATTAAGCAAAACACTGTTGCGTCCTTATTATATAACAACAAAGATTTAAAACTGCTGAAATATTTTGAGTCAACTGGATTGTGTGTGGTCTGCAGGGCTCTAATTTAAAATATATATTTATAATCTGATCATGTGACCACGCCAACAACTCAAGCTCTCCGTCTAGTGGAAGGCATCGTCAGAGCTGATACTTAGCAAATGTTTAATGGTAATCACACGCAGCTATATGCGCAAGCAAATAATTCGCCGGCCCACTGGTGAGATATTTAAAATTAAGGTGTGTGCTTCACTATACTATATCCTATGTATTATGCTACCGCGACGGCAAATTGCAGCGTAGTCGGCTGTAAATATAGCGCGGGAAAAAGCAGCGCGGCGGAACAACGATGTCGAGTGACGTGTCTCCCCCTGATGTGCTGGAAGTCGTCAGCGTCGTGGGCAAGGCGGTGTGCGCAGGCGCGGCACTGACAGCCGCTCTGTACTTGATCCGCAGAGTGTGTTTAATGATGGCCTGGAAATCGGGAGGAGCTAGCCACGCCGAGCTCGTCAACAACCTCCGCAGTAAGTTTTTTTACTTCCCTCCCGAATCTTTTCTTCCAAGCTGTTGATTTTTACCCCTCGAGTGCAAGGCCTTTTCTGCTTTAACGTTTCTTTTTTGGGGGTCTAGGACATTGCAAAGGCATCCGATGTCAGATACATAAATATGAGCTCCAGTTAGTTAGCTTGCCTTTCGGGTTGCCAGCCTTGCTAAGAAACCTGCAGTGTTGTGTCCACGCCGAGTGTGTTTCTAAGTTAGTGCTGAGCTAACAGGGGGGTCTGATTGGATCTTTTCTAGTAGTACAGCGTCTGCCAGCCACATACTGCCTCCGTGCTATATTTTAACGTTAATGACGTAACGTAAAAATGCGATGTTTAAGAAGCCACACGTATGCATGCAAAGTAATCAAGCTACCGACGGCGCTGCTTAACCGAAGCACTCACGGATTCAGATTCCATAGTTTTGATATTTGCTTCCGTTTTTCTATATGCCGTCATTTTTTTTAAGGTTTTGCGCAACTCGGGTGCGATCCGGTTGTTAATGGGCCGACGTGTCGTACCTGCCCCCCTCCCTGTGACAGTTTGATCAATCTGGTATTTGACTTGATCTAGTTGATCGACACCGTCTGGCTGTTTGGCAGCCCGCTGGTCAGGCGCCGACTGGCATGTTTGACCTGTAGCACATATGGCCTGTTCCCCCCTCCTCTGGACTGGCCGGCCCGAATTCATTCTAGTCAGCTCGTCAGCAGTGTGTTTCGCTTTCCACCCAGACATAGGTAAGCGAATGACTTTGTGGAAACGCAGTAAAGCAGCTAGGTGTGCGACCGCCGCCTACTCCGGCGGATCCCCGGCGCGCCTGCGCACTGGTGCTCGGCTTCCTGCGCTGTTAATGTGCCGCTGCGGGGGGCGGCGGCCGCACGCCGCGGAGCCCCGGTGCCCCACTGGCGTTGGCTTACTAAAAGCATTCAAGCACAAGGCGCAAACAACGGGGGGTGACTTTAAAAATTGGACATGAACGACGGTGAAAGTCTGTTTGGGGTCGGGCAGCTTCTCGGGTTGAGAAAGGCGTCGCGTAACCGCGTCTTTTCGCTTATTATAAAAGCGAGTTTTCATTAAAATCGCTTAATTTAATTCGCTATCCTTTTTTTGGAGTGTAACTTTGTAACTGTACACTTTGTCTTGGTAATATTATTTCAGAATCGAATTAAAATGACCGAAAGGGAATGCACAATGTAACGTATTACCTTTAGAATTTAAATGTGTGGTATATCTCGGTAGATAAATGGAAACGCTGACCCCCCCCCCCCCTCCCCCCAAAAGGTGCTTTGTAGGGTAATTCGATACAGATCCTGACCCGAACTCCGTTCTGCAAGCTGACTCTGCGTTGGTACAGTATAAGTCAGGGCTATGAGTTGATCTTAAGGGGTCTTATTGGTGCAGTGAGAAGCCCTTTGTTTTTCTAAGTCGCCTGCGGTATTGGAGCCCTGTTCTCTCCGAGACATTCGAGCTGAGTCTTCCTGGCCCTACCGTGCCCTGGTTTGCCCGTCCCTGCCTGCTGCTCTGACAGTCTGTGGCGGCAGAAGGCAGTAGGGAGACGTCCATAATCGCTTAAGCAAGGCCCAGTAACTCACACCCCGAGCGTCTGCCCAGTGCCGTTTGGCCTCCCTCCTGTCCACAGCAGGCTATTTTTATATCTGCAGTAAAGCAGGGTGCATATGGGTGCCTGCTGCTGACCCCTGGAGTGGCCGGGGAGGGGCTCGTGTGTGTTTTGGAAGACGGATACAAGTGTGTACTGAGCGCCGAGGGCTGGAAATGGTAAAAGGTGGTGTCATCGTGCGTGATGGTGTGGGTTGCAGAGAAAGGGTACGCAGATGGTGGTAAGGCAGGAGTGACGGTCGATGGCGGACTCCCCTCGGAGCTTTATACCAACTCGGACCTGTCAGAGGTTTGCTCCAATAAATGCAGTGTAAAAACTGTGTCACTGCAGAGATGGTTTTATGACGGGGGGGGGGGGGGGGGGCTTTTCCCCTAGATGGAGGCCATCTATTAAAATATGCAAAAGGGGGTTGTCGTTCTTGGCCAGTTAAAATAGGTTGCTGGAATTGGCATCAGGCATTTTTTATTTATGTATTTATTACCATGATTGTTAATTGTGTTAAATTTACCAAACTTGTCTCAGTATCATGGTTAAATTGTCAAGGAAGCTGCACACTAGTGACAGCTTGGTTTGCTGTTTTAGTTGGTGAATCATTACTTTTTGAGTTAATTTTAGAGTCAGAGAAACAGGCTGGGTTTTGATGCAGATCTACACTCCGGGGTCCGTTGGGTGTCTGATCTGCATTTGGATTAGCTGTGTTTTTTTGTTTTTAAACCCTGGGGGAGGGTGTTTTTAATTGGCCTTGGGGGGGGGGGGGGGTTAAAACACTTCTAATATGGGGTGATGAATGCATGAATTTGCATTGGATTTAAAGCATGGTGTGTGGGCGCAGTTGGGGGGTTTTCATACTCGCGGCAGTTGGATCGCAGGAAGGGAGACTGGAACCTCCCATGACTCTGTTTTTAAAGTGTGTGTAAAGTGATGTACTGAATGTGATCAGGGTCCATTCAGACTGATGAGGAAGTAGCACTGATATTCGCCAAACAGCCCTGAGCTCATTATGAACAAAATGAGGCTTTTTTTTTTTTTTTTTTTTAAATATTGCATCTTTATATAATTTGGCTAAATCTTAATGCTGTTTTTTTTTTCATGTGCAAGTGATAGAATCCAGTTTTTCAACAATTGCTCTCAATGTTTTTTGCGGCTTGAAGTATCATTCAGATAACATTCCCTTTAAAGAATGTCCATTAGTCATCTGGGAAGCTCAATGCGTAATACTTGCCCAATAAATCTAAGCAAAAATGTAAATCAAAAGCTTCCTCTGATGCATCACAAAAAAGCAGTTTTCCAATTCACTAGCAATTGGTGTCATGTTTCCATTAAAGTCTGCGGTCTGTATGTGATGCCAGTTCAGTGTGATGCATAATGTAGGAATACAACAGTGCTGTTTATCTGAACGTAGAAAGTTTAATTATACGGTAGAGCAGTTTCAGTATAGGTTGACTCACCACCTTCGCTGCATTGAATTTAATCATCATGACTCTTGACTGTTTTGTATGAACCGAATGTTCTAACGATGAACGGTAACAACTTCTGCAGTTGTACGACGAGCTGAAAAGCAGTGGCAGCTTTACCGCGACTCAGACGCAGGGGTCGATATCGTAGCAAATTCCGAGGGTCGTTTTAATGAAAATGGTGTTTTTTTTTTTTTTTGGTTAAATTCTGATTCATGACATTTTGCCAAGGATGCGTTTGTCTTCGCAGACGGGTCGACGGTCCCCGCCCAAGCACACTTAACGACGTCTCCCCCTTCTCTCCTCAGAAAATGGCATCATCAAGTCGGACAATGTTTACGAGGTCATGCTCGCCACCGACCGCGCCCACTTCTCCAGGTGCAACCCATACATGGACTCCCCCCAGTCAATAGGTGAGCCGCGGAGGCCATCCGTCCGCCCCGCCCGCGCTCGGCCGCGCCGTGCAGACGTCTGCGCGCCGCTAACCGTCTGCTTTCCTCTCCTTGTCGCCAGGTTATCAAGCCACTATCAGTGCGCCCCACATGGTAATCCTAACGCACCTCCCGATACACACGCTAACACGCTCGCTGCTTTTAGGTCAGTAATTACCTGGTATCAGCCTCCCCGTTCCATGAGTACAAGGTGCCTTACAGCATAAAAGGTTTCATTGTTTTTTTTGTAATTAATGGTCCTTAATGACAGTGAAGAGCAGACAATAATGAAGTGGGAAAAGGAAAAATAAGGGAGACTTAAAAATACATTTTAATCGCATATTAGTTTTGTGCTAATGGGGAGGTGTATAATACTGTCGTCTAGGTTATTGATGCACGGGAGCTGCGCCTAAAGGGCGACACGGCCTGTCGCATGGTGTCTCTTCCAGCACGCTTACGCCTTGGAGCTCCTCCACGAGCAGCTGCATGAGGGGGCGAAAGCTCTGGATGTGGGATCGGGAAGCGGGATCCTGTCGGTCTGCTTCGCCCGTATGGTAAGCCGGC
>JAABNY020000038.1:3781675-3792319 GCA_015164015.2 Brevimyrus niger
CACAGCGTGTTAATGACACGAGATCTAGGCCACAACACGTTAATGACACGGGATCTTACAAGTTATGAAATGTTAAAGCTGACCCTATAAAGCTACTACATGAAAGGCTGTCATACGTATCTATATCATATACGACCAGACAATACGCATACAACAGCATTCTGATATGTCACGTTTGTTTGAAAGGACCCATGTGAATAATTGCAGGACCTTTAGAAAAGGAAGGCAGTGAGTAGAGGACAATGTAGCTGGATGGCGGGAGGTTTTCTCCTTCAGTCTCCTCAGCACCGAGTCCCACAAATCAAAATATCCTCTCAGCGAGGAAACAGGATCTGAAGCTGGACCAGTGACCATAGGCTTGTCTAGTCATCAGCTCAGTTCCAAAGGACTTTACTGAAAGGACTGAGGTAAGTGAACTTAGGCAATTAGGCAAACCTCAAGAACACTAACGCGAACACAAACATGCCTGCTAGAAAGTAAATAAGAGAAAACAAACTTGCCGTAATGTTTAGCTCCATTCAGGATTTACTTCCCAAAAACTTTTCAGCAAATCAAAATAAGATTTGTGCAGATCTGAGTGTCATGAGGGGCCAAGAGAATCACAGTCCTGTAAGCTGTGACTCCAACCCCACATACCATAAGTATTTACAAACAATAGGTGGACAAACACAGACAGTTTTCACTGTTATCAAATTTTTTTGGTTTATTCTCTGTTGCTATTTGTCTTTAAGCTGTTGCAGCATGTAAGTTTCCCCAGCGTGGGATCAATAGTCTTATAGTCTTAGTGCAAATAAAGCTTCGAGCTCAGTAGGCTGATTCCAAAGCTTTATGACTTATTTTTTTAGAACATGATCATTTATAGTCTTCTGAGACTCATTTTAACTCTTGCATTCATGTTTAGGGGCGGCACGGTGCCCCAGCGGTCACACTGTTCCCTCGCACCTCCGGGTCCAGGGTCTGAGTCTCCACCACGGCTCCATGTGTGTGGAGTTTGCATGTTCTCCCCGTGTCATCACGGGGGTTTCCTCTGGGTTCTCCAGTCCCCCCCCCCGCAGTCCAAAAACATGTTCGGGTTCATCAGAGTTGCCAAATTGCCCCTAGGTGTGTCTGTGTGAGTGAATCGATTGTGATGTGCGCCCTGTAATGGGTCGGCACCCCGATCCTGGGTTGTTCCCTGCCTTGTGTCCATAGGCTTCCCATATCTGCCATCAGTGAATTTTGATATGTCTCTGCTCACAAAAGATTTACAATAACTTTAATAGGTTATGTACTTCACATACATCACTTGCGGTGTATACTTCGCATATGTTTGTACCACTTAAATTAGAACTGGAAGGCCAGTTCAAAAATGCAGCAAAAAAAAGAAATCTGGCATCTGATTTAAAAAGCAACAGACATTCTGCTTTGCTAGGAATTCTGGGAAACGGAATAGGTCATGGCCCCTCGGCATTCTGACAGTTGAAGTCCTCCTCCACATGTACACGGGTATTTTTACAACTGTATCTTTATTTTTTCTATGCGTTTTGGTCTTTTGTCCACTCTCAAAACTCCATCCAGGATGATTTTCAGAAGCTCTTATTTCAGCGTCGACGTGCAGACGGGGAAAACAGAGGTTTCGGCTTGGGACGTCAGAGTCTGTGCCGTCATTTACTTTGACGTCAGAGTGTGCACCATTCACTGTCTACATGTGTCTGTTTTTAGCCTAGCAGTGCAGGTAATAATGCTTCTGATTGGCCAACAAGGCTTTACGATTAGAGTAATATCGCCCCCTGTTGGCTTGGCATGCTCTTGACGGTGCATTTCAGCATATTCATGTGAACAGAGATTTTTTTTTTAATAACAGGAAAAACTCCCCCCAAAAAATACCCATGTACGCGTGGACAGGACATCAGAGTACTTCAGTCGTACCATTACCAGAAGTCAGTAGTACAAAATGACTTGTCAAATCCATAAAATTCCATGAAGCAAATTCCTAGTCTTCTAGTTAAGTTCGACGCCCTGAGGGAGGGGAGTTTCATAGCAGCACTGAGGATTTACCAGAATGTTCTATATAAGACTCAGGAAAGCGCTTTTGAGACAGAACAACAGATCGCATTGTAAAAACAGGTTTGTGATGTGGGGTAAACATTCATTAAGAACCACATTCTCATCTGTGATGTTTCCGAATTACAAATGGGACATGAGAAGGCACAGGAAGATGAAAAGGCCTGTTTCTGGTCCAGCTTTAAAATAATAAAACATCTATAAGAACAATGCTAAGAACCCAAAAACAAATGTGCCATTAAAGAAACCACAATCAAGCACATAAAATTGGTGATGGGAAGGCAAACGACGTTTTTCTGTGACTGACTGCCCATGTAACTAAGGCCCACCCCCTCTTACTGTCACTTTAGTCCAGTCCGTGGAAGCGACCAATCAGCATCGAGAGAAGTAGGGCCTTTCCTGGTTACTGCACTGCCTGGTAGCGCCTCCTCACAGTGGATACTAATCGATTACTGATTAATGGATGGGGTGCAGGTGATGTGTCGCTTCAGCACACCTTGACAGTTTCTGGTTGGCCACAGTCCCACCCTGCCCACGCCGCTACAGGTACATGCCATTAATGAGGTAGTCCGACTCCTCGGACATGATCGGCCGGGCCTTCTTCAGCTTGCGGCGCACTAAGCGCAGACGGCAGCCCACCATGATAAGCAGTAGGGCAGTGATGATGAGGCCCAGAGCCAGAGGGAGCACTGCACCTGCAGGGGGCGTCAGAGAGCAACAGAAGGCCGCATGGTTAAGGGAAGACATCGGTTTACACTGGGATATTCATGAGTTGTGTACCAGTAACCTGCTGGGGGTGATGCGGTGTGGCTGAAGTAAGGTTTAAAATGCCAGTTTCCATACCTGATTCAGGACCTGGGTGTCCTCCCTGGACTGAATGGGGTTTGGCGACTTCCACCTCATTTGTTGAAATGTCTTCAGGATTGGCCGCTTGAGAGTACTTAGCTATGAAAAATAACAGCTGTTACAAATTAATTCAAGATGTCGTTCTTCTAGCAGCAGTCACAAAGAGCCGGGGGCCTCGGCTAAAATAAAGTACAGGAAAAGCAGTAAAGGACACCATTTACGATTCACAACAAAGGTTTCCAGAGGGCAAACTTCACATTAGGGGACTACCTTCATCCCCCGAAATGTAAAATAATTCTATGCTCAGGTATTTAATCCATCTCATTTCAGAAATAAAGTGTAAATATGAATTGAGGCATTACATTACTGTGGACCACGAGGGTCACTATTTTGGAGTAAAATGGTAACTAAGTTTGTGCAAACTTACGTGTTTCTGCATGTCTGCTAGGGGGGGCATCAGTGCTGATCTGTTTACCAGGATCTGAAATTCATCAGAGGTGCATTTAGTATGTAGTTCACATTTTTTTTCCCAAGATAAGGCACGCTTTTAAAAACGCGTAACTGTAGCGTGTGACCATTCCGTTAAAAAAGCACGCAAAATAAAAAACAAACAAAAAAACCCTGCAGGCTTCTGAGGATAGTAGCCTTCTGTGCCTGAATATAAATTACATTTCCCAACTATGTTAAGGGGACATGCATCTTGCAGTGAATGGACATTTTTATAAAATGCCAGATTCCAAAATTGAAAACCACCATTTTCAAAATATTTAACATCTACTGGGTTAATGCAATTTTCCAGTGATGATCTGGGCCGCGGGCGGGGGACTCACCCGCCCTCGGGATGCACTCGCTGACACAGTCGGCCTCCTGCAGGAAGTTGTTGCCGTTCCCCTTGCAGCCGCCGTAGATGAAATGCTTGCAGACTCCGGTGAGCGGGTCATAGAACCAGCGGGGGAAGGCGCCACTGCAGGGCCCGGCGTCCCGCGGCGCCGAGCAGGACCCTGGGGGAGACGCCGCCAGAGCGGGAGGCGGATTAGGGGCCCACAGAAGCTCATGCCAGGGATGCCGCACTGGGAACAGCCCTGCAGGGCTTCATTTAAAGATTAGATTAGCAGGAACCAGAGCACATGGTAGTAGAGAGTAGTGGGGGGGGGGGGGGTTAGGGCAGGAGAAAAGGACCCCCACCGAAACCAAGCAGGAGAAATATATGTGTGCACAGGGGCGGGGCTACAGGGCCGCTGGCCTCATCTGAGAGCTGATTGGCCCCCAGAGTGTCCTCTCTCCTGTCACTCATCGTTTCAAAACACATCATTGGCTCATGATAAGGTTAGCCCCATTGCATAAATTATAGCCCGATTACGCCCCACACCTTAAATAAAATCTTAGGACCACCGCTGAGTAGAAAAAATCATTTTGCCCTGGGCTAACTGCTCCGGAACACAACAGGTCCCATTGATGTAAAAGGCAGAAATGCATATTGTTGATGTGTATTGTTAAGGTTATCAAAATAAATATAAGCTAAAATATATGTTATGCAAATATATCACTGGGGAGATTACCAGACTAGAATAAATAAACATTCAAAACCAGTGACATCAAGACTTTCAAAAGTTAACATTAAAAGCATCAGAAAAACCACCATAGAAATAATTTTAAAATATATTTTTCCGGTATGACTTCACTGCACAGTGGCCCTGAAGCTCAAAACGCAAGACATTAAAAAGCTAAAGAACCCACATGAAACAAATAATAAAACGCAAGAAAGTTAAAGAAAAGATGGAAAACAAATTGTTTTTGGCATCTTCTGAATGGTTATGCATTTTCTTCACTGATTTGCATTTTAGTTTAATGTCGCGTTCTGTTTTTCCGGCTCCTTCCGTCACCTGCTTGGCCTTCCTGTCCCGCCCGTGACACAGGGACGGGGCTGCTGCCCTCGCGGTGGACGCCGGGGGCCTCAGGCCGCTCCAGGCCCCCCCTCTGCGCAGTCAGCATGGAGTCCTCGCCCTGCTGCTGGTGTGTTGTGGGCTTCGTTGAGCCACGACCAGACGAATGAGTCACTTGCTTGCGGCCCCCGTCAACTGGACCGGGAGGCAAAGTGAGGGAACAGTGAGCGGGAAATGTCTGCAATGTGCAGCGAACTCAGGCTCTTAAACACGACCCTGGTGGGAAACCCTCAGAGCCACTGACTGTGTAGTCACATGATCAGCAAGCCATAAATGGGTGCAGTATTTTATTTACCCGCAAGTACTTTTATGTACGAAGACTTTGGGCGCCGTACAAAACAAAACAACCAGGGACAATTGAAACAATCAATATAATAAAATAATGTACATAAATAAAATTATGTGCCCAGTGCTCAGTGTAATGTTAAATGGCATGGGGGGGGGGGGGGGCGCTAATGTGCATAATGGATGGCATGGCAACGGGGGGGGGACCCACAGTTCTGGCAGAATGCCTCGCCGGAGCGGTCAGTGCACTGCTGCTTGCCGTCGCATGCGTATGTGATGTCGATGCAGCAGCCGTCGTCACACAGGAACTGGTAGCGAGAGCAGCGGCCCGTGCACACTGCCGACAGAGGATGCCGCGACGTCACGTGACTCTCCCCGGCATGTCATGTGACACCCCCCGCTCCCCCCCACCCACCACCAGCAACCAGAGCGGGTAAACAGAGTCACCCGTCTCTAAAGTAGCACTCGCATTTCATTCATACGGCGAGATGCTGCAGAACAAAGTCCTACAAGTGTCACCAGACAAATCGAGCGTAATTTTACAGAGCTGGTCAGACACACGATGATGTTGTGTCAGGAAAATGTTATGGTAATAATGAGTTTTGAATTGACATAAATGCACATTGAATTATGCTAAATAACACCAATTTTATATATAGATATATATGCACACACAGACATGCATGCGCACACACAGACATGCATGCACACACACAGACATGCATGCGCACACACAGACATGCATGCACACACACAGACATGCATGCACACACACAGACATGCATGCACACACACACTCATTTACATATTTTCATGGCACTACAGCATACAAATCCAAGTCATCAGTGATATTTCTCTAAAATATTTTAATACTGGGCTGCTGTTCAGCCCAAAGTTCCTGGTGCCTTTCATAACTACATACTACTGCATGACATCTCAGCCTTTGGTCTGTCCATCGCCATCACTGTGGAGAAGGTGACACCGTTCACGGCTCCTCGTTAACTTTGCCCTTTTGGAGCGGAAGTGAATGGTTCGCTCACTACGAGTGACGGTCCTGCAAATCGGGCCGGACTCACCCTCCGGCTGCGGGTGCGGCGGCAGCACGGTGACGGTGACATTGTCCGAGCTCCGCTGACCCGCCGTATCCGTGATGGTCATCCGGAAGACGTAGGTGCCTTCCTGCAGGTCACTCAGCTTCAGGATCCCAGGCTGCGTCACCTATAAACAACAGTAGACTCCTTAGCATCACGGTGGCTGAAGCTGGACTAGCAGCTTCTGGAGAGCCACAGACCTGTACATTTTATTTGTTGAGCAGGTGCATTTATCCAGAGCAGCATTTATCCAGAGCAGCATTTATCCAGAGCAGCATTTATCCAGAGCGAGTGAAGACACTGAGCCGCTGCTGGGAATTGAACCAACGACCTTCCATCATAGGCACAGTGTCCTTAACCCCTGAGCAACACGCTGCCCGCGAATTCATGTTCCTCTGATCCAGAATCAGTCCAGTGACCTAAGTGTCACAACCCGCCCGGTTTTGTGTGCCGTATGTCAATCTTTATGTTTCTACAGTCTACCGGCTGAGCTTGCAAAGACGGCACAACAAGCATATTTATCATAATAAACACAACTTGTTTTAGCAAACTACCTTTGAGCTGAGTGTGTAGTTGATCACTAATGTTCTGGTTCAAGGTTTGAAGGTTCAAGGTTTAAAGGTTCAAAACTATGCGAGCAAATACAGCAACAAAGAGATCCTTTGTCCAGTGCTACCGGTTCAGAGCCATACTAATATACTGTAAAATGTTCTGCAGTCAAAAAATATAAATAGAAATGTCAGGTACAGAAAGTAAAAATCCAGAACAAGATTTTATTTCAACTAGCCGACTGAGACTAAAGTGTCACAATTATAGAGTACTCAACAGGTTGGCTGAAACAAAATCTTGGTCTGAATATGTACTTTATGGACCTGAAATGTCCACCTCTGTCAAAAAAACTGTCTGTCCAAACACAAATATCTGGCAAAAGATATTTATAAAAATACCTACAAGCTAAGACAAGAGAGACATTGACGGTAACTGTGATTTGTCACCCCTGATTAGCCACTCCCCCTTTCCTCCATCCCTTAAGTCAGCAACCCGTTTCCTAGGAGACCTGGGACAGGTGCGGGGACAGCAGATATGGTGGGGGCTGGGGCGGGTTTGCTCTCACACACCACATTATAGCTGCACCGAGAGACAGCCGATCAAAGCATCTAGATACTTCTCTCGCAGGCCATCTTCCCTGGTGTCAGACGAAGTTTAACAATTTAACAGCCTTTATTCCGGAGGTTCCAGTTACATGAAAAAAAACAGACGCTAAACTGCCAGCCGTCAAGTTTGGTACTTTATGCAGTGAGTACGATACGGACTTCATAGTAAAAATCCACGTGCTTCTGGGTATATCAACTTACCTCCACTGAATCCTGCAAGTCCATACACCTTCTACGTACTCATTTAATGCATAGAAGTCTAAAACTATTTAGATAACAACAAAAGCGATGTAAGTTACAGAAGAACAGAATTCACAAAAGAATTTAATGCACGTGCATTAACGAAGTTTTAATATCCAAAAAAGAATCCCAAAGAAAGCCATGCAACTTTAGTTCACCTGACTAGGTCTGCTGGCAGCCGGACTTACAATAGGTCTTTTGTACTGTGAGATGGTTAGAACATTATCCACGATGCGGAAAATAGAATCTTTTTGTGCATTTATCATTAGGTTGACCTAAAACTACATAATATCTAGAATAAATATCCATTAAGTTTATATCTGTCCACATGTGTTAAGATAAGGTTGACGTGACATTCGCATGACATAACGCGGCTTTATTGGATCGCCATACAACAGCTCTCATATTTTTTATCAGACACTGAACAAACAACCAAAGCATCAGGAACCGAATGGAAACAGTCTTTCAGTACTTTAAGCCGAAGCAGCACTGTCTCCTACCTTCATGCTTATGGATGGGTCTCCCTGGACGAGGACCCACTCGTAGCGGGTGATGCCGTGATCGTCCACGCTGTTGCGCCCATCCAGCACTGCCCAGTCCGTGGGGAGCTGGATCACCACGTCCTGGCCGGCGTCGCTGCGCGGTAGCTCGTCCGGGTCTGGAAACACGACCCAGCGCACTCAGTTACCGAACCGGGGGACAGCTCGACTCACGTGAGAAGAACCGGTCCGGTTCGCGCTCATAATGAAAATCACAAAACTACCATCAGGTTTACCCCAGCTGGATCGCACATTAGTTTATGTGGTTATAGGGTTATGTGGTTATATGGTTACTTTTACATTACTGGTAATATTTCACACGTGCTACTGGAGATAAACAGAAAGCCACAAAAACAGCACATTATACATATTACTTCTAGGACTGTAGCTGACCGAGTACCACAGGTGAGCTGCCAATACCGTTTATATTGTTTCAAATCTGGTTTATCACATTTAATAGGGATCCTGTGTTTCCAAGCCGGACCTAGAACCCAACATATTATTTAGTATTAAACACTTAAGTAAGCACCTTGTGAGTCATCGGCTGTCAGCGAGTCTTGGATCCTCTGCCTGGATAAATCCGTGCTTAAGGTAGCGGGGCCGGAGCCGGACGAGTTACGGACTCGGCTGTAGGTGCTGTAGCCCTGCTGCAGAGAGAAGGTGCACACGTTCCTGTTCCTGTAAGTGCAATTGAAAAGAAAGCAGCTGAGACTGTCGTCGGATTGCTTGACGTCCTCTTGCACCACCGCCACGGTACAGCGGGGGTCGGCACAGCAGGCGTGCAGGCAAGCCTTCCAGCTGTACAACGGCGCCGGGGCCGTCAGGAAGGTGGCACCCAGTTCGATGGAGTCCCTCGCCCGGATGATATGGCCCTCGATCGCGTTGAAGCCGCTCAAGCACACGTCCCCGACACCATCCTCCGCCTTCAGCGCCTGCTCCTGCTGCAGCTGCTTTCTGAACTCCTCCAGCAGCTCTTCTACCCCCGAGATCTTTGATTTCAAATCGGAAAACTGCGGCGACTTGGCCGAAGCGCAATTTATCCACAGCAACACGAACGCGATCCTTGACAGCTGCTGACGCGAAGCAGAAGGCGGCGTAATTACGCAGTTTATTAAAGCTGCTTTCGGCTACTGTACAATATTAACTGAACCCTTTTTCATATTTTAACATGCAAAAATCAGCAGTAAAATACGTATTTTTAAAGAAGAATAAATCGGATGATATGTTTTTGCTCAGCACAGGTGAGCGTCCTCGTCCTCCGCAATGATGAAAGCAAGCCTTATTATAATATGGTGGTACTTTGCTGGGATCTCAGCACCGGGCGGGGTGTAACAGCTCAATCCAGCGACCCACTGACGTCATTGGTACGTCGAGGGTGCCGAGCTGCGCCGAGTCGTGTCGAACGGAGCCGAATGCACCCACCTGCGGAACTGATTGACGCCAAATACTGCAACATGCGAACATTTAAAATTAAACACATTATATGTCGAGTTAAAATTATCTATTAAATCCTGACTAGTACAGAGATCACTATCCACTTGATATATTATATGACAGTAATATCATGCGGTGCCGCAGGAGGAGTTGTATTCCGTTTCGGAGCAAATATTGTGCTTTTAATAAGGACGAGCCGCCGGCCGGAAACAGGGTTTCTTGCTTAGCCGGACTTCTCGGATTTAAGGTACCGCAGTTTACTTACATTTAGCCCAGACCAAAAATTCTATACTTATGGTTGAAAATTGCGGTAGATATTTTGCACATTCGGCATTCAAGTTTGCAGTCTATCTGATGCTCATGTCAGTATGAAATCCCTCACGTCGCTCAGATTAATCCCAGATCCTGGGAAATTCATGTAAATTACCCCACAAATAGGTACATACTTACAGGATGTGCTAACTCAATACAGCATATAAGCCTACTTGAAACCACAATTATTAATAATATCCAATACAGGACAGGCCCCTAATCACGTCGTTCTGAACAAGGTAAAAAGGTAGGAAACCGTTTTCTTAAATTACTTAGCTTCATTTCAGAAATACATAATCAAAAGCAGGGAAATCATGACCTTCATTTCGATATTTACTTTACGTAGCATTTGGCCTCAAAGTAAGAAAAGGCAAACTGTATGTTCAATCGCACACTTTATTTTACAGTTCAGATTTGAAGACAGTAAGATTCTTTACATTAGATTACCATGGCTGGGAATATATCTTTAGGAAAATAAATACACAGTCTATTTTTTTCTCTGAAAAATTACGTTTTAACCAGCACAGCATGATGTTATAGTAATGTAGGCCACGTTTAAGATAAATTTAAAATTAAGAAGAAATTAGTATCTATTTTAAATATCTACATTTTGTGATGGTGGTGCAGGAGGTAGTGCTACCGTTCGGCAACCGGAGGGTTGCAGGTTCGAGCCCCGGATTCTCCTCACCCCATCGAAGTGTCCTTGAGCAAGACACTGAACCCCAAATTGCTCCCGGTGAGCTGGTAGGCACCTTGC
>JAABNY020000038.1:3828151-3844672 GCA_015164015.2 Brevimyrus niger
GCGGAGCGCGCCCCGGCCCACCCGCCGCCCCCCCCCCCCCCCCCCCAAGCCCCCCCGCCCAGCCGCTTTGGTCAGCTGCCTGGCCTGAGAGTTTCAATGCCAGACAAGTCTGCACACGCATTTACATGCAGGTGAGAGTTTGATTACCTTGTAAATAGTTTGAAGGGTTCGCAAACTACCCTAACGCTTGATCTATCTAATTTTAATCTCGTAATGGAATAATACACATTTGCCGATTTCCTGCGTGTCTGAACGCGAGTGTCACGTCAGATCCCCCGGACCCCCCTGCCCACCTGCGTTGTAAAAGCGATCCAGCACCGCCGTCTCCCCGAAGTCCAGCTTTCCGAAGTGCACGGTCTCCAGCCGGCTGCCTACGGCCTCGCACGCCTCTTGCAGGCACTGCAGGGCCATGCTCTCGGCGCTGTGACCCGGGATGCTCTCCCCGTTTATCACGTACGCCACCGTCACCGACCTGCTCTTGCTCTTGCCCGTGGTCAGCAGCCCGCCGCCGTCCATGGGGCAGCTCACGCTCGCAGAGCCGATGCAGCCTCCGGCCACTGGGTCCTGCCAGAAAGTCCCGGCCGCTGGAACGGAGCTGACGGCGCCGGCGCTGCCCTCTCCGCGCTGGCAAGCGGGACCCCCGCGGCTGTCCCCCGCCTCGGGGAGAGGGCCGATCGAGGGAACCACAAGGGAAATCCCCTCCACATCTTGGCTCATCTTCAGAGTTGACCGCCTCTCGGCTCGCGTCGTCTGGAAGTATCGTGCGCGTCTCTCATCGGCAGCTACCTCGTCCTCATCAGCACTGCCATGCATGCAACACGGTGCATTTCCATAACACAGCCGAAGGCATCCCCATGACACGGGGGTAACTGCTCATGCATTGCTTTTAAGCTGCTTTCACGGCGCGACCCCGATGTTACCAAACGCGATCATGCACGACAGATCAACAGCGGAAGAGCACGATTAATAGATTTCCGTAAGACCCGATTTCCTCAGATCTACACAAGATCAAAATAAGCCAGCGGCGGGCGACACTGACGCGTGACACGGGCATGCATGTAAAACACGGCAGCTTTTAAAAAACTGGGTTAACATGCAGTTAGTAACTTTTAAAAAAGGGAAAAGAAAAACAAAGTATTTACCGTCTCGTCCCCATATTTGCAGCATCTGCTGTCGACGTGTTCGCACACTTAGAAAAGTTGACCACGATCGCTGGTTTCAGTTTCCGCAGAAGCCGCCCCCCAAGGCGGAGGCCATCGGCTCAGATCAGACGCGACACTCCCGAACCCAGAGCCCAACCACGCGAATCGGCGGCGGCTACAGTGCTCTGATCGCAGCTTCTGCTATCCTCCGCTTATCTTTCCCACACAGACTCACGCACTAGGCGGTACCACAATGTACCCAGTCCGGGATAAAGCGGCGTCCGCCCCCTTAAAGGCGCAGCGCGCCCCGGTGCAGCTCAATGGCCTGAAATCCATTGACCACCCGTGCGCATTCCTTTTACCAGAGATGTCGAGCTGCAGGTAAAATCCAAGTATAGAGTAGTTAAATATTACGGGCAGTTTTACAGCTGCCGGCGAGTCACTTCAGTGTCTTTACAACATCTTTAATTCATTACATTCTAAGCAAAAATGTGTCATGTGTCGGTATTCTGATTCACATGTTTACGGAAATAACACAAGTTCTATTCGTATAAAGCATGACAATGGAAAGAAATGCAATCTATGTCAAATGTTTTGTTTTTCTACACGAACGTCAGTCTCTAGCCCTGAACCTCCTTCAAGTTCAAGTGCAACTAGTATATTTTGGCCACTACTGACATCTAGCGGTGTCATAATGTAATTTCCTCGTTACGTTTCTTCGCTGTTCATGTATGATGCGTGTGAAACCTGCATATCCGTCCAGTTGGCGGGGGGAGCAGAACACGAGGTAGGGGTACAAATAGGAACGGATGTCTGACCTTCATAGGACCCACACGCTTGCACTCACACACTGAGTCATTCAGAAAGGCTGTGGAGTTTATTAAGTTTCCTTTTGTGCACAGATGGGATTAAATTCCCCAAGCATAGAAGTGCCACACAACTATGCTATCAAAAGCACTTAGTTTAAATTCAAAGGAAATTACCACATCCCTATCTCAAGTACACATTCTCGCAAAGCTTCAGTCCCTCATTTCGGACAAATAATTTAGCAAATCATTTCATAATGTGCTTAAAATAAAGTGATACTCAGATGATAAAGTGATACTCAGACGTGTCTCAAAATTAAATGACCATTCTTATTCTGACAGCATTGCACGTACATTTAGATTTGGATTCTGGAGATACCAGAATTTCTGGTAATGTGGTTGAGGTAAGATCTTCTAACGACAGGATCAAGGGATTTAGAGAATGTTGAGTAACGTTGATTGTTCTGCAGCCCTTTGTTGACCATGAGTACAGCTCTGAGAAGCTTCCTGTTTAAATTGTGGTTGTCTGTGCTTTCGATAAATCTGTTTCTGGAACAGGCAGTGCCCCGGCTGGGAGGCATCAACACACTTTTGTGCTCTATAATTGGTCCGGATTCTTGGTGGAGGACATATTGAGGTTGGGGCCCGACTCTGCGGAGTTGGTTACACATGCGGCGCTTTCCCCTTGGAGCGGGATGGACGAGGAGATGCTCTCCGCAGTGATCTATAAAGGATTATTCCACAGCAGGCTGGATGATGAAGAATTGCATAAAGTCCATTGCGGTCGTGATGCTTCTGTCCCATTTTAGGGGGCTGCAGACAGAGGATTTCAGAGACTTCACATTTCATGGCGGCACTATCAATTTCACCTTTGCTCCCCCCATGTTCATTGGTGGTAGAATTTGAGGCATTATGGGTAAACTAGGGTAAACAGGTCCTTCATGGCTAACAAATTACAAGTATTGTTTAAGTGTTTCTATTAGCAGGACATACAATCAGGGGACAATTTATTAGGTAACCTACCTTAACACTAGATGGGGACACCTTTTTGCCTGCAGAACCACAAGGTTGAGGAGTTTGTAACGTTTAGAGATGCTTTCTTGTCCACCTCTGTGCCGTACTGGGCTGTTTTTTTTTTTTTTGCTCTCCTAGCCTGTCTTTTCATGAATCCGCTCATTCTCCTCTGATCTCCCTCATTAACAGGTGCTTTCAGCCAGACAGATCTGCTCCAGACAGAATGTTCCCCGCCCCCCCCCCCCCATTTGTATATTGCACCCTTTTCTACAGTAGTAGATAAAAAATCCCAGGAGGAAGGGTTTCTGAGATGCTGACACCGACAATCGCAACACGTTTAAAACTGATTAGATCGCACATCTTATCGTGTCGTAGCGATTAGCTCCGCAGTAAATGAACCTTTCGATCCCGTCCGCATGCTCTATGCATTCTGCTGTAATCTCAATATTCACGGCTTTTAGGCTATTTTTGTTCATTCACAGATGACACTACAGAAGTGGCCACTGAATGCGCACATCTCCTGCAATGAAATGCAGTTAGAAAAGACTGACAGGGAGATTGAAGTGTGACCTCTTGTGGTGAGTATTATGTATTGCATGCCACATAGTGGGTGCCCCGTGAATCCTCCCGATTATCCACTGGAGCGGCAGAGGGCAATATGGGATAAGATTCAAATCAATACAGCATATTTTAAAAGTAAATTTGATGAATCGTGATATTGAACAACACAAAATGACATTTTTCACATCTTGTGTTTCACAGGTGGTAAAATCGCAAAACGAAATTCTGTCTTTTAACGGAGAACTTAAAAATATCCACTTAGGCAATATAACCAGGCGGCACTGAGAATTCCAAAGGCAGTCTCCGGCTCCTTTAATAAAGCAGCAATCGGGACATATGAGGCCAGATATGAGCTAACAGCTCACTAAGAGTCTTGAAGCTCAAAAGCAGCATATATGCAGGGGCACCACGCAGAGGCATACCATCATCTTAGGAGCACAAAAAGCAGAACTTCCAGATTCCCAGATGAAGGGAAGACTGGCAAACCGAATAACTTCATCAGCATTCCCCTAAACATTCAGCTAAAGTGCTTTAATGACTGACTGATGAAACAGTCTGAAGAACCCAGCAAGCTCAGATACGCGCCTGAACAAGTAGATAATTGTGAACAGGTGTTCATGGGGTGATGTTCCCAGAAGCCTAAAGCTTCTGCCTGCTCACTGGTGCCCTCTGCTGGCCTCATCTGTACATTGCCCAGGACATGGAAGGAAGGGTTTGTGTTCATGTGCACATAACATGTTCAACAACAACAACAACAAATTTATTTTTGTATAGCGCATTATCACAACATTATATCGCCTCAAAGCGCTTTATGGCATCCCCACCCAGTGCCCCCAGTGAAAAAGCCATAGGTGGCAGTGGCAAGGAAAAGGGACCAGAGGCAAAGGGGGGGCCCATCCTCCAGGGGCCGGCAGGGAGAGTCAAATACATTAAGATTTGAGACACGAACTGGGAGCAGGGGGCAGATGACAAGCCGGCGCCGACACTCCCTCCAATCACCAGGCAACCAGAAGGCAGGGAGCGGGTCATACAAGGAAGATGAAATAGGCAGAGCGGCGAGCTGGATGCATGGACGTCATTGGTAGTGGCGACGCCGCGTGTCGCGGGGTGTGCTGGACATCTTGACATTTCATAGTGCAAATACAGTATACAGGGTGTAATGTATGTGCAATCCTTGTAATGCATATTACATTTTATGAAACTGCTTCTGTATAAAGAAGTATTATAAGCATTTTAAGGCAACATTCTTTGACTGTCACTGTCACACACATTATGGAAAATGGAGTGACTGTGTACTGGAGGGAAGTGACAGTCTTTAGTGGTAATAGTAGGTGTATGAACATGGTAGTTTACTTTTCATCACATTGTAAATGTGTTTTGTTTGGCAGCGTGAGGTTAAGTCAGCGACCTTGATTCACACCTGTTTTTGAGATAGGGGTGTTTTTCCGAAAGAGGTGTTGGCCAGTGAAGGAGAAAGGGTCAGGGATACCCTTG
This sequence comes from Brevimyrus niger, assembly GCA_015164015.2. Classification (NCBI taxonomy): domain Eukaryota; kingdom Metazoa; phylum Chordata; class Actinopteri; order Osteoglossiformes; family Mormyridae; genus Brevimyrus; species Brevimyrus niger. Next base: position 3,833,169 of record JAABNY020000038.1, read on the forward strand.
TGCAGAGTATGGGTGGCCTGACAGTCATGATGGTGGTTTCAGCTACCCATAATCCCCAGAGGCAGGGGTAAGTGAGCAGGAAGTAGCATGGTACCGCGCGGATCAACACTTGGCAGCGGTAATAACACACAAATTCTGTTATGCACCTGAAATTCACCTAGCAGTTCATTTTTCCCCGAAGGCTTTCTTACCATCTTCTGATACCTTCAAAATTTCAAACCTTGTCATAAAGTACAAAATTAGTAACAAGAGAGTGACACACCATCTTTGTATAAAAATATAATAATTTTATTTGAAACTACAAAAATGAAAACATGTAACGTTTTGGTCACACTTCTCAATAAAATATTACACAAAACTGTCATGAAGAACAGTTATCTCAGCAAAAAAGCAATAAACATAAAACAACTAACAATGAACATACTAAAGCCAGAAGACAGACAAATGCTTTTACCTTAAATTAACTTAGTCAACTGTACAAAAATATGTACAATATTTACAGCATTTTTATCATAAAGGAATGAAGCCATAAATCATCCAGTCTCGTTTGTTTCTGACAAAATACTGATTTCTTTCCAATTAACTAAATCAGTCAGTCAAAGTCTAGCATCCTTTCCTTCAGTGCTGTAGCAAACCCTTGAAGCACGCTTGCCTTGCTCCTCGTCTCAGGCAATGTCTGTTTGGTCAGAGGAAGCGGCAACTACAGCCTGTTGTCGTCAACACCATAACAGAGGCTATCCCCCCGCCAGTGAAGGGAGTGGGCACTGAATAACGAGAGCACATTCAACGAGCATGCTGGTGGGTACAGCATTTACGCTTCTCCTTGGGGTTGAAATCTTCACCCTCCCGCATTGCAAGTGCTCCGAGTCTCAAGGCCGGACAAGTCTGTTGGCCGGCCACCACAGCTCAAGGAAGAAAACTAGCACCTACCAACTAGTGACAGCTCAGGGCCGTCACTGCGTAAAACTATAGTGCAGTATTGTCACAGAGGCTGCAGCACAGCCCCCCGTCGATATTCTGTAAGGCGACTAGCCCCACAACTCAGTCTATACACTTTTACACATGCGCTTAATATAATCGTATAGTTTTGCGTCATCATAAAAATAGACAATGCATATTAAAAGGAACATACCAAGTAACAAAAAGTATTGTGCTGCAAATGAGATGCTTATCTGTCAGATTCAAGTGAACAGTTGTTGTTCGTTCGTCTGTTTCCCCGGCAGGGGTTGGGGGGGGGGGGGGTGCTTTCACGCCATGTCGCCCAGCATTTTCTTGTAGTACATGGACTCGAAGACGTCGTTCTCGCTGGGGCAGTTGTAGTGGCAGGCGCACGTCTTGATGAACATCATCTGCTTCTTCATGACCTGGCCGTCGGGGCACTTGAACTCCATGGGCAAGGTGGCGGTCCGGTGTGGGGTGCAGCAGCGGCCGTCCGTGCACACGCCGCAGAACTTGGGCAGGTAGGACTTGGTGGTGGTGCAGCCGGAGAGCTCGAACTTCATGGGCTTGGAGACCCTCGGGGTCCGGATGCACTTCTTTCCTTTCTGCGGGAGACCGAGACAAGGTCTGGTTGGTCAACAAAGCCACTAACGCAGAACCTCTCCATGCACCAGTACCTGCGGGTCAGCTAACGGCCGATCGTGATGCTAACCCTGATGCTCTGTTCCAGGTGTGACTCGCAGGGACGGACCATGCACAGGCGGGACTGCTTCTCCAGCCGGCACTCGCGGTTGTCGTTGGTGACCCGGGTGGAGATGCCCAGGCCACAGGACTTGGAGCAGGCGCTCCACTCAGTGGTCTGGACCAAGCAGTTGTCCCGCATCAGAGAAGGGTCAGGCCCGTAGGTTTCTTCTTCTCTGTAGGCTATGGGGAAGAATGAGGTTTGGGGTCATGGTGACGGATGGAGACCTTCACTGGCGTTTAGAGACGGACAGGCTCGTCGAGCCCAACGGACCGACGGGAAGGGAAGCCGCACTCACCGGCAAGAGCAGAGCCCACGAAGGTGTGCCGGTGTGGAGCATCGCACACCCATTCCTCACAGCACTTCCCGGGGACCTTGACCCGCCGGGGCGCGGGGCAGTCGGGGCTGGGCAGGCGCACGTCGATGCTGCACAGCGGGACACAGCCTATGGCTCCATCCAGGCAGGTGCACTGGTATTTACAGCTGCTCTGGAAGGACTCGCCGCTCCTGTACACCATTCCTCCGAACAGGCAGGTGGCGCCTTCTTTAGCTGCAGTGGACAGGAGTGAAGTTGGCGGGGTCACCTTTCTGCAGCTGGCACCAAATGACGGCACCAAATGACGGCACCATGCCAAGGGGATCGGGCTAGAAGCGCAGCGGGTGTCCCGGCCGCTTACCTGTGCAGACACCGATGCGGCGGTTAACCGGCGAGCCGAAGTCGCAGAACAGCCCCTTGTGGGGGTCGCAGACGTCCCGCTCGGTACAGAGCTCGCCCAGCTGCTTGGCGCACACTCTGCAGCAGCCGCAGGCATCCGGCACCAGGCTCACCCCGGGGGCACACTGGGGCGGGACGACGGGGCAGTTGCACTGGCCGCTGCACCCTTGGGCCGAGGCCTGCGGGACGCAAACAGAGGGGATCAGCACGGAACCCCCAGGCAGCGAGCGAGGCCACGGCAAGCCTTTCAAAGAAAGCCCACGACTCTGAATAACGTAGCCAGAGGTGCTAATGGCCCCCGGCTCTCAGGTGTCACCTACATGCAGCCCAGCGAGGATGAGAAGCGGTAACACGGACCTTCAGGGCTTATTGTTAACATGATCTAAAGCGGGGCGACTTACCCAGCAGAAGAACGTGAGGCACAGCAGCGTGCTGCTCTTCAGCGCGTTCATTCCCGCAGACATGACCGATTTGCTCAGCCGCGCTCTCAGCAAGGCTAAAACAAACGGGAAAAAAAGCGGACGAAAAAAGCGAACGAAGAACCTCCCGAAAAAGTCTGCGGATCTCTCCCGGATCTCGTCGCAGCAGAGTCTCGGAGCGTGGTCTGATCGAAGGCGATCCCGTTGTAAGGTTCTGTCCAGGCTTTGGTCAAAGCTAGAGTTTAGCTTCAGTGGTTCAGCTGTGGTCGCTGCTGCTCTCTGGAGGAGGTGTTGTTCTGTGTCGGGAGCTGAGAGCCCTCCTGTATTTATACAGCCTGGGCTGCGGTGACGTGCTACTGGCTCAATGGAGTCCTGGACAAACATGGACATTCTTGGCATTTTTTCCTAGTTTCCTGCCCCCACCAGCCCCCCGGACTCACACCTCCTGACATCCCACATTCCTCCCTGAAACCCAGCGCTGGCATGTATCAAAATAAAAGTGCAGTCTCGACATAAACTGTTTCCTGGAATGTTTATCTGTGCCAGTCGGGATGTTGTGGATGTACGTAATGCTACACTAAAAGCCTCCCTTCTAAGCTTTTCAGCTCAGGGCTTCATGCCTTTGGTCTCAGCGTAAATATCAGCTGTCACAATAACAGCCGCATTTGTAGAACTGTTTCAGAGTTAGTGCACCGTTTCTGAAATTAGAATACAAATAAAATTGTTTAATATACTTCTGTCCTTCTTAATTCTTAATCTATTACTTCCTCTCGTATCCCTCTGTAAAGGGGCGAGTGAGTGATAATAATGTTCGCTTCCTGACGTACGGGGCTCAGTTCTTGGGTTACTGAGCCACACAATAGGCGTTCAGTTCTTCGGTCGCCCTCACTAGCTACCATGCGTTTTTTTTTTTTTTTTCGTAGCCGTGTGCTTTCGCCTCGCAAATGAGGGTTAGTCTGGGGCCAGCGGGCGCAGGTGTGCCGCATTCCAGGGGCCGTATCCTATTTTGCATTGCTGAGCAGACCCTTGGCGTGCAGGAAAGCGGCTAGACTTGGGGTTTGTGTATTTTTTTAATGTTTTTTTTTTTTCTTTCACAGGAACTCCAGACTCTCCTCCCCGGGCCCCCTTATGAAAGGCGGGCCCCCGCCGCAATGCCAGCCACCGAATCGGAAATGAAAAGCTCCCCGAGAACGCCCGGAGTCGCAGGAATGTGCGATCTGCACCAGCAGACATGCTCGCACCGAGTGCGCGCGGACCGGGAGGAAGTCGGCCTTATAAGGGAATGTTCGCTCTCAGGCGCTACCTCGCCCGCTTGTTGGCGCTCTCCCCGCCGCCAGGCACGCGGCAGGAGTGACCCCACCTTGCACCGTCTGAAAGCTGCCGTGCTGGCGTTCCTGGATGCTAATGTGCCCCCGTCCGTCGACGCCGGTTCATTCGGGGTGAAGCCGGTCACCGCCTCTGTGCAGCCGTCGCTCTCGTTCGAGGCAAATGCTGCCCGCCAAATGGGGGCGTATTGCTCTGCCGTAGTCCAGACAGACTGACACAACGATGGGGATAAAAAAAGATAAGATCGAGTTATATGGAAAAACAACTCCCACCCACAAACATCCAAGCACAACGATCCTTCATTTGCCATTTGCATGAGTATGAGTGCGGGTACGTTGGGATGCTTCCCTTTTGCAGACCCCATCTTGCTCCCCGTAGCTTGGGGGTCACAGCACAGGGTCAGCCTATGGAGCTGGGGGTTAAGGGCCTCGCTCAAGGGCAGACGGACTCCTGAGCGTTCCGCCAAGGCTGAAGCTCAAGCCAGCGATCCTCTGATTATAGATTCAGAGCCACTCACCCCTCCCCCACGCTAACGCTATGACTAAGCGATAGGAAAGGGTAGAAGGGTATGGGGGCGTTGGATGTGCCGCCGACAGTGTGCCGGGGGCAAGTCAAACATCCCACTGCACTCACGCGGAAGCCGCCGTCAAGCGCGTCTGCAGCTATCTCGTCTCGCCGAGCCTGCCGTCGCGTGCCTTTCCCAAGAAACCCCCGCGGTCGGTGGAGCATAGGTAAATTCTTTCGGCTCTGTTAAGCTTTAATGTCACGGCCTCTGATTTTCCACACTGTCTGGCTGCGGCATGGCAGCTATTCCAGACTTGCTGCTCCAGACGGGGCTCCGGCTGCATCACACCTGTTCCAGTCCCCCACCAGCGCCCCCGTTCGGGCGCCTCAGTTATCATCCCCCCGGCGCTCCCTGGGTCCTCGAGCCGTCAGGTTGGATCGTAGCTAGTTTTAGAAAAAAATCACCTGTTGCGTTAGCTGTGCGGACTGTATTAATGGAGTGACAGTTCACAAAGAAAGGTCAAAGGTCAGCCCACGACGAAGTGGAAAGGATTCCATATTTGGTGTAGATAAAGCCACGCCAGTTATAATTGGGCAAAGACAACCATGTGACCAAACTGGTGGGCATTGGGGTTTGGGTGGGTGGGTAATTTAGTGTTCCCAGGGTAAAAATAACAAAGACACATTGGCAAGAGAGACTGCCAAACGATAATCTTCTCTGCCCCATTTCCATTCTCCTCATGCTGCTATTTAGGTGACTTGAATTACAGACATTCTACCAGGACATTCTTCCTCCGAATCCATAATCTTTAACGAATCCAAAGAAAACAGCTTAAAGCCAATTCCTCCATCTTTGACCGCTCCAGCGTTTTTTTATCGGTAATTTGAATGATGACGAACGGCATGCGGTTTGTTGAACATTATCGCCAGTTAGACTGAAGTTTAATTTGCTGTCTTTATCATTAAGTGTGTAATTTCTGATGTTTGACACGCTTTATATGTTTTGACCGAAGTACAACTTTGATTAACCTCGATGCTTCCCTGCAGTCTACAGCAACACGGTTATTAATAGGAGGAGAATCGCCTCTGGCCTTGTACATAATAATGGGAAATTAAACGTTCCATCACGTTTCATTATGACAAGCAAGAACTGACCAATATATTAGAACTATGCGAGCAGTCCAGTATCAAGCAGCCTTCGCCAGGACTCCCTCAGCCAGCCTGTGAGGTCATCGGTTTGCTTAGCTCGCTCAAAAATTCTCCAAAAAAACAATCCACTTTTTCCTTCAGGTACTATTAACCTAACCAGGCTTTTCCCAAAGGAGTAAATCACCTTAAGTGGTCGGAGGCCATGTGAAAAACCTCGGATGAGCCTTACCCACCTCTGGTTTTAACGGTAGGATATTTCAGTGATTAACATACTGGAAGCAAAGTCTTCCTGGCAATAAACGAACCCGGCGAGACGGATTTGGGAGGGAGACACGGGCGTGGGTGAACGCCTTGACTTCCTCGTGTGGCGATGGTGCACGTCGCGCGGTCGGAGCGGCAGGGGGGGGATGCCCCTCTGGCGTGCACTTTTTTTTGGAAAATGTATCCCCAGCGGCGTTCCTGTGGGAATCGTTGAAACACTCGCCGTGGGACTCACCTCCCTTAGGGAACTGGAGAGGGTGACTCATGTGTGTCTCATCAGGAAATGTTCAGGGTGAATACAGGCCCTGTCTCGGTGCCCGGTGACGGCAGCAGCTGGCCCGTCGTCACAAGGCCTCCCCCTTTCCGATGGGTTTGGTGGTTCCACACCAGCATCTTCTTGTTTCTCTCAGTACACAAACAGTCACTTGCCGACAGGGTAAAGGGAAGTGTGAAGGACTCCCCTAGAGGTTGTAGGCCTTATGAGAGCATATCGGGCACCCAACCCAGACAAATTCAATTAAGTTCCAAATTATATGGGCACTTGCGTGTCCGTACCTACCGCTGAGGGCCTCAAGGTCAAGTCCTCAATAACCACCGTCCAGTACGGGGCACACCTAGCCTGGGTTAGCACTTTTCACCTTGGCATTTTTAAAAATCCTTCCATCAGCCCTGGGCCCCTGTCTCCCAGCAGCCCTTGGAAACATTCAACCCCGCCCCCCCCCCTTTACAGAGTCCTTGGTGCTATGAAGCACATCACTATAGATTTTGTGTGATTCCTTAAACATACTACATTCTAGGTGATCCAACGCTTTTTCTTGTAGGAATAAGGAAAGGTTGTCAAAAAAACTGAAACGTATTTATTCACAAAAAGTAATTTTGCTCTAATGTGTATATATATAAAATCCCGAGCCATAAAGCAAAGGAGTAAGACTTTCTCCTCATAATCTTTCTAAAATTAGCATTTGACTCTTTTGTGGTGGATTTCAGTTGTATCCATCCCCCCCCCTCTGCATTCAGGGCTGCTTAAAGTTGAACATGTGGTAATGATTTAAAAATTTGCTAATTATGAGAGATGCCATTTAGTCTCTTTGAAGTTCCTGGCTTGACTTAAAACTTCATGGTCCAGTCACAAAGCTTTGGGCTGTATTTCAACCACAGCACACAGAAATAAACTGATACATTTTCACTTAAGGATGGGGAACAGAAAGCTGGTTCAGAGAAGTATGGACTGTGAGACTAATCATGTGATGTTGAGCATTCATAAACCTGTATTCATCAGGGTCTGAACTTAGAGTGGAGATACTGGTACCAAGACATCTATATAATAATAATAAGAAGAATAATATTGTAAACAAAGATGTCCAACAAGGACTGCAACGTCCTGGCAGAACATCAGCTTGGGTCTGCAAAGCCACTCTTTTCCTGAACGGAATTCCATGTGTGTTCTGAACGTGCTGAATTCTGAACTCTCTGTTCATTTTGGAGTCGAGCGAAATGGTTTTGGGCAGCGGAGCCTCAGCGGAGTACAGTATTCCAAATATAGGTCTGGGAGAGTTAGCGCTATACCAGACCACCTGGATGAGGTCTCCTTCCCCCTTTCCTCAAGGGTCACGGCAGCATTCCTCGGAAGACGGGCATTATTCTCACGTCTCCCAGAGAGCCTCGTGTTTGCAGTGTAACTTGGCCGAAGCTCATTATGTTTTCAATGGCACTGTTCTTAAATCTCTCCGTGCCTCTTTTGTTTAACACGCAGGAGGAGAGAGAGCCTTCTCACTGTGAGGGCCCACGGAGACCGTTTGCCGTCATTCTGAAGAATGTTTTCCTCGTACTGTAACAGCCTGCAGTGGTTAACCCCCCCCCATGTGGCTTGACTGGCCCACATTACCATCTAGAGTAGCCCATTCAAGTTCCCCGGTGGGCCACTGCAGCGCGGACCGGTGCAGATCAGGCACCTTCAGCTGCCTTCTGCTCAAGCTCGTGACAAGATACATTCCTGCTTGATTTCCCAGCGTGTCCCTTCATCTCCTCGATCTCAGTTGAAGCTCTGAACAGACCCTCGCGGAGTGGCCCTGTTTATCATACTTATAAGCATGTTTCCGCTTTGGCATTAGGAGATTTGTTGCTATGTGTCCATTCATCCGTCTTCTAACCGCGTGTCCCACTTGCCAGGGTCACTGGGCGTCTGGAACCCTTCAGAGGTAGCACAGGGCACTGGGATAGGAACTGTTATGTAGCTATGCTATTAATCATTTTTGAAGCACAAATTCAGGGTTGTCCAATCGCAATCTAAAACGAGTTGTTGCTACTAAAGAAACCGTAATATGCCAGAACTGTCGAGTCTAATGATCGTTTTTGGCCTCATTGCAGAATTGCCCGGAATTTAATTGTGGATCATAGATCAGCAACAGCACTCACATGATTAGTTTTTATTATCCCAATGGGATTTTTTTCCTCTGATCAGATTGCTCTTTTCAGAAACACACAATGAGATGCACGGACTACCTCCTAGGCACTGAAAAGCTCTCATTCATGGGCCCAGAGCTCACTGGCTCCCAGGCGCCAAGACAAGCAGCAGTGGAATGCCCTCATCATCCTCTCCATGGCAACCGGCAAGAGTTCCTGGGAACAAACAGTACCTGGATCTTATAGAAACAGCGCAACTGTTTCCTGTTGAAGTGCAAGCTGTTGTGGATTTGTGGACGGGTGCCGACATCATAGGGTGCTTGTCCACAGCACTAGGTACCATATTTTTGGTACTTCAAGAAAGTCTTAAAAAATACGGTTCTTCAAGGTGTTGGTTTTCCACTGGCTTAAAAACTGGTGCCAGGCACCGAATGACATCACAACAGGAGGCGGGTATTTTGTACTGAATCTGAAATATTATCGTAATATATTATAGGGCTGGATGATGTGCGATATTAATACCGACATCGCATGTTATGCATAGAATATCGGCCTTGCAAAGGACTCACATGTGAACTGAGTACTGAATTGAGATTTAAATTTGCATAGATCCAGCACCGTGAGTCTGCAGCTGCTCTAAACGTCCTGCTTATCGGAAGAGAAACGCCATCGTCGGTTCCTGCTGTGTTTCTGGTGGCTGTCGTGTTCGTGTTTGTGGTCCCTGTATCAGACTCCGTGCTGAAGGGACCAGGTTCCCATTCAAACCCTTGGAAGACGGCAGTGTAGAGAAGCGGAGAAGCGGCTAACGTCTAAGTGTATTTTAATATTTCTTCCATTTGCTCTGTTAACCGAATTCACATTTGATGGCTTGTAGTTCCCTTGATGTTCTTACTTCCTTAAAAGGAAAAGCTGTGCTTAAACTGCAGCCCCTGTGATGTAAAGGGACGAACGGGGTTGTGTGAAGCCCCTGTTTACACTGGCCACCCGGAAGAATGGGCCAAATACACTGGAAAGGAATATGAATGAAATCATGAATTTGTTTTGCAATATGATTTATTTCCCTGCAGTGTCAGTTTGCCTCGTTCCAAGCGAGGATTACTGTCAATTTTTAGAGTGAGCTTCATGCTAAGTACGTTAGCAATAGCACCAAACCAGACATGGAAACCGCAGTGGCTTAGCAAGATGGGTGGATGGATAGAAGGGAGCACAGATGGATAAATGGCTGCATAATCTTTAATTAGAATGGCGCAGCTCACTCTCAGAAACCGGCAAGTGTTTTGGTTCCATCTGAAATTGAAATCTTATAAATCCCATCATATTAGCATGTCATAACTGGGTAAACGGAGAGTCTTTAAAACCACAGGGAGGACTCGCTTTGCACGGGACCCACAATGTCACAGGACTAAAATCCTTCATTCCAATCTAAAGCTGCAATCTAACGGCTAATGTCCCTGAATGCATCCATGTCTAAGTATGTCCATATGAAAACAGGGTTTGGGCCACATAAATAACTGGCGGCGACGGCGCGAGCTTCATTTTCGTTAATTTGTTTTGCTGGCTCGAGCCGTATATCTACACCGCAATTATACGTCTTTCAGGATTATGCGTGGACAGGCTACGCTTAGCATGTTTAATGGGAATGTTACTTTCTCTCTTGCCTTGGCATGAAGTCGCATTCTTCTCCTAATTGGTTTCCTGTAAGACAATTTCAGTGTTGTGATTGGTACCGGTGATTCAGTGTTGTGATTGGTACCGGTCAAAACGACTTGGGCCGTTTCATTGGCTGCCAACAAAAATGTTACCCAAACTCATAGACAAACCTCCGAGATGTGACTTAACTGTTTTTCTTTTTTTTTTTCAGGCAGGTGCTGTGTAGCTCGGCCGGCATGAGCCCCGTCCAAGGTCTGCTCTGTTTCTTCCCTGAACTTCAAATAAAGCCGAAATATTATTTTTTCATTTGAATTTTAAAAGCTGAACATTGTACACATTCAGTAAATACATGTGGTTTTTCACCTTTCCTGTATGGCTGTCGAAGGGCTTTCAGGTGCATCCTTTCATTAGCAGGGTGGCGCGCAGTGAGCTTTCACACTTAAAAGGACGCGTGGACACTGGCTTCTTTGTCCGGCTAAATATTTTCAGAATGTTTCATGTGCTCGGCGTTTGATGTAATGTTTGCATTAGTACGGCCGTTTTTAAATAAACCCTAACCCTGACCCGGCTTCCCACCCATGTTGTGGGGCGCTTAACGCCTCGAACGACACCGACCGTTTGCACGCTGTGCTCGGCGCTCACGCCCGGGCAGCGGTCCTTCGTGGACCCGTTAAAGCGTACGCTTGAAATAAAAACCCCGCTTGCAGGGTTTGGCTCTGCAGCCTTCGGAGGGAAACACAATGAGAAGAAGGTGCCAATTTATTAGCTGGCGTGTCAGACACGTGCTGTTTGTTTTTTGTTTTTTTTTTATGAATGGGGCCATGATGTCGTGCAAAGCAAAAAAGACAACTTACATCCTCCTCGTCGTGTTTTAACTGACACTTGAAGCTTCGTCCGAGGGAGTACTCATCTCTTCGATGACATGACCTAAACAGTAGCACTAGGCAGGCTCTGCTAACTCAACCAACCTCGCTGCGCATTTATTGGACGCAAGTTCTCTGTTCTTAAAAAACTACCATATGATTGGCTGGAGTTGCTTTCGTCTCAGTGATGTGTTCTGTCGTGCGATGTGCCTTGTCGACAGTCTATTGAAGTTTCTCGTTTACTTATTGCTTAAATTCCATACGATGATGTGTCGATATATTGTTCAGCCTCACTCTAGGAGAACCAGCCCCCCTTCCTGTTTGAGAAGAAGCCAGGCCTTAATGCTGCCGTCCCTTTGGCATGCAACCAGCAAGCTGTAGGTCTTTCATGGGGGAGGTGAGTGGAAAATAGCACCAGCACTACGATACGTCGTGTCTGTCTGGAAAGTGAAGGTTGTCATACCCATAAAGCTGCCCCCCCCCCCTCCCCCTTCCCCAGACATATAAATACGAGTGACTGAGTGAAATTACAT
>JAABNY020000038.1:3847637-3857687 GCA_015164015.2 Brevimyrus niger
AGGGATGGGCTAATTTGGCTCCCCTCCAGAAGATGCCGCCAGGCACATAACCATGTAGTAAATTTATGGGTTTGAAACCCCCCTGAGATTCGTTTCTCTCGACCAAACACGCAGCCAGACAGTACAATAACGAATCCGAACCCCCCTTGAAACGCATGTACATTCCTTCAGGTGTTTTATCTGCTTTCAGTAACAATCATCGGTGATGAGTTATGCGCCGGAATGTCTGGCTCCCCCTATTGTCCATGGAGGAAAACATGATTTTTTTATTATAAACTGTAGGTCAAAGTGAGGAAACAAAGAGGCCTTGTGCCCCGTGTGGGATGCCAGTCTGCCACAGGGCATGTGGCTGGGGGCGCCCCATGTGGGATGCCAGTCTGCCACAGGGCACGTGGCTGGGGGCGCCCCATATGGGATGCCAGTCTGCCACGGGGCATGTGGCTGGGGACGCCCCGTGTGGGATGCCAGTCTGCCACGGGGCATGTGGCTGGGGACGCCCCGTATGGGATGCCAGTCTGCCACAGGGCATGTGGCTGGGGACGCCCCGTATGGGATGCCAGTCTGCCACGGGGCACGTGGCTGGGGACGCCCCGTGTGGGATGCCAGTCTGCCACAGGGCACTTGGCTGGGGGCGCCCCGTGTGGGACCTCAAATCTTAAAAGCTGTGAAGAGGTATTTCTGTTTTTTATGTGCAAATTTTCCAGATACATAGGAACATAAGAAATGTACAAATGAGAGGAGGCCATTCGGCCCGTAAAGCTTGTTTGGGGAGAACTAATAGCTACTCTATTACTCTACTTACACGCTGTGTAAAGAAATGCTTTCTCAAATTCATTTAAAAATGTTCTCCCGCTAATTTCCACTTATGGCCACAAGTTTTAGTATTTAAAGTAATATCTAAGTATCTACAGCCTTTGAGTATATTATACACGATAAAAATGGGGTTCAATGTTACGCAGTCAAGTGAAAACCGATTTTCCTCTCAGGCCTCTAAGTGAATGATTTACTGATTTTTCTTTTGCCTGGATTAATACCCAGCCAGTCAGAAATGAAACTTGAATGGAATTTTCAACCACTGTTTACACTCAGTTCTCAATTTATATGAAATCTTTTCTTGGAAAAAGATTCCAGAACCCATAAAACTGAATAATACATTTTCCCTGCTTCACATAAACAAAAATCTGTTCTAACAGTTAACATATTTTCATGTAAGCACATTTTCTTTGTAATCTAAATAAATCAGATTTTTTATTTCCCTGTATGGCCATACACTTTTTCGAAGAGCATAACAGCTGAAATCTAAATGTTGATAACCGTTAATCATACAGTCAAGCTTTAAATACTTTATTTGAGTAACGGACCAACAGGTGAAATAATATCCATTCCCATCCCCGCCACCCCCAAGCTAACCCATCAAACTACAACACGGCGCCGCTTTCCAGCATATATAAACCTTCAGGGGAAGCTAGTGGGTTTTCCTGCACAGTAACATTCGGTGATATTTATAAACAAATGACAAGAAAGACGCCGAGCGGTTAAAGAGATCTTCAACGTTAATGCACCGTTTGAAAAAATGTCGGAAGTTCGTCCGTCCGTCCACCCATACACCGATCCATCCATCCATCCATCCATCCATCCATCCATCCATCCATCCATCCATCCATCCATCTTCCAACTGTGTACCCAGGACAAGGCCTGGAGTCTATTACAAAAGATCTCAACAAGAATTCTAGAGCCCTGCATTTCCCTGTAACCCAGTTCGTAGGGTGGACATTAGTGTCAGATTCTATTTCCAAGGCAAATGTTTCTCAAAGCACAGTTTGATGAATCCAGACTGGTATTATTTAGCCTGACCAGAATAAACAATGTGGGCAGCCATTAGAGTTATGGAATTGTTTTGTGAACCAAGCCAGAGAATTTCAGGTCATATGTGTCCCACAGACAGCTATATTTCTGACAATAATTTCCCTAATTTACATACTTCAGATTAAATTACGCAGAAATGCTCAAGTTATAGTTTCCACATTCTGTTTAAGGAAAGTGGATTTTTGTATTTTTGTTTCGGTTAAATGAGGCTTGCTCAGTCGAGATAAAATTGACTCTAAAAATACGTGGCATTGAACGGTGATTATAAAAATACTCACTGCATGTTGAGTGAAGCCATCGAGGGACCAGATTGCCAGATAATTTTATTATTGATGTGACCTAATCTGTTGACACGAGGGATATGAAAGTATAGGTAGGACACAGTAAACACGGCAAAAAGCTCTTTATTTTAGTCTATAAGAGTCTATGAACAGTATATTAGATATTCTATAGTCTTAGTCATCATCAGATAATGAGGAGCAAAGGGGGCAGATGCCGAACTTGATGACTGACATCATCCCATGTTCTTTTTAAAGAATATTACCTAAACAAACCGCTAAAAGAAAGGGGAGATATGTGGGCCAGGAGACACTGAAATCGCCCCCCCCTCTGTCTGTCTGGGCCTGATGGCAAAGGAAGGGATCACGCATCGCTCTCGCCAAACATCGCCTCAGAACGCCTTGGACGGTAGCCCCTGTTCTCAGGCGGTGTTTGAAAAGCCATGATCGTGAAGGTTATACAGCACAGGCGGGTGTGGGGGCTTTCGCAAGGGGAAACGGGGCTCTCACACCACAATGGCCAACGGCTCAGACAATGAAGCACAGATCCCACAGACAGACCTCTTCTCATTGAAAAGGAATCTTACGCATCCCAGGGGCAGCAGAATGCAGCCATTAGTGGGATCTTCTAGCTGGGATTCATGTTGTACTGTTTCCTTCGTGAATCCTATGACTATGTATGGAGTGAAGATAGACAGATGGATTCTTTGAAGAACAGTTTAGTAAGAAAAGACAGTTGAGAAATATGACGGGACTTAAGGAAAAACAGATTTGATTATTTCCCTGTAGATTCAACCAGATTCAAATAAAATATATACTAATACAATAAATTATGAATGAATCATACATGTAAATTGCTGTTGTATGCAAAATTATACATGAGGTGGTCTGGAACGCGAAGTTTATTTGGGGAACAATATATTTTTTATTACATTTATGACTGGAAATACCTTTGTTGATCGTTCTTTATTATTGGTAGTAATGATGCTCTCTTAAGAGCTTGTCATGAAATATCTGGACATCTCTGGCAGGATGATACGTAACGTCTAGCTTGATGAGTCTACCAGATATGCAGCACTGAGGTAGCCACTGCAGTGGTAAAACTTATCTGTCTGGAAGTTGTTCTCTAGAGGTCTGTGCCTGAAAATGGAAGGTCTGTACAGAGGTCTGTAATCAGGATTCCAGTATGACATCACACTGTAGGTAAACGCAGTAAATGTTTACTGTGTGAGGTACATTATCATCAACTTTCAGAATGCAGGAATAAATGACTTGTTTGGGGGTGTAAATACCATCATTTGAATGTCACCGCTTCAGGCATGACATCAGCTTTGCTTAAGCTGAAACATCTACATGTTAATCATTAGCACAAAGTTTCCATTACTGGAAATGCCTCTGAGACTACAATACAAGAAAACTGCACATATCAGTTCAACGCCAGTTTTTCAGTTATAAGTTGAGGGACAAAAGTCAGGCGGTTGGCAAACTAAGTTCACCTGTGTCAGATTCCCAGTTATTAAACCGGCCTGAGTTTTGGGGCCCCATGTCTCACACTGACTTTCCGTGAAACCTAATTCCTTTTCTTGCTTGCTCCCGCTCCTCCTTGCTCCTCTCGGTGATTATGCAGGAAAGTCACAGCCTCCCTGCCGTTCCTGTTAAACTCCTTGCCGCCGTCATTATGAAACTGGATTCCCGTTTCTCCCGCCCGTCACCGTGTCGCACGGTCAGTTCTCCAGACTTCCTAGAACAAATCTTACATGTTTGTGTTGAGTTCCTTCCATTTCACGAAGGGAAACCGGAGTGTCACTTTTCCTTTTACTGTTGGAAAAAACACGCCCAGCATGTGGGCTTTGCAATGACTCAACCGAAACTTGTAAAAAGACTGCAGAAAAGTCCTGTAATGTCCGGCCGCGGTGTTCTGTCACTTTCTGAAGATACACTTCAAATACCAATTCAATTAATCATTAGCACTTGCATAACTCAAAGTTTCAAAATACCATGTGCCAGGAATCCAATCACGCGTGATAACGATTTTCTATTTCACTATGCGATCGTTTCTTTTCTGCATGCTAGCCGGCGATGCTTTAACCCGGCGACGGCATCTGCCTGGTCACCGCAGCATCATCACCGGACAAACTGTGATATCTATACCAGCTTACCATGTATTGGTAAGGAACAGACAATCAACTCTTATCCGCTTTAGTTTTTATTCAGGGTTTGGACCATTTGGTGTAGGTTAAGGCAATGTGTGTGCAGTGCGGAATCCCCGCCGAACCCCACGATGTCAGCGGCATCTCCATTTGCAGTAGGTGTGAGCCGTCAGAGACCTTCTCAAGATCAATGACATGGCATGTCACATCCAGAAGAGCCTGGCTGCACACTCAGACATAGAGACAGGTGGACGGTGTGGTCTGAAGACAGCCAGATAGATGAATAGATGATGTAACAGTAGACAGAGGGATCCGATGCAGACACTCAAAACAGAGTGAACATCAAAGCATATAGCTGTGATGATCCTGGCCTGGCTCCCTCAATTATGGCAAACGTTGTATATAAGACTCACCATCCAGCCATGCAACGCAGGGGGGGCGGAGCCTATATAATTCACTTATTTCCACCATTTGAGACATAATTGGTCGACTTAGCTTAGCTTTGAGACTGGCAGGCTGGCAGCTTTGTCCTAGAAGGGTGAGTTAATTGACCATCAATGCTCATGGCGTCTTTTTTCACTTGTCCCTCCCTCCTGCCCTCCCCGCATTGCAATGTTACTGCTATTGTTTTGACAGTAACATTTGGAGGGAAAGCCTTTACATCACCCTATACGGAGCCTTACAACCAGTGATTTTCTTTGTCTTTGGTCTTCAGCACAGATCCGCAGGACATAGGGGTTTCAGGATGGAATGGGGCAATTTCATTTCTGACAAGTGAACTGAGCAACATGCAAACTTCTGCTCTCAAACTCCAACAAGGTAATCTTGCGGTCAGTGAGAGCTTGGTTGTTCCTCCTGGTTTCTCCTCAAACAAACATTGAACTCGCTGCCTATACCCCAGACCCACCCTACAGCCAAAATTTCCTCACCCTTTGCATGCTTCACACACAACAAATGGCACTTTCAGTTTTTTTATTAAGAATGCCTTTTTGTAATTCTCCTCCTCTCTTACTCCAGGCAACGGTGAGGAGGAATTCCCCTTAAAAAATTGTGGTCTGTTCTGAATTCAGTGTTGTGTGGTTCTGTC
Source organism: Brevimyrus niger (assembly GCA_015164015.2). Lineage (NCBI taxonomy): Eukaryota > Metazoa > Chordata > Actinopteri > Osteoglossiformes > Mormyridae > Brevimyrus > Brevimyrus niger. The sequence continues at coordinate 3,853,019 of JAABNY020000038.1, forward strand.
CAATGGACTGCCAAGTCATCCTACACTGGGTGAGGATTAACCTTTCCTGAGATCCCGATAATATCAGCTTGTTTTTTTTTCTAAAATTATATTAACTAGTGAGGGAACACCTCTCAGTCAGCAAAAAAACAGGGACGAATGAAGACTACCATAGCTGAGCATAGCATTTTAACGGATCAAATCTGATTTCTGATGTTACAGTTCAGCACAGACCCAACTAGTGTCTCAAAACCACAGCTCGGTCCAAAGAAAATTTTGAACGTCGTGATGAAAAAAAATCGTTTCAGCTGTTTATTTTTTTTACTCTTCGGAAAGTTAGCGATTGATATAAAGGCGTCGACAAGAGTTCGCTTTGTTGTGGGCCTTTCAGTGAGACGGCTGCCATATTTAATGACGTTGCCAAGACCGGCAGACCTACCTTCCGTTAGCCGGCGTGATTTAAGTATAGCTGTCAGAGGCCGAGAATGGAAGTATACGGAGCTATTTGTGAGGTGTGCAGGATAGCATGGAGGGATGTGATTCTCAGGATCGATGGGGGGGGAGGCGATGTCATTATGTTGGTTGGTGGTGAAGTTCTGCCTGGCATTCTCACACTTGCCCCCCCCCCCCACACACTCTCTTGATCGCTATGTTATTTCGTTTTTGTGTAGGACCCCTGGCCATGACTCAGGAGTTTAGCGGCTGGCTGTTGCCCCAAAGCAGATTCATCTAGGGTATATCATGAATATATGATTCATTGTTTTTGATGGGTTCAGAATGAGCAATAAGGAAGCTCGTGAAATGAAATCAGCGGCACTCAACTCTGGAATAAACCGCGTTTAATTTACCGGGGCTCCACAATAAACTGTGACACATTTGTGCAAAAGGGTGTCAAAATTGCTCTTTGGATGATATGTCTGAAAAAAAGGCAGATTCTGTACAATTGGCCTCCTTCTGATAAAATTACTTTTTGGACTTATATTCAAGAAACAGAAAGAATTAAAATTATTGTTCCTGTTTTCTGGGGTCATAGATCTGCAAGATTTTTTCAGAGCAATAATTGTAAGCAGCTCTTGTTTTGTGATTATGGACGAGTAATTCAAATACTGTATTGTTTATGGCTTGGTTTAGTATTTAATGGAGCAATTTACTTAGCCCTGGATAACTCTTAATTAAAGCCACAGTTTTCTTAGTTTCTCATGAGGAAACTTGCTTTGTGCATTATGGTTTCACCAAACACCAAACATTTGTTCCCGGTGAAGAGCATCATGTTCCTGAGTAGACTGACATGTGACACCGCCCGTGTGCAACCACCAGGCCTGTGCTCTGTTATGTGAGGATGCCGACGCATTCAGTAGGTCTGTGATATACCAGCTACCAGGTGGAGATTTCAGGTCCAGAGAGTACAAATCCAGACCGAGATTTTGTTTCAGCCAACCAGTGGAGTCCCCTGTGACCGTGACTCTTTATACTCATCTGGTTGGTTGAAACAAAACTTTGGTCTGGATTTATACTCTCTGGACCTGAAATCTCCACATCTGCCAGCTACCGTGGTTTCAGAAAGGATTGACCAGCTTGGCATCGGTTCCTCATAAACATGACGTTTCAAAGCATGAGGTTTTCCTAACCCAGTCCTCTATTCTTTGGTCGCCCAATGATGCTTTGGATGAAGGTTGTGGGGATGTTTGCCTCCTGGAGGCTGGCGTGCGTCCAGGCTGTGTTGACCGATCGGGGTGAATCTCCGCCAGCTGATACACGGGAGACCTTCAAGAGGAAATGAAATACCCCAGAATGAGTGACGGGGGCGGCGATGGGGTGAGACGCCTGTCTGAGTGTGGCATGCTGGCAGCCCCGCCACGTCTGCCGGTTTCCTCTGGGCGAAGGGGTCTCGGAGCACGGCCGGTGTTCAAATGCACGAACACCGCCCCCGGACCCCACCTCCGCCCCGTCTGCCGGCGCTCAGCGGGGCTCAGCATCCTCCCATTTCCAGGGGTAAAATGGAGAAGGCACTTGGCAGCTCTGCGACCCAGGAGCCTTGTCCAGTTGTTCCAGCTGTAGGAGAAAAACGAGACATTGGAAATAAAACCAGACAGAGCCCAAGTGCCCTAATTGGTCGCAGTAGGCTCACCGGAGAAAGAAATAACAGAAAAAAACTCAAATCAATGAAAGAAATAATAAGCTTTTTTAATTTTATGCCGAGATCTCAGACTTTGAAAACACAGACCCAGCCAAGAAGCAATAATTGCAAGCTTATGTGCACTGAATTTTGCTGTTTTGCTCCATTTCAATTTGCATTCCTTGAAATACTGTTGGCGCCCAACCCTTTCATGCAAAGGGGTATATATATACTCCACCCCTAACCACCGATCACGCATGGCTACTGCCCTCAGTGCCCAATTTACTGCCCCTGGATGATTTTTTTTTTGGAAACCCAACTACTTCACCATTATCTGCGAGCACTGTGGTGCTGCGTATGACCTGTGTTTTCATTTCCTGAATGATTTCAGTTTGAGATCAATATAAATACACGTATTTTAAGATAGTACGCGTGGGTCGGTGCCCTGTCCTGCAATATTCCCTGTCTCGCGCCCGTAGCTTCTGGGATAGGCTCTGGAAATCCTGCAACCCTGCATAGGACAAGCGGGAATGAAAAATGGACGGATGGATGGACGGACAGATGGATGGAGGACAATATATGTAAGTGAATGCATTGTAAATTAATAATGATTCATTTTGCATTCAAGTGAGTTGAATGAGAGTGCAAAATTAACAGCTATTTAATAATACACACAGGATTGTAGTTCTTTTTTGCTTTACAATCAGGTATCAAGTTGTCGTGAACATTTAAATCACTGTATATTAAAAAGAAAAAAACATAAAAGTTTATATAGTGCATGAATAGGGCAATGGGGCCTATTTATGCAACGTGGGTCATTATTGTGTTCTCAAGGGCTGTGACCTTTTTCACTGAAGCAAAGTGTCGCCCAGTGACGCGAGGAGTTTACAGCCAGGTGTCATTCCGGAAAGGCCTGGCCTACACGTGAGATTTAGGATGCCCCCCGAAGCCGGCTGCCCGTGCGGGGGGGGGGGGGGGGGGGGGGCACCCCGCGGGCCGCGCGGCATGTTTTCACAGGTGCGAGTCCTTCTCACGCAGTGACTGTTGGAAGGGGCACCTCCAGCGATCACAAACCGCCACAGAAGCCGACACACTGACTCATAATAGACGGTGCGCCCCGTGACCACACTAGGGCTGTAAGTCAGCCAGCGGAAGCTTCTAGAACAAAAGTGAACCAAACGGCTCTTCCGCTGCTATTATTAGCTTTACTAGGCTTTTATGTGCCCGTGATGCGACGCCGCAGATGCAAGGGCGCAAAACGGAGTTCACCTTCGGTGCATGCGTGGGCGCATAGGCACGCAACGAAAAGGCTGGACTCAAAAAAGTGAAGATGTAAGTGGTGGAAAGTGAGTAAACCTGTGACAATATACAGTACTCATGTTGTAAATGTTTAGTCTGGACAGCTTTTTGAGAAATCGGACCCCTTCCCAGCTAAGCGCACACATGCTCCCCACGTTCACAGGGGTTCCTGCCTCGGTGTAAAAGCCTACTAAGTGGATTAGCAGCCACATGAATTGCCCTTAGTGTGTGAACTGTTTAAGGGGTGTGTGGCCCAGTAGGTCAGCCTGTCTTTGTCACAGGAAGGTTGCTGGTTTAAATCCCATAGTTGGTAGAGCAATTTTGCCATTTGCCCCCTGAACAAGGGCTCTATACTCCAGTTGTTGTTCCAGGGACTGTCTGACCCTGATTTGTCAAACTTTACATCACTTTGGATAAACCTGACAGCTAAATAATTCAAGGGCAGGGTGGCATTCTGTTTTGGGGACACTTTGGGCTTCCTGGGATTGGCTGCTGCCGCGACTCCGACCCTAAAGTAGATGAGTGTCTCCGCAAAATGGACAGACGGATGTTTTCCAATTACAGGCCGTATGCTACGCTGTCCAAGCGCACATTCCAGTGTTTGCGAGACCCATCTTATGTAAGATGATGACTGGCGAGAGAAAGGGGAAAAATAAACCCTGACTTCTGTGCTCCGTGTGAGGGAAGGTCTAAACTTAGCTATTTTCCAAAGCCTGGGGCGATGGTGCTGGCAGATTCCCTAGCACTCCACTGCAATGGCATGTCCTGAATAAAGAAGTGTGCAAAAATGACCTCTGACTGGGCTCGGATTTGAGCAAAACATGACCAGCGGAATGACGGACCTGGACAAGGGAAGCACTGTTTGACCAGGGGTCATGGAATCACAGGGCTGTATGTAAACGTCTGCTTCCCTGTTATTTCCTTTGGCACTGGGGGGACTGGTTTTTGGAGAATAGAATAGGTGGGGGTGGGGGGGTGTTGGAGGGGTATGGATACCCTGTCAGATTCAGGGGGGCCCAGCACTGTAAAGGGGCCTTACTATCTACTTTGGGCCGTCAAATTTCATTCAGATTGAAAATTGAGGGGCTATGTAACCTTTTGTAAGGGGGCCCTACTATATACTTTGGACAATCGTATTTCTTCTGACTGAAAATGAGGGACTCCAGATGAGCTTTTGTTAGGGGGCTCAGAAATTCTAGTTACCCCTTGGATGGGGGGGGGAGGGCGCTGTTCACCACCCGACCTGCCAGGAAGATCTCGAGACTACACGTTTTC
>JAABNY020000038.1:3877092-3895018 GCA_015164015.2 Brevimyrus niger
CGCAGGAGGCAACAGGCGGGGACAGGGAAAGAGGGCGGGACGGGGGGGGGGGGGGGGGGGGGGAGAATTCGGGGGAAACCTGGGAAAATCGGGAGTGCGTGCAGGTGTGACCACTGCAGGGTGGGACATAACAGACCAGGCAGTTATGTAACCAGGTCTGGTGTGCTGATTAATTCCACCCGTCTCTCGCTCCCCCGGGGTAGATATAAATTGGTGTGATGTCATTCACTCAAATTCAGCTAGAATAAGCCACGAATGATCAGCTTCACAGCCTGGCGAACCTGAGCGTCTCCTGCCTGCTCCCCAGCTTCTCCATTCCTGCAGAACAGATGGATTTCATGCTGTACTTCCCCAGAACGCTGTTCCTTGTCCCGACCCGACCTGAATGTTTCACAGATGACGATCCCATTCCCTCACTGGCCATTTTTATGTGGTTCCCTCACCCAGAGTGTCTGGTGCAGGGGTAGCCGATCTTATCGGCCCGGTGTGTGCATGCAGGTTATCGCTGCAACTCCCTAATTAGATTACTAATTAGAGGACCGATTGGCTGAAAGAGTCCTCACACCTGGACTTGAACAGCTGGCCTACAGGTTACCCCAAAAAACCTGCATCATACACGCCAACCCTTTGCGGTAGAACCGCGGGACCCGACGCACCGAGTGCGGTGCAGGACAAGATTTGTTGGGTGAATGCGGAGTGCGGGCGGAAAGGTCCTCATGCATGTGCGGGTTGCGGGACAATAGAATTAATCGCAGGACTCCCGCAAAATGGAATTATCTTAAAATTAATTTATTAAAAACAAATACTCTTTTATTTATCTACTGCACAAAAGCAACAAGAAGGACTAAATTAAAGGCCAACGCTCTGAAGCAGTATAAGGCCAAATGCTTTTCTGTTTGACCACTTGAGAAATCAATGTTTATTATCACTTTGTTTCATTGCTAAATTATTAGCCTATTTCTAACTGTTCAGAGTGTATTTCTGTGTTCCGAAAAGCTCCTCGTTCGTGTTCATGTTCATCATTCCATTTAATTAAACTCAAATCAAACGAAACATATTTGTTTATTTTCCGTTTCTTTTTTATATATACTCAAAAGGGAAGCAAGTTAAACAAATAACAGAATAGCGCGAAGAAGCGGTAAAAATAAAACTACTAATATGTTTCCCTGCGGGATTTTGCGGGTGGGAGCGGGACAAAACTTGAATACTGCAGGCGGAAGCGGGAGAAAATAATTTCATAAAATTAAATAGTTTCTTGCGGGAGCGGGAATGAAAAATCTGTCCCGCGCAGGTCTCTGCTTTGCGGATAAGATTGGCTACCCCTGGTTTAGTGAAACGCATGAAGTGCTTGTCATTTTGTTTTTATATTCTAGTGTCCCTTTCAGGAGCATTTGCCGTCATGAATCCTCTCCGTGGGACCAGTTAAACGCTTAACGTTCTTTTTGCTCATTCTAGACACGTTCAATCATAGATGTTTAAACACAGCGTGAGGACAAACCATCGGAAGCAGGGGTACTGCTGATAGAAAAAAGAGATTTCACAAGGCAGGATGTTTGTGAGATAAACACATTTATTAGATAAAATATACAGGCTCTTGAATACAAATATACTATTCGAGCTTGGAGGAAATCATAGCGTGGAAGCAAATTAAGAACATCCTGTTCACTGGCACAAAGCTGATTCTACGTCGTCACATGCCTCAGCTCTGAATGCTCAATCAAAATGGCAGAAGAGGGTGGCGCTTAATCTGCTTTACGTGACGCTGAGCAGGTAGGCCGCACACGAGGCGGCACGAACGTGACAAAATAAAACATTTTTATGCAGAAATATAATTGCTAGATCAGCTATGGGGCTTTGACCTCTGGTAGAGGTTGGATTTCCAGGCTGGAGAAAAAAGTTACATAATTAAAAACACACCAACAATTATCAGTTACACTATATGTACACATGTAAAACATACCTTCATATTTGACTGCATCAGTAACGTGACTTTGTGTTGTAGTTTTAGACATGCGCTTGTACAAATCCTGACCAGGGTTTCGTTTCAACCAGCCAATTGAGTACTCAATTGAGTGAATATGACTCTTCATACCCAACCGGTTGGCTCAAACAAAACCCTGGTTGGGATTTGTACTTTCAGGACTTGGAGTTTCCATCTCTTTTTAAAAATTTTTTTGATCATCACAACTGGCCACAGATAGATGATGTCTGATGGTCTGTCCAATCCCCGGAGTCCGGGGTTACAGTCACACCCAGTGTGAGCGATTCACCTCTGGACCGGGGGCCAGCGATTCACCTCTGGACCGGGGGCCAGCGCTAATCGACAGAGAACAAGGCGGCGATTGAAAACACGGAGCAGAGGAGGGTGGGAGTCAGCGCAGGTGCGCTGCTCTGCATGGACACCTCACTGCAGGGGCCGGGGAGGGGCCGGGCCTTTGCTCTTATTTTGGGGGGAGACATGATGGTACCTTGAATCTGAATGGGGCAACGACAGAGTAAGCAGTGTGTTAATGGTGGTTTTTTAATAGTACTGCTTTTGAAAATACTATTGAAACACTGTATCCCCGTGGCATAATGTCTGGGTGAATAATGATATGAAAGATGACATGATACCCAAGGGTCGCCAACCTTAGTCAGCTGGCTGGCACAAGTCCAGACACATGCACACACATTTACATGCATGTAACAGTTGTATTATCTTGGAAATAGACTGTAGGATTTGTAAACTACTCCAACGCTTTTGACGTAGCTCATTTTAGGTTGACAATGGAATACTATAGATTCAGCGTAACGTTTCTCCGCGCGAAAGTGCCAGTCGGCGACCCTGAGCTGGGTATCACGTGCCCGCCGTGGCGCGCCGCCCCGCATGACCCCTGGCATCTCTCACCGACCACTCGTCCTGGCTGGTCTTGGAGCATCGCAGGTTCATGGGCAGCTGCAGCACCACTTCGTTGAAGGCCTTGCCCCTCTTCTTCGACCACCTGAACTTGTCCATGGCCTCCGTGAACGACAGGTTGCTGTAGCGCCGCGGGCTTTTGATGTAGAACGGCCAGGTCCTTCGCGGGAGAGACACGCCGTGTGAGTGCCACGGACCTCCCTGTTCCGCTTACCGGCCCGGCGCGGCCGGTTCTCCGTGACGCTGCCGGGAAGCGGCATTTTCTTTGGAAAAAGTCGCGCTTGCTGAAACCGATCAAGCTGAACAGATACTTTCTGCAGTTATGTTATCTTGCTGGGAAAGTCTGCGTCAAACAGCCTAATTACGGATGTTGCTGGTTCTCAGCTCTCCCCTGTTTTTTTTTTTCCCCTCACAAAAACATTTTTTCCTTTCTTCACAAGTGCATGTTTGGGGTTAGTGGGTGGGCAGTAAAAGGAGCTCTGTAACCTAATCCGTTTGGAGTGGTTCAGCCTGACCTATACAGATCGCCCGGCTCCCGCCGATGGGCACAAAGCGGAGAATGGCCAGGCTGCATTAACCCCGAGCCTCATAAGGCTCTTGTTTCCTGGCCCCTCGCTTGCCGGCATTATTCCCAGGATCGGCGCTGACCCCACCGCCGCCGCTGCCAGGAATGCCTGAAATGTCCTGTAATTGCTACTCAGGTCTGGTTCCTGGGCCCAGAAGGAAGGGACACTCTAAATTCAATGGGCCCGGCCCGAGACGCCATGGTCACCCGTCTTTTGTTTGCGGGGGACACTGGCGGGGATCAGATGCCTCGCAAGAGACCTGGCTTTGCCCCAAGCGCCGATTTCCTCCCCTGATGCACAAAGGCAGACCGAAGTGTCGCGTTTAGTATTCTGATAAATCAGTGACTTCAGGAGACCTGTGTTGTTGTACTGGTATTCCAGGCATCAATATTGCATTGATGGATCTGTTTTTGAGCAGCTTCTACAGCTCTGCCGTACTACGGCGATGAATGTGCTGCACTCTCCTGAAAATACTGACCACAAGCTGTTAGGTTCCATCATCTTGTGTATTCTTGCAAGAATTCTTTTCACTTTACTGCCAGCAAACTCTTTTCATAAGTTCAAAGCAGAAGAGGAACTGAATGATTCCAGACTCCGACAGTCTTGTGAGTAATTCTACAAAGGAAAAAAACCTATTGCCACATGTTTAAATAACTTCTATTGCAAACTATCTCCATCCATCCATCCATCCATCCATCCATCCATCCATCCATCCATCCATCTTCCAACCCGCTTATCCTTCTGGGTCACGGGGGGTCCAGAGTCTATTCCAGAAGCTATGGGCATGAGGTGGGGAACAGCCCAGGACGCAAGGGGGGGGGGGGCAGCCCATCACAGGGCACAATCACGCACCACTCACTCACTCATGCACATCTAAGGGCAATTTAGCAACTCCAATTAGTCTCAGCATGTCTTTGGACTGTAGGGGGAAACCGGAGTACCCGGAGGAAACCCCACGACGGCACGGGGAGAACATGCAAACTCCACACACATGTAACCCAGGCGGAGACTCGAACCCAGGTCCCAGAGGTGTGCAAACTATCTCCAAGTATAAAAATTAACTAATCTCTGTCTGGGGGGGGGCACCTAGTGGCGTTCACATCTATTGCAGGAGTTTTTATAGTTAAGGAGTCTGCAGCAAGCATGACCCATGTGTTACTACAGCTGTTTTTGTGAAACGTTTATTTTGAGCTTAAAATGATATTTAATTTAAATGGGGTCACATTGATAGGCGTGTAACAGGCGTGATCCAGCGTGTAGGGCAGCACACTGACAGGCATGTAACAGGCGTGATCCAGCGTGGAGGGGAGCACACTAACAGGCGTGTAACAGGCGTGATCCAGCGTGGAGGGGAGCACACTAACAGGCGTGTAACAGGCGTGATCCAGCGTGGAGGGGAGCACACTAACAGGCGTGTAACAGGCATGATCCAGCGTGGAGGGGAGCACACTAACAGGCGTGTTCGCAGGCAGAAATGACACAGGTGTTGTGTTATGTGTTGGTGTTATGACCCAGAATGTCAAACTGCACACTCACGTGACAGGGACCTGGATCTTTTTTACACCAATGAACTTTAGCTGGCCAGAGATTTCCGGAAGGCTCTCACATCTGGCGAGGTTAATCCTTGGGTAGTACAGCAGGTAGGACAGACACATCTCATCCCTGGTGCTTAGCCCGCCCTGTGGAGATGTGCGGCACAGAATTAGGCAAGAATGGCACCAATCAGGACACGTCATGGAAATGAAACACAGTGAAGAATAATTTATTTTCCAAGAAATATCCAAATATCAGTAAAAGACACACCATGCTTGTAAAATGCTTTTGAATTCTGTAAAATGAACCAAGGCATTTTTTCTTAACATTTAATGCAGGACAATTTATAATATGTTATTATATTATAAATATAATATTTAAATACTTATGTAAAGCTGTTCTTTCATGCCACTAGTAAAACAAGCAGCACCACCCTCTGGACAAATATGATATGGCATAGAGTCAGTTCTTATGGAACAAATACATTTCAAAATATTATGCATGTTAATTATTTCACTTACACAGCTGGTCAACAGCGTCTTATGTTAGTGGCTTAATATTCCATCGTGAAGTAATGGCGCAATCCCCGCCAATAATAAAATAAGTGGGACAAGCACGCGGCATTCTTCTGTTGTAAAACGGCCCCTCTGATGTTTCTCTTAGAAACAGAGCCAGCAGCTGCAAGCAGCCCTTGTCGGCCGTGTGCAGCTGCAGCCGCGTGTTTGCAGACGGGCTGCTCAGCCAAGAACAGGCCGTCCTTCAGTCCGAAGGCGCCTCGTGGCAGGGCTGCAGGAGAGACGCCTGCAGGACTCACATCTCCAGCATTACGCTGACTCGATACAAGTGTTCAGAGAGACGGAATCAAAAGTATATTAATGCGATCTGTTGACACTGGCGCAGAACAGGCGCCACTATGGATGGCGGGCATTAATGCACGCTGGGCTTGAGGTCGTGACCGACGTTTGCAGCCGCGATGAAAGGCTACAGGGCGCAAAATTCACAAGATCTGAGCAGCTTCGGGGAAAAAAAAAAAAGGACCAGCGCAGAAGACGATAAATAGATGAAATGGCAGTTCTGCCCCTTCCGAAGCCCCCCCTCTCTATCAGATCCCGGATCTTAGAGACGAGCTCATTTCAATGGTAGGGAATGGCAGCTGTGCTCCAAACCAAATAAATGATATAACAGACACTGGCAATTAAGGGAAAAAAACAGAGGACAGGCTGCATTGTTACTGTGGGATGGATCAACCTAATATAACCCGCAAAGAAAGTTCTAGAAGGCCAGCGTACATGTTTGTAATAAATGCAACGAGCAGACATTCCTGAGGACAAACTGTAGACGGCGCTTACCCAAGTCATATTCTCCCTGCCTTCCGTGTTATATTTGCACTCTGTGATCAAACTGTCGCCCTGCAGATGAGAGAATGGCCAGGGAGTCATTTGGTCAGGGAGTCATTTGGTCAGGGAGTCATTTGGTCACGCCACACACGTCCGTGGTGGAAGGATGGAGAGGCGAGGACATTTTAGCCATAGCATTTTCAACATTTTAGCAGGGTGGGACTTTGGGATCTTGAACTGAACATGACACGCAATTCAAAATATATCACCAAATTCTGGAAGAAGAGTAATTTTTGACAGAGTAGTCGTACATTTTGAGGAAGCAACCTCAAAATGACTGACATAAAACATAAAAAATACAGTTATGATGTTTCATGCCTCATATAAATGTTAGTCCACGCAGACGTCCTTCTGGCATTCCATATTTCTCCCAGATGCATGTCTAGAACATCACAGCGACGCTGAAATCGTGCAGATTCTCAACCATGCATATAAACGCAATAGCAAACCAACAGGTAACACCAGCCTCTCGTCTGTGAGGGACTGGAATTCCTGGAAGTTGAAGTCGAACTCATCATCCTGGGCCAGGGGCTGCAGCTCATCTTTGTTGCGGAAGTGCCGGACCCTGATGGCCCTCCCAGCCAGGTGCGAGTGCATCAGAACCGCGAATATCCGGATCCCGCTCGGCATCTCATGCTCCAGGGACTTCATGAAACCACAAAACACAAAGGCATTGCTTCAGGCACGAGGACAGCAGCACAAGACATGACAGGATGTTACACACAACTAAACGGATAGTTTTTTTTGGTCGAGTTGTACTTAAATTAGATACCAACCAAACCTTTCATAAAATCATACATTATACCACAATATATTCTGATTTTGTCATTTTCAAAATCCACCTGGTGGGGTGGGGGGTGGGATTCATCTAAGTTTATGATGAGGGACTCCCCCCCAACCTGCTATATCCAAAATACCGCGGTATATCATAGTACTGTAGTGCCCATTTGCCCAAGCCCAGTTGTGGCCAGTCGTATCCCAGCGAGCGTTTCGAAAGACATGGAAATAAAACCATTGCCATCGATTTCTGACGGCCCAGACGGGCTGCAAGACGCCAGGTCCGTACCTCCTGGAGACACTCCTTGGTGCAGTGTCCCTCCGAGACAAATTCCGGGAGGCCCGGGGGGAGCATGTGGTAGAGGCTGACCCACACGCCCGTCTCAATTACCCCCGCGTCGTACCGTCTCAGCACCGGAGTGTAGAAAAACCGCAGGCCTGAGCTGTCCACCACTCCTACAGCAGGGACACGGTCAGCAATGATTCAGAGAGGACTGGGGCTCAGAGGTGTTAATGGGAGCCATCCGACATAAACAGTAACAGATGGGTAAACACAGGGACAGTGAGGATATATCATTATATTGACCATGATAAAGGTGAAGTGGGGGGGAAGTGGGAGACCCTTGTCGATGCACCTTGTTGTAAGGATGGATTGTCGTAGTGGACCTCCATCAGGACGTAAAGCGGGTCCAGGGTGGTGCCAATGGAGAGCCCGACGTGCTGTGGGTAGGCGAAGACCTTCGCGACCAACAGAGGAACAAGGTGACGCACAACAGGTATTAGCACGCGAAGCAGGTCCAGCAGCACGGCATAAACAGGCACATGGGCCACATCGCCCAATCACAGCTCAGCAACTCTACTCGAGCATTTAGGACTTGTACCCAGAATGTCGTGAGAAAACTGAGCAGTATAAATGAGAAGGATTGTATAAAAGCATAAGCTAGCAAGGAAAAAAGGCTTTGCTCGGATAAATATTTTAAAATAATCAACATTCACACTGTACAAACAGGCATTTTCTACACCAATTTGGGCCAGATGCCCAGTTCAGTTATGTTTTATGGGCAGAGTTCAGCCTAATTTCCGAAATGTTGCTACTTTATTTTATATGTATCTCATTACTAGTTTAGTGCCGTCAATTTAAGACTTTTAAGGACTGGTAATGAGATACATATAAAAATTCTATTATTCCGACAATGAGACATAAACTTGTACTGGTACTTACTTCCCAGGTTTAGTGTTATTTTCATGCATAACCATTTACATGTCAGAAATCTCATGAAAGTCAAAAAGCTGAACCGGGTAATCAAGTCGGCACAGACCACAAACCTCCCCTCCTGTTGCCCAGGCGAAGATGACAGTCTCACAGGTGAGAAATGAGTCGGGCATGTTTGGGTGGTAGCACTCGTGGCCCGGGTCGTGCTCGCTCGCATTCATGTTTCTGTCACACTGGTACAGCAAAATGTGGTGAACCAAGTTCTCGTGCCCTTTCTCGATCATGGGCTCGACCTAGGAAAGTGAGGAACGGTCGCACACGTTCACGGGCTTTTTAACAGTCTTGGGAAACAGCAATATAAGGGACAAGGAGATCACCCCATGCAACGGAAACAGCAACAACAACCAAAAAAACATTTAGTTTTTAATGGAGACTTCAGCATTGAAGTGAAACCCACACAAAAGCAGAGTGTTGCCCACTGGGATAGCAACTACATCATGCTGTGCGGCCTCTTTTAAGATCAGCAGGAGACGAGACCAAAGCGTGGCCTGTGACCGTCGCATAAATATTTAAACATTCCTGCTTCAGTTTTCCTTGAGATTTGTTTACCCACATCCGCTCAGCCCATATGCGATGCTTGAAGCTACAGCTTTATGCTAAGTTCATATGAAGAAGATGATGGGTTGGTCTCTTTTTAAGCTAAAATAAATCATCACTGAACTGAGGGTATTATTATGTTTTCAGCAACCAGACTCTGACATTTTTGTGTTCGCCTGTCAAACATTGCAGCTGTATTCCAGGGTTTTCAGAGAACATTAATACTGTTCTCCAACACGATCGTAAACTTGTAAACTGTGATATAAAATAAATGTTAAATCTAAACTCACTGGTACAAGTGCCCGTTTTAAATGATTCCACGAGATGGACGTGTCCGGGCACCAGTTCAGAGTATTTCACGTCGACGTCGTCCTTTACACGTCACAACAACACCAGTTCAGAGTATTTCACGTCGACGTCGTCCTTTACACGTCACAACAACACCAGTTCAGAGTATTTCACGTCGACGTCCTCCTTTACACGTCACAACATCACCAGTTCAGAGTATTTCACGTCGACGTCGTCCTTTACACGTCACGACAACAGCATTTCTCAGCCAGCCCAGTTTCTAACCGAAGCTGTTTCTGATAAAAAAACCTCTTAGGCAGGTTTCACAGATGCGCTCCCCGTCCAGCCCGCCGGAATGGAAGAAATACCCCCAAGCGACGTGTCAGCCGGCGTGTGATCGCATCTATGACGCATGGCAGAAGGTCGCCCTCCCCCCACAGCGTGTCAGAAACACGTCGGCCAGATCAGAAGTGGAGAGCTCTCAGATCATGTGTTCTGCCGTATCTGCGTGTCAGACTCTTCGGTGTGGGGGGGGCTGTAGGTACTGGCATCACATCCAAACTCTCAAGTCGCCCCTAATTATTACCAGACCTTCGCTCCGACAATGTTTTCACTGCAAATTGCCGCAGACTTTAATGAACACCGGTCCCACGTCAATTACGGGAGGCGTTTGACTGCTCTTGCCTATACTCCAGTGAGAAAGCGGCTGCCTTCAGTTCTCCAGGCTCAGGCTTTTTCCACTGACCCTGATCGCTCAAGGTGGAGGAAACAGAAAGGGCAACGATGCAGTGACAGCAGGTGGTGTCAGCATGCCTTAACCACGTCTTCACCGAATGCACCGCTTCACTGGTGCCTCGGCGTGTCCCTGATCTGGCTCATCATCTGGCTGGAAAAAATACTAATATTTTGCCTGATAAGCTTTGAAAACAAATTTTCTTTGAAAATTGAATTCATATTAGACCTACTTAATTGGGGGTGGTGTCTGCCCCCCCCCTCCTATTTTGTATGTCTCAAAAGGAGAGTAAGAGAGGCATTTCAACTTATGCAAATACAGGATTATTTCATCGTTAATGATTCACTCCTCTCATACAAAACCAGCCTTACCGCAGACATCGGTTTATGAAGATTAACAATCCATACAAAGATCCTTGACGTTTGGTTATACCAAGTCTGCTTTCGATAAGATAACTGACGTGGCTCGTGGTTACTATTTAACTTTTTACTACTTACAAGTACTTGCTGACATAATGTTTAATTTTTATACCGGGAATTTATCTTTGTCTAATGCGTCTAATGAATGACACGAAAACCAGAAGAGAAATCTGAATGATTTATAACTGCCTTTAGATATTTTGTCTACACAGCATTCCGAAAGAATACATCATCAGCCGCCAAATATGAAATACAGTGGAGCTGTTTTTTTTCCTTTCAAACAATTACATCACTATTCTAGCCAAAAGAGGCTTAAAACGGATACAGGGCAGTCTCTGTTCTCGTGTGGCCTAATTAGTATCAACTGATGAAGGAAGCTAGAGTACAGAACAGAACAGAACACAGGCCTGAGGAAGCGATTCCCATTCCTCGAGTTCCCAAAATATTTAAGGTCAAGGACTAAGCTGCCATGGCAACATGAAATTCCCATTCTTCTGCTGTCATTTTCACAGTTCTTAAATCCACTTGTATCAAAATGAATATCAACATCTGATTTTATGGTACTCTGTTATAAAATACGAGATGTACTTTCATAATAAATGAAACTAATACTATTATTGGAGTAGATATGAATAACACAAGAATGAACAACACCTGCAAAATCTCTCCGGTCCCCTTTCAAACTTCTCCTCGTAGGAGACGCCTTGACTGCACCTGCTCTCTGTAATCTTGAGGGGATTTGCAGCCGACCATATGACCTGCTCTTGATACTTATCATTTGAATGATTTACCCAGGTTTGTAATCAGCAATTACCCAAATAGAAACGGCAGGTGCGGACATGAAACGATGGGAGCGGGGAGGGGGCGGGGGGGGGCATGGGCCAGAGACGACAGACGCCGAGGAACTGACAGATGACTTGTATGTTCGCCGTGTTTCCATTGGCCAGGTGAAACGATCTGGCAGCCCCGCCTGTTCCCCCCGAGCGTGAATCGGTAATCCTGATTAGCTACCGTTCAACCATCTCTACCCACCAACATCACACAAGACGCAGTCCATAAAAAACAAAGACGTGGTTTTAATTATCTGTCCTAAAGGATCCGATACAGTAGATATCAGGTTACTCACTGCTATAATGTGATGTTTCCTCTGTACTTCTGGGATTTTAAACAACTGACACCAGTAGGTAGTATCCTTAAAGGGCACTGGCACCTGTCTTAATAGAAACAGAAAAACGGGTTAAAATCTTCCTTCAAGGTCAAATGAGTGAATTTATTATTGGTTGTTATTCTCAAGTCAGCAACATCTAAGTCCAACAGAATGATCTGAATGGCTCTGCAGCAGAATTAATAGCTTTCTTTAAAAATCTGCTGCTCATTTCAGGCTCACAAAGGAGAAACACAGGAGAAGACGAGAGCAGTAGATTCCATCAAAACATCGCCCAGAGTATCGAAACCAGTGCATGTTTTTTTAACGTCCATCCCACTCACGTTGAAGTTCTGCAACTCGAAAAAGTCCGTCCCGGCGGGAATGGCGGTGGTGTCCCTGTGGTTGAGCAGCCTCAGGCTCTTCCGTCCTCGGTTACTGCCGTGGTACTTGGGCCCAGAGAGCCCGATGTCTTCGGTGTGGTACGCCCAGATCACCCGCACTGTGCTCTCCTGGGCCCCGCGCCAAAAAGACGAATCGATCTTTACAACATGCTCTCACAATGCCTGTCCCAAGCCTTAAATCAAAATCTGCAGTCCTCTCCAAGCATTAAAGGGCATGATGGGAGAGGGTAGAAACTGCCGGAATCCAAGAAAAGGGCAAAACCACTGACTATACTGGGGTCAGACACAACATCTTAACAAACAACAGTCATTTCAAAATCACTGCACTTACTTCATTGCACTTCACTCAAGCATTACCAGTTTGCCAAATAAATTTGCACTTACTGGTACTTATTCATACTTATTTAGATATGCAGCATAATTCAAATTCCCTTTAAATATTATTCCTGTTTTCTTATGACCAATATACTAAAAATGTCCAGAAAATGAAAAAATTCCTAATAAATAAAATGTATCACTGATTTGAGGTAGGCGTTACGTGCAAGTAGGCTACGGTACTGTTTGTTTCACAAGTGGAGGAACTGCTTTTTCATTTCTCACTAGGATCACGTGTGCGCACACACACACACACACACACACACACGCATGTCCACACGTGTGCAAGCAAGGGCCCTCGGGGCCGCCCAGTCGTGCTCCACGTGCGCGGTCCGTACCGTGATGTCCTTGTCCCGCCGGTCACAGGTGCGGAGCTCTCTGCTAAAGGCCAGGACAGTGTGAGTGTCATTCTCCATGCCGTACTCCAGCCTATAGTTCTGCTCCGGGTCTCGGTGAACTTTGCTCTTGGCGTCTGTAAAATAGTCCTGGGAAAATCGGGGCAGCGGATGACCAAGAGACCTCTCTGGAGGGACAGCTCTTCCCTGATTAAAAAAACTTTAAGCACGAATTCCAGCGTGTAAATAAAGTACATTGTACATTATCACAGAATGAGCCTATCACCATTGAAGAAAGAAGGAGCCCTTTATAATTAAAAGGCATTTTTTTCCGCTCTGGTAACAGTTGAGACAGCACATCTATTGTGTGAAACGAGCTTAAACAGGCCAGATCCCTGTCTTCCACCACTTCATCCATGGCAAGTGTTCCATCCGACCTCTAAAAGCTTATAGAGTGTTGGGTCCTAGTGAGTTTGCAGCCAGTCTCAGGAAGCACAGGGCAGGTGCCTGCGCGTGTGTGCATGAACTGAACCGAACCGAACCGAAATGGAGCGGCACGGCTCAGCCAAGCTTCCGCCACCGGCCGACCGACCGACTCCGCGCTGAACTCCTGTGCACATTGGCGCTTGGGGAGAATCAAATCGAACAGGCGGGAGATATGAAACCAGAACCAGTGTGAACTAAAATAACACGCTGCATGCACACGTCTGTACTAATCAGTGGGATGAAGTGATTTCTACATGCCTGTATAAATGATTATGCCATTAAAACGTAAGCAAAGACAGAATTGAAACTTGAATAAAGTTTACATTTATAGAAGTTAAACTAAGAATCAAAACACCCTTGGTAATAAAAGTAGTATTCATAGTCATAATATATTCTTTCTCTTGGTGTGCAAGTTTTGTGAATGCGATGTCTAGTTAAATGTCAGTCATATTTATGCATGTCGTGTGTTGCTGTACTGTTCAAAGCTGGAAGATCAGCCAGATCGTACCTGTATATACGGCTTGCCATTCTCCACTCCCCCAATTACGATATCTGATAACGCCATTTCTCCGTTAGGGGAAAAGCCAAATCCGACGTAACCCGTTGTTTCCACCTCCATCTCAAAAGTTATGGTGGTTTCGTGATGATTCCATTTAACGCGGTATTTCCCATGTGAATCCAAGATAGCTGAATGTTTGAACCCGATGCCCGAGGAAAGCACAGCAGAAAACCGGAAAGTGGTTAGGAAAAACAGGGAACATACGTATTTTGGTCCAGTCATATCAGACCCCTATATAAACTTCTAAAGTTTATAAATCGAGTAAACAAACAAACATACGAAAAAAAACCCGCAATTTAAATTTATGTTTCTCCTTAGGACGTAGATGCACTTTGCAGGTAGAATGAAAAGCGTGCCTGTTTTCGCCTCCGCATCGAGACTAAACGATCAGAGTCGTAGCGAGACGGGCTTCTCTAATGCTGGCGTTTCTGTTTGAACTTGTGCGATGGCTTTGATCTGCAGGGACACGTCCCACACACGTCCCACACACTGCCGCGACCACGCTGCATGTTTCCCACTGCAACTGCTTGTTTTCGCTCGGAATCACCTTTCTGCAGTGACATTTTTCATCATTATAGTGTCAGAGAAAGACTTAAAATGTTGTTTGCTGACAGACACTTTATTGTCTCTGATGTGGGAGTGAAGCGGAGGACGTCTCACTTCCAACGTTTACTTTGTGTAATAGTGCAATAAACAACGTTCAAATAAATAAATTCATCAAATAAATATTTCTTTGCCATCGCATTTATTTAAGATAGAACGAATTATGAAAACCTCTAATGTAAACCTCTAATTATTACATACCCCTGAATATGAAATAAAAAAATATATATATATATTGAAATTATTGCACTGATTTAGTATCTCTGTGAGTTTTACAACCACCCGATCTTAAAACGGCAAGTTATTAAAACGGCAAGTTAATCTTACATTTAGGATTCGTATTCGGCGATTTTTTAATGGTCACTGACATTGCAACAATTTCACTGTATGAAGTGAGATTTTTTAAACTAATTATTCACTGGACGATTTGTACTTAAAAAAACAAAAAAAAAACAAATACATTTTCATGTCTTCAGTTTTATAGTGGAAGGTCTAATTGTTATTTATAGGATATTTGTTTAAGATCACTTCCACTTTGTCATTCATTATAATGTACAGATAAGTTAAGGGAAGAGATTTCTGTACTTCTACCACGTTCTGAAACTTACACCCTGCGCTGCTTTATAGTGCAGTACTATGGTAACTGGTATTTCCTGTTGAATTCAAACCAAGACAATTACCTATTCAGGAAAGGAAAAGTAACAAGGCTTTGTACAGTCTACGCATGTTTTGGCCTATGAATGCCGCAGCCTCGTTAGTTCCAGCTGTCAGCCTGAAATCTGAAGTGCCACCTGGCTAGAGCTGAATGGAGTTTTGGTCAACACTTCACCCGAACCACACCCGGAAAGCTGACAGGTGTGAGCATCGTGCATGGCGTCCCCTGTCACGTGCCACGGAGAGACAACCTGCCTTGGATTGCAGCTGCTGTCATTATACTTGTTTGTTACTTTCTTCGAAAGAAAAACAAAAGCGAGTGACGGAGCCGACGGCAGAGGAAGACAAAGCTTTTCTGGCAGCGGAAAAAAAGAAAATCTCGTGAGTATTTGGGGCAAGTGACTTAAAGAAGTTTGTTCTACAATGAAATAAGTTTAAATGAAAAAAAAAAACAGTTAAAACGACCATATATAGAGCATGGAAGAATGTAGGAAACATGGATCTCAGGATAACATGCAGACTACGCCTGTGGGCTGTAGACCGAACTGCTGAGATATTCAAAGTTAAAGTCTGTTGTACCATACGACACCTAAAACGCTTAGATCTGAAACATACCCCGTGCAATCAGTGTGGCGATTGCAAGCATAACAAACACAGCCTTTGATTAAGGCCGATAGGGGTTGCCGGGGGCACGGGGCCTGCTGGACGTTTTAGATAGACTGTGCATTTTTGCTTTGGAATTCGCTCGTCATCCTTTTTTTAGGGTTTAGAAATTCCCTGACGGAAATCAAAAAACGTCGGATCAGTAAACCTTAATTTAAAATTCTACACATGATTACATTCTTATGTGGTGTCCTATATTGTAAGAAGATGCGTTTCTGGCTTTCCGCTTCGAGTATCTGAATACAATTAATGTTTCTTCGTATAATTTTGGATTCCTTTGAGTGCGTGCGCAGATTTTTCATATTATTGCACTGACGTTCCTAGAAATCTCGATACTTTTCCTGGAGCTAAACGGCCATAATGATCATATTTGTATATGGTAGGTCCCGATGATGACAAATTCATTCTAAGATGCTTTCAATGGACTTAAAGGGCTATATTTGTATTTATTTAAAAGATTTATCATTTCGCTTTTTTATTTCACGAATGAAATCTTTTTTGTCTGTTAGTGTTTTTGTGTTCAGTGTCTATGTTTAGCTACAGTCAGTTGTAGGCCTATTTAGGGCAATTAATTAATCAAACGTTCTGTCAGGTTTTAAAAGGCGATTCTACCTCAGATCTGGTTAGACTGGCCTGACGGATGGTTGGCCTGCATTTTGCCATTTAACATGCTCAGAATGCCCTGCGGACACTGTGGTTCGATCTTCCCTTTCGGGTTTATAGCCTTGTGCTGGCTAGGCTCTTTTTCACCACACGAAGAATGTCACACTCGGTAAATAAATGTCAATTTCAATCCTCACAGCTCAGCTCTTTCCCGATCCAATGGGATTGTGGATGCTTATTTTTCTTTAAAGTAATTCCATATACAGTCTGCTGCCTGTTGCAAAGCGGAGAGCCACCCCTACAGATTACTACAGGAGAGGAGAAATGTTCTGCAGTAGCTGCTGGAGAGCGTCTTTGACACAAGCAGTACCATCCTGCTCAGTACGGAGAAAAGAACTGGTGTCAGATCAACATCATGAGAAAAATCGGTGTCAGAATAGCTAGATCTGTAAAGGGGCATAGAAGGGAAATAACAGAATTCCAAGATTTGATCTTTCACAAGTCATAACTGATACGGGGACACATAACTGATGTGGGACACATCTCAGCGGCTTTTTATTGTCTTCACCACGACACTTTTCCTGGCAATAAAAGGCAGAACTAGATGTTCCCCCACCCCACAGCGATGAAAGGAAGAACTGTAAAAAGTGACAGGAATCAGGTTAAGAAGTCGGTGTGATGCCATGTTTATATATCAGGTCAGGAAGCTGTAAGCAAAAGGCAGGTGCATTCGTTCTTTTCCATGAATAAGTACATCCATCCGTGCCGCTTATCGTACTGGGTTGCGCGGGGTCCGGAGCCCGGAAGCAACGGGCATGAGGCAGGGAACAACCCTGGACAGAGGGCCAGCCTATCGCAGGGCACACTCACACACACCAGTCACCCACACATGCACACCTATGGGCAATTTAGCAACTCCGATCAGCCTCAGCATGTCTTTGGACTGTGGGGGGGAAACCGGAGTACCTGGAGGAAACCCCACCACAGCACGGGGAGAACATGCAAACTCCACACACATGTAACCCAGGTCCCAGAGGTGTGAGGCAACAGTGCTAACCACTGCACCACCATGCCGCCCCCTGAATAAGTACAGTAAGTGTAAAATAACCACACAATCAAAAGCTTAATTGGGCCATGATATCTGTACCTTGATTGGAGATGCTGGTGCCCTTTGGCATTTTAGAGGTGTCATTTGACATCAGCGTAATTGGGCACACAGGATGAAGACAGAACTGCAGAATTACAGGGCTTGGTAAAAGGTGTGG
This sequence comes from Brevimyrus niger, assembly GCA_015164015.2. Lineage (NCBI taxonomy): Eukaryota > Metazoa > Chordata > Actinopteri > Osteoglossiformes > Mormyridae > Brevimyrus > Brevimyrus niger. The sequence goes on from JAABNY020000038.1 coordinate 3,894,603, forward strand.
TATCCAGGTGGGTTATGGTCAATGGGGTAAACGTCTTGCAAACTACCACTTAGGGTAATGTTTGTTATGGTTCATGAAGTTAAGGGTTTGACATACTAGGGCAGGGTTCTTAAAATCTGGACCTCGATTCCAAATCCAGGCCTTGTCTTCAGTTCTCCCAGGTAGTTGTTTAATAATTAATGATTATGATTGGTCAGAGGCTTCACACCTGACTTACAGGTAAAGGACGGCTGGAAAGCCAGCAGTGCTCGGACCTCGAAGACCGTGTTTTGAATAACCCTGTACTAGAGTCCCTGTTATACTAGCAATGAAGAGGATACAATAAAATATAAAGCGGTATGTTGCTGGTCCTTTGCGCTATATTTATGGCGCACAGTGTATACAGAGTGCAATACATGTGCAGTACGTTTTGCTTT
>JAABNY020000038.1:3896704-3908620 GCA_015164015.2 Brevimyrus niger
GGAAGTTCTTAGGAAGGTACTCAACTCAGGTTGGCTTTGGGGAGCTTAAGATGATTTGGAAGACGTGCATCTTCACTGCACCTGCCGCAAGCCTGCTATTGGCACAGTGGAGATCAAATATAAAGAAATCAAATATAAAGTCTACATGGCTGAAACTATCACACTGAAAAAAAAATGGCATCATTTCATCTGTATACAATTAATCATGTTACTGCAATGGGAAGAGCTGCAGTGTTTAAACATTAAAGTGCTTTACATGGCAACAAAAGTCTTAAGAATTAAAGCTGTAGATAGTATCTGTAAATTCATTCACAAATGTCCATGGAATTGAAGGTGTGGCACTTTAACATTGTAAAAAAAAAAAAAAAAAAAAAAAACTTTTAAAATGTACACAGAGCTGATCTTCATTATTGAAAAATGTACGTTTTATAAACGGCAGGAAGGAAATCATTTAATCGAATGTATAACTGTAATGAGGCTTGCAATAAAACGCGAGGGATTTAAAAATTTGTTAGTAGGATGGCAAACACATGGAATATTGGACCAGCATGACGGGACCACATGGATTCCAACGGCGGCTGAGACGTTAGCTTTTGAGCGAAGCCCAGATGATTAAGCCAATAAGCACAGCAACCACAACCAGGATCACGATGAGTATGCAGATCTTCTTCCGTGATCTGCCCTGAGTAATGGAGAAAAACACGAATCAAGACGACTTCGTCATGCAAATCCTGAGGGTTGATGTTCCCCCCTTCATATACTGGCTAAGCCTCCCAGTTGATGCATGCATAATTTCGAGGTGGATGGCCACTGAGCTTCCCAGGCATTGTTCAGGCTGAAACGTGTGGATTTATATTGTCCTCTGGAATTTTCCAAGGTCACAGCACGGACTGTGATCAAACGGGAGATAAAGCGTGCATGTAGCTTCCTGAATTTACCTCAGAGCAATGAACGTAGATGCCAATAATCTAAAATGTAAACACACTGCTTAATTTCTCCAACCACGCACTGTCCAATGAACTGTTAACTGGGACCCCTGGCCTATGAACTGGTGACTGGGTTACCTGGTAATCTGCCGCCCTGGCCAGCTGCTGCGTGGCAGACTGCACATTGATGTCAGCATTTTCCACGTTGGCTTCTATGCTGTCTGTAGACACACAGCCAGGGTTCGCACAGACTTATTAGCTGCAGCCGGTTTCATACTGTGCCACGACGCCAAACCTTTCTGATTCAACCAGTAACACTTTAGTAGTACGTGCTTATGTCCTGCATAAAGTAACCAGTTACTAAGTGTACTGGTCCAATGTTCATGCATCATTAGTCAATCATGACAGTTCTTGTATTTCAAGCGAGAACTATATTATCTTATGGCTCGTATTTCACCGATAACTGAGTAAATTATGGGTCCCCATAAGTAAACATTGAAATCCACACAAACACACACACTGAGAAACTGGTCCCTCCACTGTCAAAACAACAGGTTTTCATCACGAGTAATATATACATGACCCCCCCCCCCCTCCCCACACACGCATAAACACAAAAATGCAATGAAATATATTTTTATTATGTATTTAAAACAAATGTAGTCCTTTTCCTGGTATAACTATATTAGATAATTATTTATATGGCAAGGGCTGCACTCACCAATCAGGTCTCCCTGCTCATGAACCATCATGCCCAAATCTTTGAAGATCTCATTTATATCTGTGATATCAGACTGAAAAAGGGAGGAAGGCGTCAGACGTTCCGCACGGCATCCTTACAAGCCGGCGCATTTCAGGTTTCCGACCGGAATATGAACGACTTTCAAAAGCATCCATCTCACTTCTGCTAAGAGGCTAGGAACAGGCGATAATTTTAAAGTTCTTTTTGACTTGAAAGAGCTGAAACGCCAGGTGTTGTGGCCCGGCTCAGAGGCCAGGGCAAAAACGAAGGGCGCAGTGTTGAAAAGCGAAATAATTTATTACATTAAACATTACATTACATTTAATCAGCCCATTCACCTGAGCAGAACTGAACTGGGAAAGAAAGCCTTCAGGTTTTCAGCACCTTACACTTCAGGCTGAACTCCGTCTCTTTTAAAGACTCTGGAGACTAGGCTGTCTGTATGTAAATGTATATTCTGATTATGTTTTTTGTAATATTTCGCAAGACTCTGCACTGACACTGTGTTGCTGCTACCTTGGCCAGGTCTCCCATGCAAAAGAGATCTGTGATCTCATTGGGACAAACCTGGTTAATTAAAAGGTTAATTAAAAATAAAATAAGAATAAGAAAATAAGACCATCACACCATGTACTCTGGGGAAACTCCATATGTCTGAGGTAGAAGAACATGCCTGTCAAATCAAATTCTGTCCTTGTGGGGTTTTAAAGACATTATAGATATTATATCATGTAAAATTAAGATGGCGGCTACCAACAGGAAGGTTCTTTATGCAAACATTATGTAAAAGAAAGCGTTAGTGCTCTAAGGAATCCAAAAATCCTTAATTTGAATAGTGAAAAAAAAGATGAGTTTATATTAAACAGGGCTGTTCTGACCTCCAGCTGACGGATGGCGCTCTCTCGCTCCTCGATGAGACGCAAGTCATCCTCTGTAAAGGATTCCTCCTGGACTTGAAGGTGAGACTGGCTCTCGCTGCAGCAAATTAGTGGGGTTTAAAAGCAGGGAAAGCCGATTTGTTAATAAAAAAAAAACAATCACATTTATATCACAGTCATGAGTCACTTAAAGACAGGACTATGAAAAATCCACCATTAGGCGATTTTATTATTGTGTGAACATGAGGGTGCACTTACACAGACCTAAACCTACTACACACCTAGGTTGCAATAAAAAAAAAATCCTTAAGTAAAAGGAGTACACTGTCAAATAATAAGTATAGCATGACAATGACGCAGTACAGTAAGTAACAGTTGGTCATCATCATGTACTGTATGCGCTATACTTTAAAACGACTGGCAGCATTGACCTTGTTTACATCAGCATCACCGCAAACACGTGAGTAATATGTTGTGCATAGACAATAGGCGATATGAATTTTTCAGTTCTGTTATCTTATGGCATCACCAAAGGAGAACAACTAAAATGTCAGCATGAAGAACACATGTAAGGAACAAACTTTGGTAACGCGTGCAGGAACACGTGTAATGCAGCACATACAATGACCAACTGATTATCAAGGGCAGGCATTAATATTCACAGATAATGAAGGCATGGCAAGGGACAAGTGTGAACCATTATAACACACTAGGGACTAGGGGCTATAGGGAACAGGTGAGGGTAATTAATAAGCACTAATGACTGAAACAGGAGAAACTAGGGAACAGAACAACTACAGAACTAGACATTGGGCAGGGATAACCAGAAACGAGCAATAAAAAAAAGCAAAAAAACAAGAATATGATAAACTAGAGAAAATTAATCACTAAAAGGCCCAACTAATTTGGTTCTCAAAGGTAGGGGTGCACGGTTCTTAGCCACATGTTCAGACCATCTAGCTACACAGTGGCCTGGGGAGCAGCGGAACACACTAGGAACTGTAAAAAGGTACCAAATACAGAAAGGAACAGGATGGCCAGTGACACCTGCTGGTCAAATGGGGAAACGACAGACATAGCAGGGACTGATCCTGTGTTAGATTAGCCATTTCAAAACCTCTGCTAAAATCACTCTTATTTACAGCAACCATACCATACACTCAAGTATTTTTTGACTTGACCACTAGCACACCTCATATAGTTAATCAGTATCGCATTGGGTTTTTTTTTTTTTTTTCTAATAAATGAATTAAGTGAGATAGTGGTGAAATTTAATAAATAGATGGAATTAGATGGAATGGCAGAGGTGCCCCAGAGGAGAGGTTTGGAAACTGAAGGGTGTTCATCTAGCCAACCAACAAGATACCAGTAACCTTTTGGAGAACTGAAGAAATTTCTGCTGGTTTTCATTGTTTTACTCTTAATTTGCATATATCCTAATGTTAAGCTGTGTTTTTTGTTCTGAGCTATTGTGTACATAATACCCAGATAAACAGCTTTAAACATTTCTTTTGATTGACTTTTGCACAATACTGTACCTTTATCTTCCATTTACCCTACAACCCCTGAGCACCTCCCTCTATTCTTACATACATTTATCTGTAATCCTTTTTTTTTTTTTTTTTTTTTGCAAAGGAGCAAGTCAGATTTTCGTCTCACGGTAACTTGCACCAGTAGAACTGCGCATGCGACAGAATCTCGAATCTCTCTCTCGAATCTCACAGTCAATAGTTAACTGTGCACTTCTTTAGAATTCAGCATCTTCTGCATAGAAACAAGACCGGGGGAAACTGAAACTGAGGAAGTGAGGAGAGTAAAGGGGCACATGCTCCCTCCACCGTAATGTCACCTTCATATGTCAAACACACCAACAGAGTTACTTATGTTCATACTTAACGCCATTCTAGCATTTAGGACTATATTCATGGCAAGAGTGTCTGGGTATTAAAAAGATTACAGAACCAAAACGGCAAAAACTTATAATTATAAACAGTTAAAACAATCTCAATTCAATGCTTAAGATTATTATTGAAAGCTAAAGAAAAAAAATCCGAAAAAGTCTCTGGCTTGACTTTACAACAGAGCTCCTCTAGGGAGTCAGTCACTGACAGAGAGGAATGAGGAATGCAGCTGGACGTTTTGTGCATCCCACTGATTCATAGTGACCTTCAGCTGGAATTTCTATTTAAAATGAAATGAAAATAGCTCACTGTTCCATATTATTTCACATTATAACTATGAGATTGATCTAGGGGTCAGATTTAGCCCCACTGTGGTGCCCCTTACAGCAACTGTGCCTTTTTGAGCCTTATAAGCAGGACCAGCACAAGGCATAAGCAAATATATTGGCTGCTAAGGGCCCAGCCACCACCAGGGGGCACCCACAAGTAATCACCCTGTCAGACTAGCAAGAAACAACTTAGGTTGATCAAATTTTGCTTAGGGCCCCCAACAGAAGCTGGTCCGGATCTGCTTAGAAAGCCGACAGTGAGACAGGAGAACAAACCTGACCTGTCAAAAGGCGATGGAATTCCTCCGAAGGACTCATCAGGATGGCCAACCTGTAGATAAAGACGTCACCCTTGTCAGAAGCCCGATTTAGTTTTTGCATACTGGCGTACATCGGTGTTGTATTTAAAACCAAATCACTGCCGTCAATCCCTGCTGCCTGCCCAGCCCTCTCGCTACTGCAATGTCCTGCTTCAGTGTGGCAGTAAGGGACTAGCACAGCTCACCGACAACCGGGAACTGGCACGGACTCTGGCAACAAATTCCTTCTCCTTCTCGGCAGCCTGCCGTTGAGTCTTCTGGAAGATTGCCAGAGCGTTGCTGAAATCATTCACAAGGCGCTCTTTCTGCAACTTCCTCTGACGCTGGAGAGAAAAAAAATCGCAAACATATATGCAAAATAATAAACATCACAATGCAAAAACACCACATTTATTTCGAAAACTATATCATGCTTCATTCCACATTTTCACAAGGACATTGGAATGCTTCTTTTTGCAGATCCCATCTTGCTCTCCTTTGAAACATACATACAGTATATAATGGAGATCAAAGCATCCTGGTACCCCTGGAGTATTTTGGGGGAGGGGGGGGGGCTTACTCAAGGGCCCATCACAGATGTGACTATTCTGTCGAGACTGGGGCTCGGGCTGGTGACCGTCCTATCATGGGCACAAAGACTTAACCCACTGAGCCACAAATGCATCCCCAATCAGCAGTACAATTTCTCAGATTCATTTTCGCAACCCTACATTCTGTCCCCCCTAAAAATTCAGTTTCACTGAGATTTTTGTGCCCGTTCATCAGAGAAAAATCTATGTTTCATCTGCCAATTAATTTCTTCCAAGGTTTTTGACTGGAACCCATTATCTGTTTAACGTTCCCCTGTAACAGGACTGTGGAGACTTAATCTACGAGTCCCCCTCATATTTTACACAATCATACATTAGAACAGATTTGATTATAATACAGCATTCTAAACGCACAGAACAATTCCGAACATAATCGTTAAGCATAAATGTGACATTATGTTACGCGCACGAGCCTTTCACATAAAATGAAGGCTCTCTCTCTCTCTCTGTGAAATCGGTCCTGCCTCTGGGTTGGGTGCCACTTATTGCTGGATTAGCTGCCGCTCAGTCGACGTCTAACAACATCCGTCTCCGAAGAGGACATCTGATCCGGATTCCTCCACACACACACACACACACACACACACACACACACACACAAAAAAAGACCTGGGTCTAGGTGTGACTGGAAATCCTATTTCCTGAACCTGATCAGGCATGACAGACTATGGCTGTCTGTAGTATAATGTCAAGGAAAGTAAAAACGCATGATAACAGGAAGAAGAACCGCGCCAAACGTGCCACCTGCCGGGGTGTAGCTGCAAAACAGAAAAAGTCTCCTTAATGCTACGCCAACAGAGGCAGGATAAGGGATTATAAGTATTACATTGTGGCATATTAATTGTCCTAGGTGTCTGTGGCGTGCCCGTGTTTTAATTTCCCAAAAACGACTTCACAATGATATGCGATCAGTCCAGGAATTTGTGCAGGGAAAGACATACCTGATCTGTGGTGACAGGAAGGGATCCAAACTCCTTCATGCGTCTGTCAGTTTCTTTGGCCAGCTGATTAACATTGTGCTGTTTTTGTTGTCTGGGATTAAAAAAAAAGAAACATACAAATAACATGAAAACAAGGTGAAAGCTGTTTTATAAACTCAGAGAGAGAATAAGAAGTGCCTGTATTAGTGTCTATCATCTGTGACAAGTTTTTGCGTGATTGATTCTTACGGTTTGACTTTCTTCAGACACCTAAATAAATAAATAAATAACTCTCTACAGAGTTTGCAATTTGAGTACTGAAAGGCACCAACCTGTCTATCAGTACAGTCCCAGTACCGTTTCTGTACTTGTGTTGGCTATCTGTAAGTACAACCCATGCTGTCAGGGAGAAGTGTTGACTGTAAATCAACATACTGTACCGGTGCCCTTGAAGGATTTGCCCATGGCCTACCGCAGCATATGCACTCTCATTTTCAGCAACTCCAAAACTCTGACGTGTCGCTGTCAGTACCATTTGAGCTCAATCTGCCCGAGTGACATTTCAATCCTTTCCGGAGTGTAGGTAAAATCTCACAATGACGGCATAAAGACAGGCTGCTGACTGGTAGTTGGTCTGGGTGAGAACCGGAGTGTACTGTACTTACAGCTGCTGCCTGAGTTCAGCGGTGTCCTGTGGGCTTCCCAGAAGGTTTATAATTCGCTGGATCTCAGATGCTTGGAAAGAAAATGGCATATAGAGTCTTTTAGCGGCAAACATAAAATCAAGAAATTATCAGACCCTTTTTTGGATTGGAGGAATAAGAACATGCTTGTTTTTAATCACAGTTTGATTTGGAATAACAATAACTACATGAATAGTACATCACATTACTGGGTGTCAAACATGCCGAAATAGCCACAATCTTTTTTGTTGTTTTACTGGTGACCACAAACATGAATTTGTAAATTTCATATAAACAAAAGACTCATTCGAAAAATAAAAGGCAGCTCTAAGTGGATATATTTTTTAGGTAAAACCTCAAAATCCTGTGATTTATGCGACTAAATCACATAAATATTAACTGTAGTATGAACAGATTGGTCTTAAGTGTGGTTACTAATTAGATGATTATCAGTGACCAACTGCACAAGAACTTACTCTGTTGTGTTATTTTCTGAATGTTTAACGCTATTTCCTGGACGAGCTGATTAGGGTCTTGCGGCACTCCAAACTGGTATGCCATGATGAATCAACGGTCTACAACAGAAAATGGACAAATGTGCTTTTCTCATTGGGGTCGCAAAAATAACATCAAATTAATACATTAGGAGACCAATGGAACCAAGTCCTATTATAAGCTAGGTAACATTTAACTTTTCCAGCCAACAACAGTGAAAATATACAATAGTTTTTTTTTATATCCTGGTTCAGCTACTTGTATGGACAGCAGATAAATGTTTCAGATGGCCTGCTTATGACTGAATTATGTTTCAGATTGTAGCACATTCCTTATGTCCACCGAAATTCAGTAAAGGAAGTTACAATTTCACAGTTACTGTAACATGGTGAGTTCCTTGCTTAACGGCAAAGAAAAAGAGCGGCACAGCCTGTGGGAAATCAGAAAGCTACACCAGAAACTGTGTTATAAGTGTTATCTATTGAATAACCATTGCTAAATAATAATTGCAATCTACTAAGCAACTACTTTGGGAGGAGAGCTATGGAAAAGTAGATGAAAATGACGTCAACCTCATTTAAAACCGTAAACGTCAAATTTAAAGAGCAAAACAATAACTGCTCCGCACTGATTCAAAGCTGTTTGGACACAAGCCTGGTTTACAGATTTATCGTTACCCACAGACGACACCACCCAATAGTACTTTGTATTATTTTTGTCATCTGAAAAGACGATCTTAAGTCACTGTGTGCTGGGTTGGGTGCTACACGGATGGTTAATCAGCTGTTAGCTTTTAGAGAGTCCAACGTACATTTATATTACGAATCCTCCTAGTGAGCCCCCATTACTGTAATTTATTTACCAGAAACATGTGGAACGGCACAAAATATTTAAATCTGTATTTTAAAACACGTTCAAAATATTAGGTAAACAAAACGACGATATAAATTAGCGTTAAAAACGCAAGGAAACCACCATTCTTACATTCTAAAGTAATGGCGAAACAAGTGACGTTATGAGGGATGTTCGTAATCTACCCACGCAGCACAATATTAGTTGACAAGGCGGCGACCACCGTAAAAAGGATTTCTAGCAAGAGCTCAGCTGACTCTTGGACATGGCACGCCCGTTCCCATTTTACCCTACCTTCTCTGTGGCGACGGCCTTTCGCTCTGTTCATTTCCGGGTTTGGAGCCACGCCCCTGCCACATGACGTGCACGTCGGCGTGTAGTTTGGCACGTGAGATGCGGATCCTGCAAGCGTCAGAGAGGGCGGTGAATCTGGTGGGGCGTTCGAATTCGCACATTTTCGCGTTAAGTACTGAATTTCGGTACGGTCAGGGGAGGCAGAGCTTCACCGCTCATACTCCAGTGAAAATAGACTTTACAAAAAGTAACGTATTTCATTAGTGTATAAAGATAGTGGTACCTCAGAACTTAGTCCGTTCAGAACTCCGGATGGAATACTAAAAAGTTCGGATTCTGATTTTTCCCCATAAGCAATAATGGAAAACCAATTAATTAGCTCCCAGCCCCCCCAAAAATAAATCTAAATATGTTTTTTTAAGTACACTAAAATAAGTGGGCTTCACACTCAGCTTTCACTGGGAGTGTATAAATAGATTCAGGATAGATTGAGGAAAGCTTTCACACGGTCCAGGGTTATAAGCAGCATAGAGGGGGTAGCTAGAGGGCAGCTTGGTTGGTAGCACTAATGCATCTTGTCACCAGGGTTGGGGGTTCGAATACTCATTCTCATATGCATGTGCAGAGTTTATGTGATGTCATTGTTTTCTGGATTACCTCCTACAGTCCACAGACATGCATCTAGAAAAATGAGTGCCTCTCATCCAGGGTGTACATAATCATACCTCTCACACACACTATCAAGCTTTCCTTCACACAGTCCAAGACTCTTGTGCTTGCTGTCTTATTCTCTGATATACAGTCTGAGACTTTTTAGCCATATACATGTACCTTTGGAGGGGATTGATTCTCGCAATAATAAGTACTGGAATTGTATGAAATTATAGCTTAATCATTTGCCTTCCATGCATCCATCGATCCATTTTCTGAAACCACTTGTCCTATACAGGGGCGCCGGGGGAGTCGGGGGGGTTCTGGAGCATATCTCAGAGGCTATGGGCACAAGGCGGGGAACCATTACAGGGCACACACACATACACACACACACACACACACACACACACACACACACACCAGTCATATTTAATAATAAAATAATTGATACTTAAACAGGTCTTTTGGAATTTCTTGGGGGTGATACAAGGCGCTATAACCATTCTAGGCAGTTCTGAAGCACCCGCAGCCCTGCCCCCATGACGCTGATCCGGAAAATAATAATAAGAATAATAATAATAATAATAATAATAATAATAATAATAATAATAATAGATTTTATTTATAATGCACTTTACATTCTCAGAGAAAATCTCTAAGTGCTACAAAACCTCAACAACCTAAAAATGTAAAAGCTATAAAACAGAAAATAACTACTTGAACAATGAATTTTACTGAAGTAAAGATTTTACTTAAGGGTGAAATATGAGTTACAGTTAATTAATGAGATTTTATATATAACTGAAGTATTCAGGTGAGACGATGATTAGACTAATGACACAGGTGCTGTATGAAGGTCAGAGTTCCTCCTGCGAGTTTTTATCAGATTATTATGAAAGCCGCAGCACAGCCACGTCATCAAGGAGGAACGTTTGAGCTCCGTTACTCGTTAACCTTCACAGCGTCTCTCGAGACTCATAAGACCCAAAAGGCACAAAACTATAAAAGATAACAACGTACTGAAAAATCAAGACATTTATTTCAGATCCAGTTTCCTTCCTGTTTCTTGGACTGCTTTTTGACCACACACTCTCCTACTATTCCCCTAGAGAAGAGACAAAAACAAGCTTGCATGACACCCCCCTCGGTCATGTATCTTGCTCAAGCATGATTATAAATAAGGTTGCTCTTATTTCCTGTCAGGCAATCCATTCAGGTGAACAGAGGGTGATTTGAATACTTTAAGAGTTAGGATGAGTTTGGTAGACTTTTTAAACCACGGGTGGAAAAAAGCATATATAAAAGGATTTACACTAGAATTAAAATAGAACAAGTAAAGAATGTATTTCACAGCCAAGTTTGGATTTGACATTTTGTCTATGTTCATAAGTGATATGTACAACGGTATCCAGCAGCACAGATAAACAAATACGACGGTCCCTAAAGATTTCGTTGCCTTCTTCTCATGAATTCTCAAGGCCTTTTTTTCTCTGTTGCACTGCCTTGTTGAATGTATTTTGGTCAAATGTTTTAATGCCACTTTGAAAATCTGTGCATACAGTATGAAAATGACGGTGGCTGGGATGATAAAGGTAATCATCATGTCTGCGATCAGCCAGTTGTCGTCATAGGAGCCCATGCATTCATCGATACAAACATTTTGCACATTTTCAAAGTGGGCAAAGTATGACAAAAGTATGTTGTATAAGAAGGACATGGTCCAACCGAGAAATATACATTTCACAGTCCTATTAATGGACATCTTACAGTTATATTGTAGGGGGAGACACACAGCAAAATATTGGTTAATTGCTATGAGCACTACATGGCAAAGAGATGATGTGGTAATAGCCCAAGTAAACACATTGTAAAACCAGCACATAGTTACCCCAAAATGCCAACAAGAAACTAACAATCGCACACAGTTTAATGGCATGATGATTACTCCAACCAAGAGATCTGTGACGGCCAGAGAGAGGGTGAGAATGTTAGCTGGACAGTGGAGTTGTCTGAAGACACAGAGCGAGGTGATGACCAGCAGGTTTCCGAACACTGTGACCACTGACAGGAAAAAGGAAATAATCGCATTTACTATTAGATATTCCACTTGTATGTCCCCACCGCAGGACGAGTTCTGTGATGGAAAACAATGAAAGATGTCTCCACCAGGCAGACTTCGTTCCATGAAAAAACGGCAAAAATGGATCTACGATCGAGAGGAAGTGCAAAAAAGCAGCAGACAGTCATCCCTTATTGTCCATGGAGGATCGGTTCCAGGAACTCCTGCAGATACCAGAAATTCATAGATTCTTTTTACATATAACCTAGGCAC
>JAABNY020000038.1:4011847-4035120 GCA_015164015.2 Brevimyrus niger
GGTATATCATAGTGCTTCCAGAACAAGCATTCTGACATTCTGCAGATGTTGAGAGTCTTGCATCATATATTCTGCCTCACACTGACACTTAAGTCCTTTCCACATGTCATTTCAATGGCTCAACTAGACGATCAATTGAAGATGCACACTGAGGACCGGAAACATTGTCTCTCTTACTTATGTAATAGTGTCATGTGGTGAGAAGCAGGAGCTCCGGTGTGAGTGCATGCAGGACGGGGTGGAAGGCCAGGTCTTCCTCGACAGCTGTGTCACACCGGGGGTCGCTGAGCTGGGCAGAGTAGCATATGTCAGCCTCAAACGAGCCCCTGCCCTCTCCCTCTCTGCAGCAGGTAGCTGGTCCCTCATGCTGGCAGTTAAAGCATAACCAGAGTGGTACGCTTGCTGTAACTCTTTGGATGAAATACGCCCATTAGGTTCCTGCTGTCTGAAATGCATTACATAGTTCTTGCTCTAACAGTTCTTACACTTGTTACTGGGCGTTCATGAGAAGCTCAGCCCAGCTGCACATACGCCTAGTTGACTCCTTGCAAGTTGCATGCTTGTGATGTGCTACTTCCCTCACGCACATGTTGCTTTGGAGAAAAGTGTCATCTAAATAAACACATACAAAACGATGTCTGAAATGTGTAAGTGGTATATACTTCCTATTTGTCTCCCTCTTGTGGTCAGCTACACAAACAGCACTGTAGTCAAAATATTTTGATCAACTGAACTTCAAAATACAACATAAGTGGACACAATAAAAACCCAAGTGTAGGAAAAAAAACTAATATATCCATAGGTCATTTCATGCTCATTTTTGTATGCTTTAAGGAAGAGTAACATGTTCTCTTGGCTTGTCCCTAATGCTGCCTGGAGTTGGCTTCAGGCCTTAATAATTGTGCTTTGTAAGTTTCTAGATGAATCTATACAGTCATTTTAACTGCACAGAATTACATAAAGGAAATATTCTACTCGGACATGTATTGCAAACTTAGATAACTTTAAATTGGTGGACTTTATGCATTGTTTTCTTTGTGTATTTAGAGAAGTCATACATGGCTGGGGTGTCACAGATACATAAAATATCCCTGTTGAGAACAGATAAGTCATCATCAAGTCACATAGTGTCCCTCTGCCATTACCGGCCTTTAATAATGCAATAACAGGACGCTGTTCTCTTGTGAGTGAGCCCAAAGAAACTCATTATGTCTCATCGTTTAAAACACCTCTAATCACTGTCACCAATATCACACCTTTCAAACACAGGGACTCATTAAAGTATCACACTCCTTGCAATTCAGGGACATGTTTGCAACTTCTTGCATCACACAGACACACATGCTAGATGTGATGCTGGGGGTTCACCTGAAATCCAGGTGTGTCTCCCTCTGACCTTTCAGGCCTCTCTATACAACTGCAACTTGCAAGATAATCTGCAGAAGTCACAGAATAAACAGGTTACAATATTACTGCAGTCAAAGCAAAACTTCAGGTCCTGCCATAAGACTATTGAGATGCGTCTTGCCCAGCATCGAGACATCAGTTCATTCCATCTAAAATTCATAAAACCTTTGACGCTTCCACTGACTGCCAATTTAATAGTAATGTAGTTAGCCTGGGTACAGCTTCTTTTGAGGGACACACAATATTGCAATGGCAAGAAATTGAAGTGATTTTTTGTGGAAAATATGTAAATAGCACCTCAAAGTCGACTATATTTAGTGACTACCCGAGACTGATCATTATAAATTCAATCCTATTTAGTTTAATAGTTATTGTACCAATAAGGTTAACTCCAATCAATTATGTAGCCATTTGTTGAAACAGCACAAGTCGACATGAAAGTGAATACGAAAGTTCAAACAAAACCTAATTAACGCCAGTGTGTCCAATCACATTGCATTTTATATACAAGGGTTAACCCGCTTCTTTGCCGTTGCAGCTATTACAGCGGTCAGCCCGCCTCCACCCCTCTACCACCTTCGGCTCCCCATCCTGGTCCAGGGTTGGCTTCTTCACCTCCTGCCTGGTCTCCCAGCCAGATCTGTCCGCCACAGAGACGATGGAACAGACAACCAAGATACGGGCTTCAACAAATCACTTTTCACATACACATTCAAATTCAAATTGTTCCAACAAATAAACACATGTGTCGAATGAAACTATTGAGGTCTCCTTGATTTAAATTTTAACATATATGAAGAAAAATGAAGAAAATTTTGGGCAACTTCAAGACTTGTAATTACTGTCACTCAAGCAAACCGATTCACTGTGCATTTGGCAATCCATAATGTCATATTTGGAGCAGCATAACCAAAGTGACATACTTGCTAAAAAGACAGGCACCTTCTACATTACCAAGCTTTTGTCTCCCCCTTGTGGCGAGTTACTTAAAATTCATTGTACTGAGAATTACCTTCACCACCACACACTCATGACCCAGCCGATGTTGATGGAAGATGGACAGATGATTCATTAAATGAAAAATAATGAGTTTAGCCACCTGATACTTGTAGTGCAAATATAATCAGGATTAAAGACAGGGATGTGTTTTGTTCTGACACGGACAGCCTACAGCTTAGTGTATCATGCTACATAAAAATTGATTTCTTTTTTTGTTTGTTAAGAGTCACATTTTTCCTTAAGGCAGTTGGCATATTGGATCATTATCTCTGAGGCCTGAATGAGGTGGAAATCTACTTTGCACTCTATTCCACGTCCATAACTCCCAATAAACTGGGTTTGAGTTGTCATAGGATGGATGTTGGCGTCATCCTTCTGCGTCATCCTTCTGTGGGAAAAAACGACAACCATCCTCAAAGAAAGCATACCATTCTGGCTGGGACACCCAGCACCCCTGCCCCCGCACCCCTACCACCCCCTTGAAATATTTTTTAGAACTTGACCTTAAAAAGGCTTAATGGTAGCGACAGAGGAGGCTGTGTTTCATTTAGTCCCGGTGACCATGGGACCACTGTTGGATTCCTATTGGGGTGTGATATCATTTTGGGACATGAGGTAACCATTAAAAGGTTCTCTGCACTGTAGAGTGCCTGGCGCTAAAAAATTATGTCACATGCAAAGGCAATCCTTTCATGCCATCAGACAGGTTCTCAGACTGCCAGCACGGCTGTTAAAACATCTCAAATCATTGTTAAAATCATTCAGGGCTCATTCATTTGGGGTTTTTGGCCTGCAGACTCCGGCTCTCGATGCATCTACTCATACGTCTCGGCCATTATGTAATGATGCAGGGCGATTGTTGGACAGGTCGGGAATTCAGGACTTGTGCTCCTCGTGCCAGAATAGGTGTCCTTGTACACTGGCTATAGACATAAGTAGTACCTTTAAAATCCAGCTGTTGTGTCACAGAGATGGTGATTTGCTTGTGTGTTTTTTGAGGGCATATATTTGGAGGTAACTATCCTGTTAGGCATTTATTGGTCCCTGTGGAATTGCATCCGACTTTGTCACTGGAGTGTGTTGGTGTTTAATACATGTTGTCATGAGTTTTGTTGCCGTTGACACATTATTTTGTAGCTTTTTGATTGATACACCTGTAATTTGGGGTCTGATTATTTTGCCCATTTTCAATTACCAGTCGGTGCTTCGAAAACTCACATATAAAGTGAGTCGACACGTTATATTTATAATTGACAACCACTCCAATATGCTTTACCATTGTAGCTCTTTATGTAACAAAATTGTTAAGGCCCGTTTTCCAGTGTTATTTCCATTGATTTGTTCACCCGTTTTTGCTGATGTAGTTGTTACTGTCTCCCTCTAGTGGTAAAAAAAAATCATGCACTGTAGCCATAATATCTATGTACATACAAAAAAAAAAAAAAAAGCAAACTACGTAACTTAACCTTTCAAACTTGCACATAAACGAAGTGATAAATCACCCTGTTGTTCTCCCTGTCATACATTATGTACATATACAGACACAAATTTTGCACGATGCAAACAGGCCTGTGGATTCACCTGAAATCATCCGTTGTCTCATGTTCTATATATATATATATAACCCTTCCAATGCAACACCTTAGACATCCTCTTCTGCATGCCTGTGCTCCAGAATTCCAAGAAGTGCAAATTAGGTCACGTACAAATGAGGTCATGTTACATAACCCTACATAAATTAAGGAGGGAAAACGCCGCCACTCAACCTGATAATACAAACTCATCTCCTATGCTGGTAGCACAGGTGTGGAGGAGTATGTGATGTTGTGGATATTGTCCCCCTCTAGCGGTGAATAATACACATTACAGCTAAAGTGCATTTTTACATTGAAGTTTGACTATGGCATAATAATTGAATATACAAGTCTTAAGCACAAAGCAGTTATTTATTCCATAACGAATTTGGTCATTTACTGTATATTGTTACTGGTGTTAAACATCTACTAACAAGTCATATTTAGTAGAATGTGCTTATAAATATTTCTCAGTACAGTCAACATCCATCATTCACTCCTGCAAATTAGAATTAAAATTTAGCGATCAGTGGTCATCGTCAACACACCAAAGCACACAGTGCGCAACAACAAAATGTGTCCTCCGCATTAACACATATGTGACTTTCGTGACATAGCAGGGGGCAGCTAATTCAGCGCCCGGGGAGCAGTGCTTGGGGACGGTACCTCGCTCAGGGTACCTCAGTGGTGACTTGCTGGTGGGGGATTCGAACCTGCAATCCTTCAATTACAAGTGCGCTTTCCTAACCATCAAGCCACCCCTGCCCACAAATGCAGGGGAAACCACATCCAAAAGCATAATAATTCCCTCAAACCATAAGTACCTGTCATTTCTTTATTGTTTTATCATTTAATTAAGAGTGCATTACAATGAACACCTTGTGAGGATTAAATCAGGATAATGATAGATACATAATACTTCACTTTTGAAAACGAGACAATTTGACAGTGAAACATCATAAATGAATGTGTTCTATCGAGGGGCATCTGGGTTAACAACACTTAAGTATGTCAAGTGGTATTTTAATTAAGTGCTTAAGTAATTTGCTTAAAAACATAAACAATCACCATAACCTTATATTATATTTGAGTATACCTTTGAGTATAATAAAGTCTCTCAAAGTCAAACTAGAAATTACCATAGTATACTAGGCTAAATACTCCCTCTCTCTCTACATATTGTATGGATATGGCTTCCTCTGTCATCGCCATGGATGACCATCCTGAAGACCCTAAGTGCATTCAGCCCTGGACTGACCATCTGGCATCTTCCCGGGGAGTCGATGGGTCTGTGTGTCCCCCCCCCCCCAATGTGAGAGGACCCATAGACCGGTGGCCAATTCCTAATCCCAGTCAAACCACAAGTCTTTGTTACAATTATTAAGTTCTCACACAGACCATATTTATAGGGTGATATATTTGTAGGTAAAGGACCGGTTCTTTCAAATTCACACATTCAAAGCTACATTTACAACTTGGCGGCAAGAATAAAAATAAATATCTCAGGACATATTCTCGTGAAATGAAAGTAAAAAGAACAAGAAGAGAGTTAGGATTTTGGTTGGAAAGAATATTTCGCCGACATCCAAATATTTGCTCCAACATCCACATTTGCTACTTATATATGACATAGCGTGTTTCACGAAGGCATCGTCACTGACGGATGCGTAGCCTTGATCACGTTGTGTGTCCATAATATAATAAATAATGCAATTAGAAAGTGCTGACATCCTGTTGGTTTTGCTCCCATTCAGATAGACCGCACTTTTTAAATTATTCTGTATATTTTGCCCATCTATACCGCTGGTTTTTTAGCAATGCTTAAAACCACTGTACCTGTCAAAGGGTGAGACGACAAGGATCTCACCAGGGCTGAAAATTGCAGAGAATGAATCTCCCAGTCAGTTTAATTATGTTATATGTAGCCCAAACTAAATACCTGTCCCCCTCCATTTTGGATCTACACTGACTGTTCATACCTGTTATTTGCTTTTGTCCTAACAGTGTTGTTAATGTTTTGATTTTGAAACTTGGTTCTGATGCTTTCGATTGTGTTTTCATCTATGTACTCGTAATCGTGCTTATCTTCATCATCGTTCTCAACACTTGTGTTCTCACAGTTGCTGTTTTCATGCGTAGCTGCAGAAGACACACAAAAAAAAAAGAATATTTAAGATCGTTCCAATACATTATATTGTTATATCACGAGCAACAAAATTGCACTTTTTGCACGAAAGTAAACAAAAGCATGTTCAATCAATCAGAACCGGGGGGAAAAGACGCTTAGAACAATAGATTATCCAATCGTAATTACAAAGTAACTAACCCCTTTGATGATCCACATGTGGAACAGCGCCTTCAGCTGATGGTACCTTCTCACTTTTTGGCGAAAGGTGCTGTTCATGAGCATCATCATATTGCTCAGAAATGACTGGTTTTAATGCACGGTTTGGACACTGAAAAGAGAGGGACATTTTGATTCGATATTTGAACGCATGATTTTCGGTCGGATTTCACAAGGTTACGATATTAATTCATCAGTATTGAGATTCTTCTCGTAAGTGCAGAACCATTTAAATCTGTACGCGAAATAAGGTTTGCCCTTGCAAATGCTGTTTTTCTGTTCTAGCTTAGTGAAAGCTAATGTGAAAGTCGTATTAAAACATTATTGGAAAAACAGCACAGATTTTTTTTGCAAAGGTCATATTAGCATCATAAATATGGTGATGCATTAGAATTTACTTATTGAAAAGCTATTTTTAACCAGATAATAGTTCTTATAAAACAGCGGCTTATAAAATCTAGGACTTTCTGTCAAAACTCAAAGATCCAATGTTAAGTAATAAGCAAACTGTATTGGAACAATTAATATTCATTGATGCTCATATTCTAAGCAATTCTAAATTATGGTGACTGATAGGCAAGAAAGACCAAAGTTTAGTTTTGTAAATTTCTAAGATGTTAATGGAAATTCCCCCACAAGCAACGTCCAAATTACAATAAAGGTTATGACATTTAATTGTTAAATTTAGGTGAACTTGTTTGTCTTGACAAACTGGAACTTACTGTAGATAAACTGATAAGCGCTTTGCGTGTGTGATTATTTCAAAATTTACACCTTTATGTGGGTAGCAAGTACTATAATGTTAACGGATAGCGATTTGGCACAATTTCTGAATATGTGACATTTTAATAAGTGGACAAAAATACTGATGGGGATAACTGCCAAGATCCAGGTTAAATGAGCATGTACCTTCTCGCAATCCACTCCAGGACCTTGGCCAGGAAAAGTGGTATGAAAAAAGAATGGATGGATGGATGGATGGATGGATGGATGCTGTACCCCCAATATCTTCTGGTTTTAAAAATAAAAAATTTAACACTCGAATAAGGTAACTGCTGTCATATCCAATTTAACCTGAATCTGAATTGACAAACAAATCGAATTCTGACTTGTTTTTGCGTGTCGCCTGTTATTTCCATCCTAACAAAGAAGCCCAGTAATGTGATTATTGCCCATGAGGAGAGCGGTTAGGGCTCTGCGGCCTGATCTAAATTCTATCAATCCATTTTCAATGACTGCTTACCCAGCAGAACCTCTGAATGCCGTTCAAACTGATACCACTGGTCTCAACTTACGTAAGCCGAGGGAACATGGACAGGGGGAATGCACGGGCTTTCCCAGACTGAAGTGCAGGGGCCTCTTTGGGGGAAAAAAAAACGGCTTCAAAAATCCCCCCATTTCAACAATTACCCTCAGAAAAAGAGGGGGGGGGTGTCTGATGACTGAAATAGGCCAGTGGCCCATAGTGATGTTAAGGTGCTGCTGGGAGTAAAAGACGACACAAGAAGAACGTTACCTTTGGCGAGCCTGTGGGATTAGACCTCTGCTCCTTCGGCGAGCCTGTGGGATTAGACCTCTGCACCTTCGGCAGCGGCAGTCGGACCGATTCCGGTGGGGGCTGCTTCGGCTTCTTGGGCGGCCGGGGCGGGGGGCGCAGCGTGGCCGAGGCGTACCTGCGAAGGGTGTAGTAGCAGTCGTCGCCGATCTCCTCCACAGCGGCGAGCGTGCGGGGCTGCGGCCTGGCAGCCTGCCCTCCGGGGAGGACCTGCACGGTCATGAAAGTGCGGTTGACGGGCACCTCCCAGCACTGGGACAAATCGGCGCTGGAGACCAGCAGATACGGGTCTGTGATCTCCTCCTCCAGACAAAGCCCAGGAACAGCTGCCAGGGTGTCCTCCGGCACAGAAAGGTCTCGCACAGACACCTTGACATTGAACGGGAGGTGGAACCTCTGGCAGACTTCGGAGATGCTATATTGCTTTTTGTCGTGGATAACTTCCACAAAGGCGCCGTCCAGATATAGTGGAATCAGCACGGACTGATAGTTTTTGCCCTCTATCTTCTCGCAGGCCAACGCCTCCACCGTCTTGCGCTTTAACCCATAGACAACCTCGGTAGTTTCCTTTCCCTGTACCAGATACTGGTCCCCCACGAACACAGTGGGAAGCCCCTCGCAGTGGGACTCGAAGGCTCGAGTAGCCACCACGTGGAGCTGTTCCTTGTCTCTCTTGGCCACCTCCAAGTCGTACGCCGTAGGAAACTCTCGTGGCCGCCGCTTCAGCCGCCCTTTGTAGGAAAGCGGGATGAGGAAGCGTCGCTGGGAGTCGCTTCGGATTTCGGATGCCAGGATCCGTTTAGCCGAACATGCGGCGTGGATAACGATTTGCTTGCAGTGAACAAGGAACTGGAACTCCTCCTGAGTGCGCAGTGGGGGCTCCACAACCTCGGCCAGGATGGGAAACTCCTCGCTGGGCATCTTGAAGACATCACTCAGTGATAACAGCTGAGGGAAACAGTCGCCGTCAAACTGCTCTGTTATGTCGATCACCTCCACGTCCAATGTGGATGGGATGCGAACGACATCCTTCCGGTCTGCAAGGAAACAAGTGGGGGAAAAAAAGGTCATCAACAAAAAAATGAAGTGCAGTTTACTGGAATGCGTCACATGCAAGTGTACTCTTTCGTGATGGATTACCCAGCAGCGTATACCAAAAGGCAATTACATACGACTTAATATGACTCAAAAATATTTTGACGCATATCAAAAATGATAGTTTCGAAACACATCATCATATGTCAGATTTATGCATGTGCATATTTGTGTAAAGTTTACATTATCGTGTGCACCAGAAAACTCAAAGTAACTTTTCTTGAAATGTTTTTAAAAATTTAAGGTGTTTTGAGGATTAAGGAATACCTAAGAATGAACTCACATTTCATCACAGCCTGCAGTTCGTAAACGGGTGAAAGGATTAGTTCTCCACTGTAGTTCTCAGGCAGGTCATAGAAGCACAGATCCTTCTTGAGCAAGGCCTGCGCCAGCCTCACCCTCCTCTTCCTGCCCTTCGCCATCTTCCACTCGGCGAGCTCCTTAAGCGTGTAGAACTGGTCGTCCTCGCACTCGTAGAACTCCCCGCGCTGAGAGAGCTGCAGCGAGAAGCGCCGCTTCGCGTCGCTCCCCGTGACCTCGCACTCCGCGTAGCCCTCGCTGCCGTCCGTCTCGAGAGACACCAGGGTGAAGCGCTCCCCCCCTCGCAGCGGCGCGCTGGCCTGCGGCAGGTCGCGGGAGCAGCGGAACGCGGGCCGGCCTAGCGGCTCTGGGCCGACGCGCACGGATCCGGCGATCTCTCCGACGGTGAGGTACGGCCTTTCGTCTGCCACGATCCTGAAGAGACCTGGGGAAATGCGGTCAATGTGATTTTTTATTTATTTATTTTTTATCACAGGCTGACCGAGACAAAATATACACATATACATATAAACATATGTACACGCATACAGCAAATTTCAAATCAAGTTCATCTGTGAACCATCACCGAAATCATTAATTGAACAACGTGCCTCCCCCCTCGTCTCTCACCAGGGAAGTACAAAGGTAAGTTGACGATTTGGGCCTCACAATCCGCTGCTTCGATTTCTGCTGTTAGCATGCAGGTGCTTATCCCAATGATCTTTATGATCTCCCCAGTAGGAAGGCAGCATTCTCTGCCAAACATCTCGTACACAGACCCTGCAAAGGTATAACAATAATTTCAGCAAGTCAAGCGATTCTCAATGAGCAAAGGATACAATCCCCCCCCCCCAGTAAAATAACCTATATAATCTACTCAGCACCCACTTCCCCACCCCCCAGTATTAAGCAAATATTCAAGCATATCTGGATAAATACATAACTTTTGTTAAGATGCAGTTTACACTAATGAGAATAGAAAGCAATGCTTGAAAACCACATCCTATTTCAGTTCAAGCACTTATCTCAAGAGTTCACATTTGTTAACAGAGCTATTTAAATGTTAAATCTTCCTTAAGGTGACACAGTGTGCACACATAATACTGACTTACAGTTCTTTTTTAAAATTGGACCAGCAGGGGGGGGGGACTAAATGTAAAATGTACATAGCAAAATTGAAACAAAAAAGAATGCCTAGATCCATTGTGAGAAGCTGATCTCTCAAACTGTGACAATAAGAAAATTAATCTAACTCGACACACACACAAACTGCACTTCAATGAGACCACAGAGGAGGCAAATAAGAGAACCACCGTGGAAAACAAAAAGACTCTGCTGCTGGGTGTTCTTGGCTTCATCTGGAGAAAGATGTTATTTTTATCTAAGGTATGTGAAACAGAATTTCAAATACATGTTCATTGAGTGGTTTAGGACGGAATACACACAATGTTAGGTACAGTTTAAGCAACTAAGAAAACGATTTTTCTTTTTGTCAGTGGAAGATAGTTTTAAATGAAATTTACTCCTAGCAGTCAGAAATTAGAAAAGTAATTTGCACATGAATCAGAGGCCTACACATCTATTTATATAATAACCTTATATAAAGCATTTCCTGTGCAAATTCCTAGACAAAGCCTAAACGTTTTAAAGTGTTTTAAAGTTTTCGGTTTTTCTTTGAGCTTACCTTCCACATAAACCCCTGACTGAATATGCAGCACTCGGGGCAGAGACGCCACGTCGACCGTGCGCGTGAACTCATCCAGCATCATCGCCATCATTCGTCGTCGTTCGTTTGGGGAGCAGGATGGCAGTAAGAATATGAAGAAAAAAAAAAAAAAAAACGATCTCAGAGGAATGACCTCCCCGCGCAGACCGCCCTACACATCCCGGAGAAAGTGCCGGCCGCCGACGGGCTCCTGGGAGAAGCTGAGGCACAGCGATGTCGTCGCACAAAGCGGACACGCAAGAGCAGAACCGGTGACCCAGCCTCCAAAGGGGCTCACACTCTCTCTCGCTCTCTCTGACTCCGGAAACCGAGACAACTCTGCAAGCAGGGCTCCTCCGAAGTAGGTTAGCCTTACAGCGGTTTGATATATCTTTTTTTTTTTTTCCCCTTTTTAAAATTCATGATTTTCCTCCTACGCAGTTGAGAGAATATTACAATCTGACTGACTAGTGTGTCAAACATTAATTATAATTTATGTACAAATGGGGAAAAAAAGTTTGGATTTTTAACTTTTAGTATAAATTGAAATATGAAGGATGGAAACCCAGACTGAGTCCCAAAATGTTAATACATTGCAATTCCATAATCAGTTATCTATTGAGACAGAATACTGGTATTTAATATATATATATATTGTATCCAGGAACTGCAACAATGGATGAGCCCGTTTCTATGTACCAATATTACGACTTATGGACACACGCTATTCCTAAACACTATTTCAAAAATATATGACGTGAAAATGGAAAAATTGACAAGGCTAGACTTCCATTTTTTATTTAAATTTTTTTTACAGCCAAAAAGCCAACAGATATAGACAAAAAATATGGTCGAACTCACAAATAATTCCAACTGGATTTCCCTTTTCTTAATACCTGTGTACATTTCAGTGATTCTGGGTTGGCTACACACTTGATTCCAGTCTGCCTTTAACCATGATGATGTATACTTTAATACTGTTCTACATCTTTAATTGACTTTTGAAAATTGTTTTCCAAAATACAGATACCTCTTAAATCTCAGCAAACTAATTGTGTTAAAAAAGTAACTAATGTTGCCAGCTCTCGACTTTCTGAAATCCTACCCGCGACGGTAATTTTCAAACATTTACACAAACCACTACAAGTGGTTAGAACAATCTACTACTGAAATTTTACTAAAACTTTAAAAAAAAAACAAAAAAAAAAAAACCTAGCTAAAATGTTTACACTTAAAATTCAAAGCTAACAGGAAAGTAAAATGATTGTTGCTTTAGCCTTCAAAAAAAGAATGCAAAGTAAACAATAAATATGAACAATGTGCTTTATCAATATAGACATATTTACACAAAAAGTCTTTGGCTTATGAATTATATTTGCTACAAAAAGGAGAGTGAATAGTCAGCCATCAGTGCACAATACAAACATTACAAAGCAATGTTACACGGCAGCACTTCATATATGAATATGGAGTGCATTGAATTTCTTTCACATTTGTGATTGACGTTTACACACGCACGTAATCATTTTTTTTTTTTCCTTTTACGCTAATGCTAATATAGAAAACATTTGAGCATGCAACACCTCTGCGTTAGTGTTACTCTTTACAATGGCTGCACGTTAAAAAATATATGTATGTAAAAAGACGGTAAAGCGATGTGCGCCGTAGGGACACCCAGCTGATCTTCTGGCACTGAGCACAGCAGAGTACAACGGAGACATTTACAGACCACTTACATGATACCCCCAAGTACATCAAGAACAACAGTGTATAGAAGTTGCCTAGTTCCAAGCTATAGCGGAATGATTCAGGGTTCCGGAAGGTTCTAGAATGCTCCTTCCTGATTAGTCTCAATGTACTCCAAAGCGAGGTCATAGCAGAAGCGGTACTGCTCCTACAATTAAGGGAAAAAAAAAGAAAAGAAACATGTTAAGTTCTGATTTTTAGAAACGGAAATAAGGGAGAAGATGGATACATTTGTGTCCTATAACACACTGAAGCAAACACATGTACTGTGCATTACTGCAAAACAGGGCTGGATTGAGAGACATTGTGTCGTATTACAAAGGATGTGGTGAAGAGGTTTCTTGCAATTGCGAAGGTTTCCTTTAGAATTTCACTGCAGCCTTGTTCTCTTGGGGCTTTTTGTGCTTCCTTGCCCCTTCTGAACCACCCCTAGCAATATCACAAGAGACCAAAACCTCTTAAAATATAAAGAAAAACATGTATTGTATCCGACTGCAATTAGTGCTTTAATCGAACGTACTGGCGTGCCTTATTTGCTTGGGCTGTATTAATAACAGATTAGCAGAGAGTATCAAACCCTTGGCTGTAACTGTACACTATTACTGGAGTGGACGCCATGCAAATCAGTCGCACTGTTATGCATGTAGATTCTGAAGCGATAGAGCGGCTTCAGTAATTAAGATGTTTAGCTGTCAGTTATAGACTGGCTCTGCTTTTCTGTGGTACTGTCAATATCACCAGCCCCTCCCTGCGATTGAGGGACGCTAATGGGCCCAGGCTGCGGAATAGAACCCGGCCTGATGCACGGTTATGAGCACGAGGCTGGCTGTGCCGCCGCCTGCTGGGCGGAGCTTCACAGGACGCGCGTCACGTGGCCTCACTTACGGGACTCTCCACCATGTTGGGCTTGCTGTTGCGGAGGCTCTTCACCGCGTGGAACACGTCCACCACATTCTGCCGTTTGATCATCTCGCAGACGATGCTGACAGCGCAGAACATGCCGCTGCGGCCTCCCCCGTTCCTGCGGAGACACACAGAGGGGCGGCGTGTGCGCACGTCTGCCAGTGACAACGAGCAAAGGGCACCCAGATGGGTGCGCACAGGCGCGGGGGCACAGGCGCGGGGGCACAGACACTCACAGGCAGTGGATGATGGTGCGTCCCTCCCCTTCCTCACACTCCTCCTGCCATTTGTCCACCTGCAGGATGAGCTTGAGGAAGGAACGCTTGGACGCCGGCACTTCTCGGTGTGCTGCCCAGCCTAGGTACTGGAACTGCCGCACCATAAGGTAGCCCTCCTGAGGCTGCAAAGGGGGGACAGCACACACGGCGCCGGGTTTAGGCTCCGCATATCCCTCCCCTCCAAGTTTCTCCACTCTCCTTCACCTGTCAATAGTGAGGCAAGCTCAAACACACCGCGGTACCTACCCTGGTGAGATTACATATCCTGAAGAGCCGGCTGATGATGTCACAATCCATGGAGCAAGACATACATTCGACCTGGACCGGACCGTACCGGAGCATTCCCTCCTCGGGCCAGTACTGAGGACAGCCCTGAGAGAGCAGCAGGAGTCAATAACGTAACAATTAGCACCACACACCCACTGCCGTAGCGTCTAATGTGAGCCAGATTCGGAGGATTCACCCCTGGAATTAAATGGCGCTTTAACGCGAACAGATGCTAATTGGCTAATTAGCCACTGACCTGCGCGAGGTCTATCTCGTTAAGCATAACGAGGGAGGTGCAGCCGTAGTCGTACACTAGTCTCCAGAAGTCCTTCACTGTGTTGGGGAGCGGGTGCTGAGTGACGATGAAGGCGGCCGGCTGCCGGTAGCTCTGCGAGGGAGAACGAGACGCGCTCAGCGCTCACGTTAAACGGCTAGCTAAGCCTCTAGCTCATATGCTCCCCAAACATGTCGTGACAAAAAAAAAAAAGAAGCGATGGCACGTCTCTCGCGATGAGCTGTATGTGAACACATGACCATGCAGGAAACTGCATTTGAAAACCCTTTCCAGAAATCTGGATGATGCATCGATGGTTTCCAAATCTAAATCAGACCAGGGCATCCACAGTGTTGCATGCTACAGCAATCTTGTCTTGATACATAATGAGTTCTGCTGATGTATCATTTAAGCCATGAAACAAATCCAGTTTAATAAAAGCATTATTGACCGATATAAAATTTAAAAAAAAAGTTACCTGGTATTCGTCTGACGGCTTGATTAAAAAAAGTCCAAAAGTTTGTAAAGTGTATGAAGAAGTTATTTAACATTATCTAAAGATTATATTTGAGAGGGAAAAAAAAAAACCTTGCAATAAACTCATCCATCCTCTGTGTACATCTGCGTCTGCAATAGGACCACATGCTACATTTCATGGGAAGGCTAATTGTGCACCATGGTTACCACTGGGAAAGGGGGGGGGGGGCGGGGCTCATGCTTAGTAACCTCATAAGCCAAAACAAAGAACTTCCATTTATAGAGAAGCTTTTGCATTTATGTCTGAGAAAATACACAAAAAAATACAAGTCTTAAAGGGTTAGGCTTAGGGTTAGGCTAAGGGGGGGAACCACAATGGGGCACGCTGGCCAGACGCCGTGGTTCCGAAGCTGGGTGGGTACTAGAGCTGTTCACCGGAAAAAAAACAGAAGCAACTATTCCAGGCAGAGGAGACACAAGAAAAGGAGACCCTACTGGAATGAACCAATCTAGGGATGTGGGATCCTAGATCTGCGCTCTAAGTAAATGCCGATATTACGAGAGTGATTTCGTACTAGTCTGACAGAAGGGCTTTAAATTTTAATCCCAACACCTTCTGTTATTAACCAGACAAACGGCATGAGTATGGTACCATAACAACACTTACCTCAGCCTTCGATTTAGCGCTAAAACAGTAACTGACATAGAGTAATGCTAATGGTGCGATTTCGATTTAGGTTCACATAAGCCAGATTCCAGAGGTATCTTAACATTTGTTCACACTGATTAATATACAAAGTCTATCTCCTACAATAGATCAAAAAAGCCCAGCATGTATCATAAACAATTTAATGATACATGTAAAACCAGGAGGAAAAAAACCCATCACTTACTATAAGAAATATTAGGCGTGTGTTCTTCAGAGAAACAAGAAAATGTACACCTGGATTTGCCTCTAGCTTCTGGTTCTACAGGAGTAACACAAAGTCGTCTGACCCTCACGCTGCACTCAGACACTTACATCCATGAGCGCCGCGTTGATGTAGTTGCTGCTCTCGCCATCGATGGTGATGAGGAAGGGCAGGCAGCGATCGGGCGGCAGCGTGTCCATGAAACGGTTCTTCTCGTGATTCCTGGGCAGCAGGGCGATGCTGCAATCCTCGGGCTGGGGCTGGGGCGTCACCGAGTTCAAAGTCTGCGGCGGATGAGCCGGGCGTTGGGACGGAAGCAGGTGAGGCGATGGCAGCAAGTGAAGGACATTGCCAGCAAGCATGCCCCGCGGTTTACATTTCGGGTCCCTGATATACAGATATTTAAAACGACCCACATGATGAGCCGCAAACACATGACTTTGGTTTGCTTACCTGAAATTCATCCTTGAGATGTGAGGAGTTGCTCTGTGAATCTATTCTGATCATCTCATAATAGGCGGCTTTGAATTCACAGGCTGGAATAGCAGTCTCCCCACAAAGGCAGGCCTCCAGGATAGCATCATGGATGAAAATGTACTGCTCCTGTAACAAGGAACAATAACTCAAATTTCTATTTGGGCAGGCAAGGATGCCCCGATGACGGCCACGTGAGGTTGCCCCGATGACGGCCACGTGAGGTTGCCCCTCCTGCCATAGGTTACCTCAGTCTGAACCATGTTGATACGCCGTGAGCGCAGAGCTTTGACACAGTTGTAGATGTCCACCACTCCCTCTCTCTCGGCCATGTCCAGCATGATGTCGATCACAATGTAACAGCCAGTACGTCCGGCGCCAGCGCTGGAAAGACAGGAGCGGAACTGCTGAGCGTTGGCTCCAGACCACCACGTACTGCATGAAGGGGGTCCCATGCTCAGACACGACACGGAAACATCCTGAGCAGAATAGGAGTCACAGGCAGCCATCAAACCACATCCTGTTAAGGACTTGGCTCATGAGTCTCCAGTTTAAAAGTTACCAAAACTGATTTCAAACCCTCAACCAGAAACCCATAATGAGTAATATGCCCAATTCAATTTTGTCAATGTATTAACAATCAATTAATTTAATGACCTGTTAGTGCACCAGCAGGCAAGCTTTTTACTGGTTTGCAATATGACCCTTTCTTTATGTAGAAAAGACCCTTTCTTTGTGTAGAAGAGGTTACCTGCAATGGACCACAATAGGACCCGCACTGGGTGGGTTGGACATTTTGACCCGGCGGATGAAGGAGAGCAGGCCTGTGGCGTGGTACGGCACCCCGTGATCAGGCCAACCGGTGAAGTGGAACTGTTTGACCTCCCGAAGCTCGTTGAAGCCTCTCTAAAGGACAAGTGCAACGTCAGACCCAGTCAGGAGCACAGAGAAGGGGATTCCTCTAACATACATAATAGCCCTCTAAAAATAACACAGTACCAGAGGTGGAAATTTGAGGTCCAGAAAGCAAAAACCCCGACCAGGATTTTATTTCAACCCACCAGTTGAGTACTAGGACTGCAACCATTTATACTCAACTGGATAAAAGAACCTTGGTCTGGATCATTTACTTTCTAGATCTGGAATGTCCACGTTCTGCAACGGTACAATTCAGAGATTATATTTAGACTGAGGGACTTGATAGACTAATGATGAATCTGGTGCAACGTGAACATGAGGCTTTGTTTTCCTCACCCTCTCTAATGTGAAAGTTCTGACGACATATTCGGCAAGCGGCTCCACCTCCACAAACGTCACTTTGAAGTCTCCGTAAACCTCAGCATCATCGGGCCAGTATTTATAGCACTTCACCTACACCACGCGAAAGACAGAGAGCCAAGAATCAGTCATAAACCCGTTTCATACAAAACACCACATCATTTCAGGACAGGATAAGCTCAGGCAAACATTCTCTCTGGGATCACCGAGCCCGGATGCAAGAAATAGATGAGCGAGATGATACCCTATGACAATTAGGCAAGCCTGAGGGACAAGATGTGTTTCAAAGCGCAACACAAAGGGTGAACGGCACACATACCCGTCCGACTTCAACCAGGTTGGTCACCATGACGATGCAGGCCGACTGTTCCTGCCAGATCATTCTCCAGAAGTCATAGACCGTCTCATGAACTGGGCCTGAATACAGGAATTGGAAAACAAACGAACGAAAAAAAAGATCTTTCACACACAGTTAACTACCGAGAGATTCACAAAAACGCACACAAAAAGTTGGCGTATTATAAACGAAATCTGCTTCATAAACGACGCCCATTACAGTGAGAAGACCTTCCCTTACCTTGGGTTGCGATGTAGTGACTTGGCCTCTGATATCCCTAAAAAAATAAAATACAAAAACTTCTGAAATACAATTTTCACCATACAATAATAAAAAAAAAAATTAAGTATTAAATAAATAAAAACACAGAAGACTGGCACACGCCAAGAGCCCGGCAGTCACTTCAGGCAT
Organism: Brevimyrus niger; assembly: GCA_015164015.2. Lineage (NCBI taxonomy): Eukaryota > Metazoa > Chordata > Actinopteri > Osteoglossiformes > Mormyridae > Brevimyrus > Brevimyrus niger. The sequence goes on from JAABNY020000038.1 coordinate 4,030,183, forward strand.
TAGATCAGGTAGCTGATGACAGAGGCAGCAGAAAGACGAGACTTTCTCTCATCTTTTTACTACGAGGGGGGGGGGGGGGTACAGCGTCGCTCTGTGCTCGCTTTTTCACGGCATTCACTGCGCCATTTCATAAAGCTAGCTGTGCGGCAATGATGATTAAAGCGCTTATTCGGTACTGGAAAAGCTTATGCGATGTCATGGGTGACGAATACAGTCTTCAGTCTTCGAGGTAGAATGAGCACTTCAGTACAATGGAATTTCAATGTTATATTTTCATGTTTTATTTATTTTTTTAATGGCCTGTCAAACGCCATTTGATAGTATTTAGATTCACAGGCAAATACATTCTAAAATTATGAATCATAGCAGCCGGGATTAGGCTGTCGTATGTGTGTATATATGTACATATATTATACATAAGGCACATACTTATTTTCCTGGAAACTGCTCTGGAATTTTACTGATCCTGTTCAGATAAGTCTTAATTAAAAAAAGAAAAACTCAGAACTTTACTGTATTAGAACGTTTTTTTCTTCTACTGCACACATACAACAAGGTAACAGGAGACATTCCAGCATCCTCTCAAAGAAAATTAAAAATAAATAAAAAATAACAAGAAAAACATATCACTGATGTCCATGACTAAACCGAAATTACGCATATGAACTGTAGAATGAACGGGAACCAAAAGGATGGCGATGTATCATGCATATGTCCATGCAGATGTTAGTCGGAAAAGAAAAGATAAACAAGATCCAACCGAACTCCAAACCGTGAGGTGAAGTGGAATCCCTACAGTAATACTTACATCCCTGTACAGCCATATCTACAGCCCAAATCAAAGGCAGAGTGAAAGAGAGCACAACAATGTCAGTGAGTACAAGCACTTCGAACAAGGGAAAAAAAAGAAAAAAAAAGAAGCTGTATTCATATTGTTGACGGAAGCATGCAGAAAGGGCTTAACATCCAGGAGGGACAGGCGCTTCTCACGTTGGCGGAAAGCGGCGGAGACGGGGCCACTTACGTCGATGTAATTAGCGTTGATGTAATCGGATGAAGGATCGTCTTCCATTGGTTGGAGAATCACTCTGGAATGATCATCTGCAAGCAGCCGTGAAACCACAACTTTAACATATACTCACAAATTTATAGAAATGCTTAAAATGACAGAAGTCACAGGCATGCACCCATATAGAGACTTACCCCATTTCTTGTCCCCATACTAGCTTTAACTCTAATTTGTCTGAGCCATTTACTACAGCTATTTGCTACTTTTTGACTCTTACTAGATATTACAGACCATACAGGATACTTACACGCAATGATGTTGCCATAGCGGTTCTTTGTTCTGTTCTGCTCCTTCTTTGCCACGTCCCAGGATGCAGACTGGCCTTCAAAGAAACTCTGAAACCACAGGGGAGAAGTCTGAAAACCAAGCTGTAAAGACACCCATAGAACAGACACTCTTGCACAAAGAAAAACAAAAAAGCAAAAAAGTTCAACCATTGCTTGACACCAAATTAATACAAAATGTTTACGAATTAGGGGGAACTTAACAGGCCAGAGAGTATAATACCAAATGGTGAATATCACCCAAATGAACTTTATGGTTTGCCTTGGCATAATTGTGGTGTTGACAGTCTTTTTCCAAAACTCTTTGTACTGGTACTGGACATCAACAAACTAAAGCTTAATGAGAACTCTCTCTCTCTCTCTGAAATTCTGACTATACCTCCAAATTTGTTAAAATGCCAGTTGATACCATGACACTGCCCACATGGCGAATTCAGCATTTCATCTGTTGAACAAAAAGTACTTAAAACTTTCGGAACCGTGCAATACCAAAAACCACATCAAACGAACAGACGGTCATGAGCGACACGCGTGTAAATGAAGATCGACGTTTAAATAAAGGGGGACGTGGGACTGTCAGGCGGAACAGGCATCATGAATGCCATGTACCCGCTTACGGGAAACAGTCATTGGGAGGGCTTGCGGTCAACCATCACACACCATGCCGCGTCTCTAACCTACGCCCTCTGCAGGAAGTGTCACGGTGAGAAAGGGAATGCATCACATCTGCAGGTGCAGAGAGGGGGAGCTTCTCTTTATTTTCTTTTTCAAAATTGCGAGACTGCAGCGCAATAGAGCGCTGCACTTGAGGCAGAGATTAAATCCTATAGGCTGGGGACACACGTGGAGGTAAGGTACTCAAACTACGCAAGGCCGCGTGAGTGTTGCTGTGCGGCGCGCAAAAAGGGAGAATGGCGGTTAAAGTGAAGGTGTAACCAAAGCCTAGTTCCTGAAAAGATCCATGCAGTTATTCTTGAAATGCATCGTGCAACCAGAATCCATAAGTTTAAAAATAAATAAAAAAATAAAAAAATAAAGTAAACATGCTACAGTAGGTGTATCTCAACATGTGTACTTGACCGGACTTGTTCCCGCCTACCCGTTTTACGTCATCTTCCATTGTCAAAGACCAGGTAAAAGTCCCCAGATGTCATTCTTGCCCCAGCCCAAATATCAGGGGTACACTGGCTGCATCCTCGCTAATCGAGACCAATCCCATGATTCATTGTGCCCCTGGCCTGCTCTTGGGAGGTAAGCAAGAAGGGTCTTGCCAAGACCATAACTATAATCTTTGCGTTCCTGGTATACAGATTCACACCTACTGTATGGTGTGTGTGTGTGTGTGTGTGTGTGGGGGGGGGGGGGGGGCGCTCTCGGTGGCGGGTGGGGGGGTGAGTCCCGAGCGGCGCGTCTGACAGGGCTGGATGGGTGTGTTGAAGGCGTGACTGTATGTGTTGTGTTCGTGTTTTAGGGGTGCATACCGCCAGTTTTGTGTGTGTGGGGGTGTGTGGGGGTGTGGTGGTATGTGTGGGGGGGGGGACTCTCCTGGGTTCCAGGGACAGGGACAGACCTCATACTCCTCCTTGAAGCCGTAGCTGTCGGATGTTTTCATCAGGTTGATGTGCTGCAGCAGGTCGGCCACGCGAATGGCTGGGTGCAGCTGGCCGGTCTGGTAGGGCGACTCGGTGCCCTCGCAGTGATACCGTGGGACATCCAGCAGACGGCTGGACTCTGCGGCCGCACTGTGATTCTCATCTGTGAAGTGGGTGCAGTTTATCGGAAAGGGAGAAAAAAAAACAAAAAAAAAAAAAAAAACAGCATCTGCATGGCCTACTCAGCCTACTTTATCACAGAACACTAACAGCTTCCTCTCACAATACTGGCCGCCTCAAATCACCTTCGGGGACAAAACACTCAGTTTTCTAGAGTTGCATTACTCACGAAAGCTCCTTTCTTGAGATAAAGTCAGCTTGAGACATGGGTCAGACATTTTTTACATTTACTTATTTACTTTATCCAAAGCAACGCACATTTTTTGAGCGAAAGCAAGGTCAGACAGTCCCCGGAGTAATTGGAGGTTAAAAACCTTGCTCAAGGGCTTAATGATTAAGTCACTCTGCCAACACTGGGATTTGAAACGGCGACCTTCCTATTACACACAGTGTCCTAACCCGCTGAGCCACACTCCGCTCCCTTAGAGAGATCAGGACTGCATGATCCTTGGCACAGGGCGTTCTCTGCAGACATCGCGACCCACAATGCAACGGGAGGCTGGCCTGTCAGGCTCCGAGCACTTTTCGTTAATGTCTTATCTCAGGAACGTCGTCTCCTGTAACACGATGCCATTTAACAGGATCCTCCACAGGTAGACTGGAAGCGACGGCGGTGGGGGCTCACTGGGGGTGACTGGCTGAGCTTTCTCCAATGGCTTGGTCTCTGGCCCTTCCCACGGCAATCACATTACCCAGAGTGCCCCGTTTCCTTTCTGCTTGGCTAAGCCCCAGGTGACGGCCACTCACACCCAATATATCAGATAACACTGGCCGGGGGAGAGGGGGTCGGGGGGGAGTGCAGGAGAAGGAAGGCGATGTTGCTTTTTAAGTGATTGGAGCCAACTTCAGCGATAAGAGTTTGGAGATGTAGCGGCAGAGCGACAGGGGCCTTGACTAAGAGACAGACCTTGAAAAGGCGTAAAAAACACAAGCAGCCCGCAGGCCTGCAGAATGTGCAACGGAATCTGCAAGCGCTGACGAGCGGGTCTGTAGGCCGCCTTCAGTGGGCCGCGGCTGCGGCGCCTGCATTCTCAGTTTTAATAACACTGATTTCACAGCCACCACTGTGGAGACTTACCCGTTATTGGCACTTTAAGATAAAGGCAGCATGGAAAAAGAGAACAGGTTCAGTGAACAGTGCAGAAGCTAAAACGTGCAGCCTGCAGTACAAGGATGGCGACAAGTAACAATGTCGTGCGATACGGGAACCCCCCCCCCTACACACACACACACACACACACACACACAACAAAGTACAAAGTGTTACGGCACACGTTTATCAATTAACCCATTGGCATTTAGAAAGACTCTGCAAATCATTGACGGAAGTGGGTGGCGTCTTTTAGATCGCAGTTCCATTCCCGACACAATGGCGAATCACACATGCAGTTCTGACCAAAGCTTCATTCTTCCCCAAAGCAATTAACAGACTGATTAACAGCAGCCAGCCAGAAGCCCACGTGGAGAACTCCCGTCTTTACGAGCGAGTTCTCTCATGTACTCTGTGTCACGGGCGTTAGGCAAGGATTTATGTGCAAATTGCCTGACTCCATCACTTTTATCTGTGAGTTGTATGTCTGCTCAGGGCTTCGCAAAAACCTTCCAGAAAGAGCACAAGGGGTCCTACTGGGTAGATCATATGCTCAGATCCGGTCTTCCTGACCTGTCTAGCCCCAATAGTGTGATGTGTGTATATATATGGTCGGGTTGATGGCCTGCTTTTCGCTGGTACATGTGACTAGTGACATGGTGAATTGCAACAGCAATAAAGTGACTCTTATCATCATCATCATCATCATCATCATCATCATCA
>JAABNY020000038.1:4133355-4147448 GCA_015164015.2 Brevimyrus niger
GGGGCCGCCGTGGGGCGGGGGGGGGGCCGGGGGCGGCCCGCACAAGAGTGCCGGCGGGCGGCGGGGGGGGGGGGGGGGGGGGGGGGCGCGGGGAAGCGTGATGGTTACCGACACCCCAAGGAGAGGTCGGCAAAAAGGGGACGTACCCCACCGTCAGCTAGTTGACAATCACTGCACACATCGCACTGCACACATCGCACTACGACAATCACTGCACACAGCAAACGCAATCACAGAAAGACAGCACCCAATCGGCATAAAACACCATGCAATCACCATAAATGGCCGTGTCTGTCCTCAAAAGCTCACATAATCCAACCCCCCCCCCACCCCCCCACTGTGCTGTCCTGTAATCCCCCACCGCAATCCAGTTCAGACCATGTAATAGTTTAGTGAAAATCCCTTCTGCAATCGTCCATCAAAATACCATTTTCGCCTCAGGAACTTCAGCAGACATGATGCTCCCAGTTTAAAATACCTCGTAACACAAAAAGCACAAAACTGCATTAAATTATACAATAATCTAAGATAAATGCAAGAAAAACCTCAAAGCAATAGAAAGGATGGTGCAAAAGACAAGAGCTTAATTTTCAGGCTACACCCTCATCCTATCTCCGCGATCTTCTGCAGATCTACACTCCCTCCGATCATCATCAGGAGGCCTGCAGGCTCCACGCCGCGGCCCCCCAAGTCCTTTCCTCTCACGTCTGTCACCGGAACACGTTAACACAATTTAAAACCACTAAAAGTTTCTCAGCTGGGCTTCCCTCCCAGTCCGTCTGCTTGTCCCTCCCAGTCCGCCCATGGCTCACTGCTCTCATGTTTATACGTTATCGTGTTGTCGTTCTCATTATTTCTCACGTGCCCATGAGCATCCTGAAAGGCGTTTCAGGTCTCAATACGACTTGTTATTCTCGTATCCAACAGAAATGCTAATGTTGTTGGTGGTGGTGGTCACTTCTGTACCTCTCTCTTCCACTAGGTGGCGTCTGCATCATGTACTAGGGTGGGGTGGGGGGCGAGGCATCTACTCACCTTATACTTGTGCTCCGTCCTGCTGGGTGGCTGCAGGCCACGGCTCTTCAGGGAGGTGAAGAGGCTGCACTGGGGACATGGCTTGGTGCTGGAGTCGATCTTGCTCAGCTCCAGGAAGTACTTGTACTTGGCTACGTCCTCGCTGGCCAGATGCCCCAGCACGGTGCCCTCCTCCAGGTAGCCGCTGCACTCCGTGATGGGACAGACCACGTCCACCTTGCCCAGGTGCACCTGCCGATACACGCCCCAACACCCGCCGCGTCACGTTACGAACGCCGGCTGTATTCGGCAGAGACTTTTGTTCGCGGTGACAATTCAGCGAAGGGCACAATGCTGGGGCCAACTCCCCTGACCTGTAGCCCGTCCTTACAGCTCGTAACAACGTCACCGAATTCTGGACCCGCTCCAAATGAATCATTATGGCTGAAACACAAGACCTGAAATTTCCAAAGCACAGAACGAATCGGAGAAGACGGCGGCAGGCCGACGAGCTCAGAAGATCATCCCGCCTTAAACGAGGCATCAGACATTCCTCAAAAGGAGGCTGGGCGAACACGTCTCAAATGTTACCAAGTCGGGAGTAAAGGGGGCAATTTTAAACAAGATAAAGCAGAAGCGACAAGTTCTAACAGTGCTTCAACATAAGAGCCAGAACCTTTGGTCTTTTGGAAATTAAGTGCAGGAACGCCCATCACGTAGAAAAACGCGGCCGGCAGACATTAGCGCCTCAACCGGTGTGTCGCAGCGGCTCGGTAACCTGACGGACTTGCAGCGCTAGATCTCCCCGTGGGCGTACGGTTGAACTTCTTGGATATTAATAACACCAGACACAATGACTGGACGCTGGCTGGTCCGCCCCCACCTCTGGAGACGCCCGTGTCTGAATAACGTGCGTTTATGCGCCAGACATCGTGAACGTAGTTGGCCTAGTCGGGGCTGCACCCTGAATAGTTTCTACGCAAGCAGCCGATGGCCTCCGGCCGTGTAAAGTCACGGCTTGAGCTCTGGTGAAAGGCCGTCTCTATGCGGCGCTCCCTCCCCAGGGGAGATTACCCAACGCAATTAGCGGCTACAACCCTTCCCCCCGTCTCCGTGTCAGGAGAATGACGCAGCGGCTAATGGCCGGCAGGCTGGCGCGCTGCGAAGCCGGTAGCGAGGAGGACGTTCGGCCGAGCCGGAAAACACGACTCTGACGTTCGACCAGCTGTCGGTGGCGAGGAGCGCACTGCTCTGTCACCCGCTTATCACGAGGAGCATCAACGCCGAGGCAAGATTTAAAGACGGAGGTGGAAAAATTGAAGAAAAATTAAAAAAAAAAAAAATCTCAAAACAGGCTAATAGTTTCAGGCAAGGACAGTTTAGATGACTGGACCGGTTCACCTTTAAGGCCCAGGAGGAATTATGGGTAGAGTTAAAGAAAAGTGATGATTTGACAAAACACTGATCATATCCTTCACTTTTGTCTTATTTTGATGCCTTTGCTGCCAATTGCTGATCTAGTGAAATGTCAGAAAGAGGGAGACAGTTTGATGTCCCGATAACAGACGAGTGAGAATTCACACCAACTTCAAACTGCTCTCTGCATTCTCATTGGCTGCACACGATGGTCGATGTTTTTTTTTTTTTTGCTGTTTTATTGCAGCTCCCGCCGCATTCCTGCTTACACTCGCACCGGGGCGTTCACTGGAAGCTCAGTACTTATACCGAGTCGACTCCTTGACCGCGCGTGCGTTTGCTACGCGCCAGCCCATCCTGATCTGCTTCACCTGTACGTCAGTTTGAACAAAAGCGGTCACCAGAATGCGTTAAATGCAAATCAGGCACGTCTCCTCGTCCCGTCGCCTTACTTCGAGCGCAGGCGATGAATGCCCTGACGAATGCCCCGGCTTGCTCAGTGATCCTAATGGAATGTGGCGTTTAATTAAAGATGCGTCACACACGAAAGCTCGTCCCAGCCAGCAGGGGAATAAAAGCCCCCCGCAGTGGCTGACTGCCACCCTGCAGCCATAGAGAGAGGAGACGGCAGGCCTGGGGGGGCGGGGGGGGGACACACAGGCCAGATATGAAGGACTGTTAGCAAAGCCCATGAGGTCACCGTCCTGTGGCATCACCACCGCAGAAACGCAGGCCGCATGCCCGACACGACGCAGACGGCAGTGCTAATTACGACGACCGTGGAAAAGCAGCCGTCGATGATAAACAACCGATTAACGCCAGACGTCAAGCAGCCAGGCCTGTTTTTACCGACTCGCTCTCCTTAGGTCCTGCTGCACAAACGGATCTCCACGACGGAGAAGCAGACCTCCAAGGATGTTATTCCTACGTTTTCCAGTGACAGCCGAAGTTACACACATATCTAAACCACGCGCGTAAGCCTTCTCGGCGGCGTTGAGTATTACGGTTTCATTTGAAAACGAGCTTTGCGAGTTAAGTTGGGGGTCAGCACCTCTGCGTCCAGCATGTAAATCAGTCCTCCGGCAGAAAAAAAAAAAAAGCGACGGCTTCACTTCCGCTCGAAGACGACAAGACTGCGGAATCTCAACTTCCAGTGCGCTTACTTCTGGGCCTCAGTACAATCGTCACCAAAACGCTGCATCGAAACCAAAACGGACCTCCGGCGGAACACAATAAGGCCAGATAATGCAGGGAAGTCAGTCACATAGTCCAATTGAGCTATTCGGGGGCAGGGAAACGGAGATGGAAGAAAATTAACTGACCTGGTGAGAGAAATCTAAACGGCTAAACTCCTGAGCTAATGTCAGGAGAAGAAAGATGGTCAAATTAGGAGCGAAAGATTGCATCCTCACCAGCTGGGGAATGAGAGGGGTATTGTTGGTGAGGCTCGGGCCTTTGACTTGGGGCAAATAATTAGCTGCATTGGCAGAGTACTTACATACAAGCACAATGATGAACGGGAAGGTAATTGTGTTATGCCTGGCCACAGCTGAACATATAAAACCCACCAATGGACAAGGCAGGGGCGCAGGTGAGGGGCAGGCGGCGTGTAACCGAGGAGATGAGGCGTGCGACATCACCGCCGCGACTAAAGCCCACTCACTCTCTGCATGACATTAGCAGAAACAAGTCAAGGTACAGTGCAGCAGCCCTTTGTGACAAAATTCATAATTGATGTCCAAGTATAAACGAAGCAGAAAGCGACCTATTGTCTTCCAAATGCTATTCAATATTCCTCTAAACAAAATAAGAGCAGACGGCTATCTCCCACTCTCACCCTACCGGCCCCAGTCGAATAACCGCGAGAAAAGGGAAAGTCAGTCGAAGCCAATGACTGCAAAAAAAATGTCCCAAACCTTCAGGTTAGTTAATAGAAAAATTGGCCGATTGAAGTGTGACTTGCACGTCTTTCGAGGTACAGTACATTTTAGTCCACTAAAACGTGTATTTACATATCTTTCATCCTCACAGTTGAAGTGCAATGAAAATGTTTATATTCCTGCTTTTAATAAATCATAATTAGGAAAAAAAATCCAATATTTATAATTACTTTTGGCCGACCCTGAATCCATAAAAGGAAACACTCATCCCGTAAGTACCTGCAATGTTAAAAGCGGAATTCATAAAACCATTCATCTTCCCGCTCCTTCTTTAACTCAGGGTTACACTGCGCATCTTAACATTCAAGGCAATTCAAATGCTTCTAGAATGTACCGGAACTGCCGGGAAACAAACTCCTTGTGCGTGTCACTTGGCCAATTAACCTGATTCTGATTCTGAGTATCCCGCTTTCTTCGTGGGACGCTGCAATTTGTGTTGCTTTCGGTAGTTTTTCTGCTGAATAATTCTAGTATTTCCCTGTCTGTCTGTCACCATCTGACCTTAAGTCTTTATTTAGTTTTCAGTTTCCAAGTCGGGCTGCTATGTGCTGGAGCAAACCTCAGAGATGATCTGCCGATCTTCTCAGTGGATTGCACAGGGAAGCAAGGCGTCGGGGAATGCTAACGGTTATCTGGATAAAGGCATGCAGACTGGGAAGACCGGGTTCGAGTCCGTTCGTGGTGAACGGCTGCATGGACATTGCCAGCAGTGTCTTCCGGTGTCCCCAAATACCAGGCAGTATGAGACAACCGCACGGACGACGTCTCAAAGGAAAAACAAGTTATGGGATGATTAAGGCCTACATAATGCTATTCCGCAGGCTAATATGGGAGCTGCTATGGGCGGCTGCCCTTTGTGGACAATTCACTCTTCAAAGAGCAAGTTGAGGGAGGCATAAAAAAAAGAATTTCCCCACAGGGACAATAAATGGTCTATTATTATTATTATTATTATTAATAATATGGTTCAGAGCAGGAAAGAGACTCTTGTGGCTTTTGAAATGATTCAGAGCCCTGCAGATGCCCCTCCTCCCAAAATACAGTTATTGCCCAAAAAGGGCAACCAACACTAACTACTAACCTTCCCTGCATGCCACAGAGCAGCCCAAATACGTCACGCATGGTACGGCCACTCCGCTGCATCAGGCCACGTAATTAAACTCCACCGGCATGCCAAACATTCAAGCCAAAGCGTACCAGTCACCCGGCAAATACCACGACGCTCTCCGAACGAGAAGCGAAGCCATCTTTCACTCCTGCGGACAACACAAAATTAGAACTGGCCCCTTACTGCGAGAACTTGACTGGGGGGGGGAGGGGGTGGGGGAGGGTCAAGGCATTTTGCCGAAGTGGGGAAATCAGGCAGCTGCACTTGGCTGGAACCGAAGCTGAGCTCTCATGCTGTTCCAGAGAAGCAACCCAGACCGTGGACGTCACAGGAGACAGCTGTGAGTAAGACAGGACAAGAGCTCCGAAGCCAGGCCAGGCCACTCCCCGTGTACAGTGACATGCGACCCCTCCCCCAGATAAGCCACAAAGCAGTTGTCACTGAAAATGTCCCTCTAGGAGGTGTCACAGGGAGCACATGGGGGTGGGTGGAACAGGAGTGGTAATGTGGGTACCTGGGCATCACAATAAGTGGACTGTGTCCAGCGATAATGGCGACAGAGGGATTAAGAAGATAAATTTAAGGGGATCAACAAAGACCTTTGGGTTATTTGGAAATTGACGGGTAAAACTAAACATGCTTTCTGCAGTCACAACTGGACATGCAGACATCAGCCTGCATGATACACGTACATTACCTTAATAGTTATAAGGAGTAGAAATATAAAAATGGCCGTTTTAAACTGCAGAATGACAACTGCATGCCGGTTTTTTTTTTGGGGGGGTTACCTGCGAACTGATGTACAGTTTCAGGCATTCATCGCACACGGCTTTCTTGCTGCAGTGCAGCGGCTTGATGCGTTTGTCGTCCAGGCAGACGCGGCAGGTCACCGGCACCGACGCGCTCGGCTCTGCGCCCGAAAAGTTGCCCGAACTCCGGGACTCGATCAGAGCGGTCAGGGAGAGCGGCTCCGGATAGCGCTGCAGATCCTCCGCCTCGGCCGCCGGTGAAGTCCCGAGGGCGCCGTCCAGGCTTGCCTGGCCTCCGGGACTGTCGTTCGCGATGCAGTACACCGTGCAGTAGACGTGCTCCTTGGGGCGGAGGGCGTACGTAGCGCGGCTCCAGCACTCTTCGGCCGGCCCCGGCAATTCCGCCGCGTCCGGATCAGAAAGTGTCGGTCCCGTCCCGAGCTCCGCAAGGACACGTTCGCCTGATCTGCGATCCCCCGCCACACTCCCGTCCTCATCCGACCAGTCAGCCTGATTTTTAACAGCCATGTCCACCGCCGTGGCGTCCCAGTGCTGCCCCCGGACGTCCTCCGCGCCGCACCGGTCGGGAAGGGCTCTCGGTGCCCCCAGACTCTTTAAGATCTCCATGGCGCCGGTCCACCTCTCCGCGTTTTCTTCATCGCCCGTCGCCTCCCGCGACGCCGGGACACCGTCCGGCATGACAACTTTTGTCTCCGAGTCCAGGATAAAATCTGTGCCCGGCGTGGCAGCTCCGTCGGGGGCGGCTGGCAGCGCGCCGACGGCATCCCCGTGGCGGGCGCTCAGCGGGGCAGACATCCCCCGGCCGGGAGCGGCGCCCCCGCCGCAGCCTTCATCCCCCATCCCCGCAGCTCTAACTTCCCATTTGCTCTCGGCCAGTCTCCCCAACTCCAGATAAAAACAAACAAAACGCGAGTCGGCGGCTTGCCTTCTGCTTCCGGGTCCCAGCTCGGAGAAAAGAAATCCGTGACGGAGCTCCTGAGTTTACTCGAGATCAGCGGCCGTCCGTCCATCCTTCATGACAACCGAGGGCGACGGGACCGCCGCCGATCGCGGGCCGAAGGGGAGCCGGAGATCTCCGGAGACTTTCCGGGGAGGCCGCCCGCGTATGTCCTGTAATATAGGCGCAGTGCGTCTCTGCGCCGCCAAGGCAAACAGTCACAAAAACAATCACAAGCAAGGGATTAAACCCAGTCTCATGTTACATATTCTTTTCTTTTGCCCCTGAGCACCAGACTCCTTTTTCTGTGGCTGCAGAGATTAAAGCGAAAAAGACAAAGGTGTGACACGCTGTTAAATGTTGTGTGGCGAGGATTTTCATCTTCCGGATAAAACTGGAATATCCTGATCGGGAAGTTTTCCCCCCCTTCTCCTTCTCAATTTGACGAATAGGTGTTACTGAATAACTTAGTAGGGTATTTTTTTTAACAAGCATGATTGGAAAACCACCCACATCAATCATTGAAATATATTTCACATTTAAATCGATAATCAAGAAAGTAAATATTTTTAGTGTTAATGCGAAGTTATTCGAGGAGTGTTTTTGTAAATCCCGCAACTGCAAAAATTTGTACTGCGCTGCTGTATAAACTGGTACAATCAAATTTGCGTATTAACGAGATTCAAGACAATGTGTCAAGATAAGTTTGTAATATAAATCATGCATAAAGAAAGGCTTAATATTTTTCGTTTTTCAATGGCTACGTTGTTACCTTCCCGAGACATGTGACATTGCCTTGCAACATGCGTCACTGACCAGCACGCAACAGCAGGGGGCAGTAGAGCAATATAACATTGAGCTGGTCCTCAGCTGGGCGTCTCTTTTAAATATGCAAGTGTTGATTTGTTTCTCATAACGTACAGACTCCTACGACCGTGAACAAAATTATATTTCTAAAAGACAATTGCCAACACTCACCGGTACCTCAGCCTAATTGTTAACTGTGCTGTTTGACTTAATCACTGTTCACGTACGAGAAACAGAGCCTTCACTGTGGTTACTAAAAGTCCTTCAGATAAGGCACGATTGCAGTTCCATCATTTAGAGAATAATTGACCAGTGTTAAGTAAACACTCAGCCGAGACCACATCTACTCGCTGCCTCTTCCTCTAATGTACATTTTGCGAAGGACCATAATAGAGGCGTTAAATTACATGCAATTCTTTAAATGTAACGATTCCTCATTCTGTCAAGTGCTTGACTTTAGCACCAACTACATTAATACTGAAATACAGTTTTAAATATTAACACTAATCACTATTAGCTCTTCTGTAGTAGTAGATATACTAGTACTAGTAGAGTATTACTAGTAGTGCTAGAAGTAGTATATCTATAGATACAGTAGTATAGAGGTGATGGTAAAAGTACTTGGTATACACTCTTCGAAAAAGGGTAAAAATGTGTACCTTTGCTTGTCACTGGGGTTGCATCCTTGTGATTGTGCCTTTAAAGGTACAGAAATGAACTCTGAGGAACAAGGTACAAACGACATTAAAGTACCAGCAATGATACGGAAATAATCTCCGAGTCAATTTTTGAAAAGTGACCCTGAATGTCAGTTCATTGAAATGAGCAATTGAAACAGCGCTTTCAAATAACAGTGGTTGTAGTTGTAGTAATAGTACCAGCTTTGGCTTAGCTGTGGGAATTAGTCCAGAGAGTATAATAAGGTGTAGAGCCGTACAACAGTACTACGCCTACATGCACAAAATGGGGAAACATGACTCATTAAAAATGTTTTTTTTTTTTTAATTTTTTATGTATCTGGCACTTTCTGTATTCCTTCCCTATACATGATCAACCAGAACAACAAGGTTAATAAGTGTCAGAAGTCAGCAAACCTCAGTCTTGGCTTCCAGTTTAACCAGAAGGTTAATTATAAAGTAATAATGCATCATCTAGCTGTTGACTAGATTTTGCCCGGTGATTTGATCAGCACTGACCATTTTGCAGTATCTAAAAGATTGTTTCAAGGGCTAATAGGACAGCCAGAAGAAACAGGAATAATAATAGTAAAAAATATTTGCATGTTCGGAGAGCCCGATCTCAGACGACATGGGAAACAAGCAAACCACATATACAGACGTGGGATTCGAACCTCAGACCCTAGAGATGTAACTAAAGGTACTAATCTGCATGAAACAACATGTTAAACTTTGTTGTCTCACAATTATGCGTATGACGTTGCTCTTAAATGACATGCATCTTGTAGCTATGACAACATTTATTTAATCAAGCAATTAAGTGCTATTAAAAGTAAACAGAACTCCAGGTGGAACACTATGTGACTTAATAGTCTTAAATCTTTATTTCAGTAAAATTGTTCCTTATACATTTAGGTATCCATCCATCCATCCATCCATCCATCCATCCATCCATTTCTCATAGGGGACAAGGCGAGAGGCACCCTGGATAGAGTCCCAGTCTGTTTCACCACATTGAATCAGATTTCTTTTCCTAGAATGTTAGAAAGGGCTGCTTTTGCTGCGGATGTTTCTGTTCTAGTTTCTGATGGAATGGTAAACATTTTAATCCTTGAAACCAGATTGATACCTTGATTTAATTTTATTTGTCTTTTGATTGTGGCAAAATGCTGTAATAATCCAACAAAAATGCAGAGAGCCATATGTGACCATGAAATATTAACATAATGATTTACCAAATAATTATTAAATGGCAGGTTGAGCGGGTAATGAATTGATTCTAATAACAGCACTGATTTTTATTTTTACCTAAGATGCCAAATAGTGCTTTAGCTCTTGCTAGTAAAATTATACTAGTTAGTATTTGCCTTATCTGGATTATTAGCGTCTAACAGCTCAATCAATTTGAATTAATTAGGAGGCTGTTTAACAAAAACCAGTGTACACAGGAGTAATTCCAGGTGCGGGCCAGGGGGAGGGGTTACACTTTTTCTTGAGAATCTAACAACATAACACATTAGTCGAAGAAAGTAAATTTTAATTAATTGTGTGAGTTTTTTGTCGTTCCAGACTCCATCGTACGTAACGCTAATCCCGAAATAATTTGACTAAGATATCAAGATTCCCATAACTACATAAATTACCAAATTATGCTGTAATGATATTGTAATGTTTTAAAACTATATATTTCATTCAAAAATGCTAACTGTGCAGTAAGGTTTGTTTAGAATGCCGCCATGGTAAAGGACTCTGTGATCGACCCCCAAGGTCCAATAAAAAGCTGCTGAAGCAGCACTCAGTCCCAATTTGTTGTCTTCGACGGGCTAAGCAGCCTCTCGAGACCTTTGTCTGGGAGAAGACTTCGTGGACAGATCGAAGTATTTGGAGATTACGCGGGCAATTTTCCCCCAAGAATTTTCCCAAAAA
The DNA here is from genome assembly GCA_015164015.2 of Brevimyrus niger. Taxonomy (NCBI): domain Eukaryota; kingdom Metazoa; phylum Chordata; class Actinopteri; order Osteoglossiformes; family Mormyridae; genus Brevimyrus; species Brevimyrus niger. Next base: position 4,143,951 of record JAABNY020000038.1, read on the forward strand.
GTAAAAGTTATGGCAATTTAATAATTCCACATTAAGACAGCCTAGTGCTTCCCCCAACACTTATATCCCACCAGTGTGTAAATAATACATTTATCATGGCATATTTTATTGGAAGATTCTGGGTCCTGGTTTAAGACTCTTTTCATGCTTCTGCGAGATGGTTATTAACTCTATTAACCCTGAGACTATTTATGGGCAATTTCTCCTGATTCAGGAGCACTTTATATTAAGATTGTTCTGGAATATATCCTGTATATGATGTATATATCCTGGATCATTCCCTATCTAAGCACGTAGTTTCCGGAATAGCCCATGGACCCCGGTGACCCTGCATGGAACAAGCAGGTAAAGATGATGTGGATCATACTCTAATCCTGGTCATAAAATGCATCTGTGTCACCCACATGGTTTTGACTTTGTTGAGTGTAATTTGTCACATAGCTAAGAATCCTAACTAGTACTGAGAGAGGTGAGGGGAACTGAAATGATGGTCTGCATCCAGGTCGAAACACTAGTAATCCGGACCACAAAACCACCACCAGCCCCGCCCCACCATAAGTGGACCTCCCTTTATGTAATTTGGCATTGTGTGGTTGGGCTGATTTAATTCGGACCTTAGGGAACGACGCCTGAGTACCGCCGCAGTGTGACTGGGGCAGCGCGGCCCCCAGAGCGCGGAGCATGGAAACTAGAAAACTTAATGTTTGACCCAAACATATCACACAGAATGGGAGAAACACTGGTGTGGCGTACATCACACCATCGCCTGCGTACACAGTAACACAAAATCCACAGCAGGTGTCGCCCTCTGGTGACACACTGAGGAAGCAGCAACCAGTCACTTGGCATTAGAAACCATAAAATAGTTTTCATAGATGGATCTCGTGTAATTTTGCCTAATGTCGAATGATGAACTCTCGTAAAGAGAAAAAAAATGTGTGACTTTTGCAGCTTCAGAACGTCATCTGAAGATTCAGAAATGTCAAAGGTAAAATCTGACACGGATTTGTGGGCCTTTTGTCGCGGAAATCCTTTAGCATTGTTCACACCATGTAAGCGATTACAGGTTATAGTACATATATGTGTGTGTGTGGCTGTCTTGGTTTCATGACCAAACCTGCCCCTGCTTTGACTTCTTCTTCACATCTCATGTGGAATTCCTGTGGGTGGAGTGCTGCTTACCTCATGCAGCTCAAAGACACGTAGTTAGGCTGACATCTGCACACCGTGTGCGTGCGTGTGGGGGAGGAGGGGAGGAGGGAGGGGGGGGTTATTTTATGTTTCATGCAACGTGATAAAATCCTTATTTTGACATTTTTGGGAAATCATTTTTCATAAAAACAATCTGACTGCGATAAAAAAAAATAAGAATATCGTAAATCTTGTATTTTGTTTGGGTGCTTTTGGTTAAGGGCTGGGTGGGGACTAAGGTTGTCATTGTGGAGATTAGGGTTTTGCCAATAGGAATGAATGGACAGTCCCCACAAAGACACAAGTACAAATGTGTGTGTCTGTGTGTGTGTGTGTGTGTGTGTGCATATATGTGCCTTTTCTTGTAACAGGTACCACCTACGGCAGACTCTTGCCTCTCCTTTGTCGGCTAAGTGCTTGATGGATTGACGGACATATCCAGCGCTAAGCTAGGCGGCGGCTTCCAACGCTCATCCGAAAATCAAATATCTTCGTCTTAAAATATTGGCCCATAAATGAGTTATGGCTCGAATTAGCGTGAGGCGGAGTTCAGCACGAGGCTGAGGCGCGGTTTCAGACGCGCGCGTTCCTCGTATTTCGGAGACGCGACCCGGCCGTTGCTCGGGCAGCCGGAGCAAGGTTGCTGAAATGCTGGAATCGGGCTACAAAAACAGGACATGCAGCTTGACAAATCAGATTAGTGATTTTAATTAGACAAAGGATTTTGTTTTTGTATTTAGAGAAATGATCAAATTTATCCCACATATTGCCTAATTGCACTTACTGTATACATTTACAGTTGTATATTTCCAGTTATTCATTTTCCTGATACAGTTATAGGACATTTTCTGTGGCACCTGCCCAGATGTAGCGTTTTGACTGTGTAGAGAAGCAAATATTAATGGGTAGCAAATATTAATGGAAGCGGGGTCCCCCTTTCTTATTTCTCATGGCCAGTTCCTGGATTGACCCATTAATTGGTGCATCAAACGCCTGGGGAGCCGTTTATCGAAGGACGTCATCGTTGACTACAAGTGAAAGGGCCCAGAACCCAGCACACCGCGTTAATCTCGCGAAAGGCTCAATTAAATTAAGTCTAGCCTGTACTGTTCAGCACGGTTTGCTCAAATCGCATTTTGCTCAGGCGCTGACGTGAGGAGATATCGCAGCCATGCGTGCTGGTCTTTGTTCCACGAACTATGCTGAGATGTGTCTAGGGCATGTTTTCGCTCCCACTAAGCTTCCTGGCGGAGAACGGCTACTGGGAGCCAGGAGGGAGCGAAAATGTGGATTGGCTGTGGGGCCCACGAGGACCGGATCGGGAAACACTGCTCTAGAATGTCGAGATATAACTGCAGTAAGTTGACGAATTTGGATTCTAACCCTGTCTCCCTTTTGTGTTCATCATGAGATTAACCACAGATAAGAAGCCTTTTTTACCAGTGTGTATAGTAGATGCATGCTAAATATGTGACCGCATATTTCAAAACATATGAATAAAATAAATATTCCGCTCAAATATAATATACTGAGTGTACAAGAGCTGCTGTCAAAGTCTATTGAGGCACAATCACGCTGTCATGGTAAACAGTGAGTGCTGATGTTCAACACAGGAAATTACTGCTGTCACAGGGAGGTTGCAGATGTTAAGCGAGGAAGAAAAAGTATCGAAACACAAGTGATAATCAGGGACAAAAGCACAAATACGCGCCTGCGTGCCTTCCCACAGTCTGAGTTTATTATATTTACAATCATTTTAAAAAGGAACAGAAATAGAAAATAGCTCAAACTAATTTAAAAATAGGAGTCAGCACTGATCCCAAGCGAGACAACTGACGTTGTTGTTCAATGAAGCTTCTAGACAGAAATAACCTGCAACAGCATGTAACAAGCCTTTCTTTAAATGTAAAGAGATACTGTCCGCCAAATGCATTGGAAAATTTGGGTCCGTACGACAACTTGAATATACGGGAAAAAAATATCTGAACCGGTAGAGATTTCAGTGACCTACTGTATATACATAACAATTATTAAGTATAGAGTGGCGGGAAGAATGATGACGGGGACATCTGTCACCGTCACAGGGACCGGGTCCTCATGCACACGGCCAAGGGGCCATAGTGCACCAGCGTGAAAACGTGACTCCACACTCATGCTTTAAGTCACACGGACGCGGCCGAGATGGTGTGTGACATGAGCACCAGGTGGACAGGACACGGTGCGGGGGGGGGGGGGTCCTGGCGTGGTGGCGCATCTCCCGCCGCCCTCGGGTTGTTCCTGTTTCCGGTCGCCGGCCCCGGCCGGTCC
>JAABNY020000038.1:4173622-4189725 GCA_015164015.2 Brevimyrus niger
GTGCTCACGACCCCCACCGGACCTGAAGCTAGCGCCCTACGAGTCCTGGGCCCCAACACATGAACCAGGGAGGGGGGGGGGGGGGGCGGGGGTTCCTGTCTGGCCAAGACCGTACCTGCTGATGGAGGGGGAGTCTTGATGGAAAAGTGTACGGTATCATGTTATTGGAATTAAAATAAAAAAAAAACGGAGGGAGGGTCCAGTCCCATATACACAGCCCGGGGTTTTTATGTATAAACCTCACGCCCTGCAAAATATCACAATAATAAATGATACATCGTCGCAATTCTGAGTGGTATTAGAACATTTTGCCATTTCTCATTTGCATATATCTGCAAATAGCACAGGGCAGCAATCAGGTGATGAGGTAATAATAAAACAGCCCGTCTGGGAGTAATGAATTACGTGGTTCTGGGGTTGGTACTCCTCCCTATATGGCCAAACAGCCCCACTGAGGTGTCACCCGACTGAGTCATCGGTGGCAGGAGAGAATAAGAGGAAATGGGGGGGGGGGGCAGTGGCATGCCAGCGCCCCCTACCTGGAGCATGACATTCTGCACCGTGGCATCCGGTGCTGCTTTTAACGCGAACCACAGTCTTCCAGAAATTGGGAATACAGGGATTTGGATGCTTCTATCCAGGCCCCGATTGTAGGATTTGACCTTTGGGGGGGGGGGGGGATCTTAATCTGAAGAATTATGGGATGCAACCCCTACCTCCTCTGAGGCCCTCCGTGATAAAATTACCTGACTAAAGAATTCTGCAAAATTATGAAAATCACTAAGTTGATTTTGAAAACAGCCCCCCCCCCCTAAAGAGTCCCTCAACTGCTGCGACGTTTTCAAGGTTTGGTCGAGTTCGGCCCAGGTTACTGTCCTTCCCCTGATGGCCCCTGGTTTGAGCTCCTGTCCTGCGTAACTCCCCGAGCTTCTGATAAGTACGGTGGAAACATGCATCCATTGCGGATTTCGCATCTTCCAGCCTGGCAGCCATTGCTGCAGTCAGGCTCGATTCGAGGATTTTTTAAGGTCGGGGGAATATGAGGGGCTGAAATTCATACAGATGGGCCAACCTTTTCTTTAGCCAATGATAAGTTTGAAATCATTGAGTGACTGGGGAATGGGCCAATCATCTTTCAGCGGGGACCAGTCCCCCTGTGGCTCCACCCCTATAAATGACCCTGGTTGCAGGTGAGCCCTATCTATCTCTAGCCCTGGATGCTGACCTAATCACGCTCCATCTTGCACATGACATTAGACATTCCTGCTGTCAACTTCCTTATTGCTCAGCGGCACCCCCTACCAATAACCAGAGAGCTTTACACGGCACATCGCGCAAACTACCTGTATGTAGGACGCCGCGATTCTGGCCTGTTTACTCCCTAATGTTACAGTAGGTACCGCACACTTGGAGCTGACTGTGCCAATCATCACCTGCCGTGGCCGGCTGTGGATTGCGGAGGCCTGCACCCTCGGAGTCGCCAATAACGGAAAGGAAGTCATGGCTGTCACCTCCAGCAGACAGGAAGGCTGGATGAGCGGACCGCCTCGATCAAAGATGCTAACTGGAAGTTTCTGAACACTGGTAATTATGGAAGTATTCGTGTCTGATTTGACACGGTGACTCCAGAGCATGCGTGAATACAATCACATTGTTATACTCGATTCTAATTGGCTGCCATTAAAAGGCATTTCGCCAGTCGTGCAATGTCGCATGTTCCTGTTGTGTATGAACGTGTCAAAGTGCAGCAGTGTTTTCTGTGGCGTTGAGTCCCCAGGGGAGGTGTGCCAGTCATCATGGGGGATATGGTGCTTATCAGCCCCCCCCCCCCTCCCCCAATAGGACATCAAAATGGTGTCATATGTACACACGTCTGTCACTTATGTACGCTGTGACAGGGTCGGCCTAATTAATGCGCAGGGCCTCCGATTAATAGGGGCTTCAACGCACCTTATTTGAATGTTAACCACTGCCCCTCGTTGACAGCCACACTAATGTAGGAAATAGTATGGACCTCTAACAACTCAAATAGCCCAGGGATCATATCAATGTATCATTTTTAAAATATTTAAAAAGTTAATCAGCCACATTAAAAATCAAACCCAGACGATGAAAACCTTCGAAAATGATTCCGGCACAAAAACACGCGGCCTCCCCAGCTCTGCCGGGCTGCCATTGAGTGCCGTAAATTGCTCTCTCTCTCTCACTCTCTCTCTATTTTCCTCCCGCTCGTTCCAAATGTCTCCGTTTCTAAGCGCTCCCGTCTGGCATTTGCGCTGAATGGTGGACCTCGCCCGCGAACAAAGGCGGGAAGCCGGCCGCTGATGAAAATGCGGGACGCTGGGGTGCTTTCCCCCCGGGGCGCGTCCCCCGTTCTTTTCAAGTAATGAGAGGTTAAAATTCCCAGCGGAGCTCGGGGAAAGATCAAGATCAGCTCTCCTGGCTTTTAACACTTCAGTGCGGAGTTACAGAGGAGCTTAAGAGGAAGACAGCGGAGGCGACACAGAATCAGACAGACCCCATTCCCAGGCTGGTCTCGCTACTCAGTCCGTATGGCACACAACGCAACTCCAAAGGAGCCCCAGAGCGACACACTCATTGCAAACTTACAACTCCGCACTTTGCGTGAGTTTACTATACACCAGAGCATTCACGGTTAATCACACAGCTGACAGTCCATTCACTGTAGCCTTAGAATTACTTTTGATAGTTAGAGTGACTGCTGTGCCCTTGGAAATAGGCATTTCTGTACCATTTTATGAGGAACACCAAACTGCAAGAATGTTATGCGAGTATCCGCTGTATATGTTTTTGCAGGCTAAAATTCACTGATGTTCTTCAAGTTAAATAGCTTCCTGTATGGAACAGCAGGAAGTCCCGCCCCACACGCGCACCCTGCCTCCTGGGACTTGTAGTCCCTGCGGTTGAATTTGGCAGCGTCACACTCTATAGGTTATGAGTGAAGTCACACCGACACCATGCAGCAGCGGGAGTGTGATTCCCAGCTAGCTGAAGCTCGTCTGCTCCTGACAGCCAGGCCCCCCCCCCGGGGACACCCCAGGCAGGTCAGCGCAATGAACCCAGGTCCCACTCGGGGAGAACTGCGCCCCCTGCCGTGTGGGGTTTGAAAAGCAGGGGGTGTTTGCGGGAGAATGACTCACACAACTTGTTTAGAAAAACACTCCTGTCTTAATTTGAAGGCTGCGCTCTTCAAATACACATACGGTCAACTGAATGAAGTACAGCAATGATATAAATACATACAGTAGCTGTGAATATTTATATAGTAAGATGAATAATGATATACACTGGGCCTGGAAACTCCTTTTAAAAAGACATTTTAATTATTATAATATAACTTATTTATCATTACAAGAAATTTCAATATTAATGACATAATTATATTGCTGGTCTAGCCCATCATTTTTCAGTGGCCTAAGACCCCTGTGTGCAACTGAAAGGTAAAACTTGTAATTGAAGGGGACGGAGAATTAGACAATAATGCATTTTTATTCATTTAGCTACTTACAAGACAGAAATACCAATAGCAACAACAAAAAAAAATTGTCTAAATTTTTGGAATGAATTAAAAATTTGTTACTATATCGTCACGTTCTTTCTGTGAATCACACATCATTTCCGTAGTTTCTGACCGGCTAGTTTCAGCCATTCTGCCTAACTGGACACATTCACAGAAGTCTGTGCACAGGTGAAGGGCATTTTAATCTTTACAATCGGAGTATAGGGCAGTGAGTCACAGGGATGACCTTCTTACAAAAAAGTGACACCGAACAGTGTCAATTAAAAACAGACATAAGTGTATGAGTATTAATACATGAAAATGCTCCAAACCCCAGTTTGATTTAGAGTATTACACCCCATTTTGATTTAGAGTATTACACCCCAGTTTGATTTAGAGTATTACACCCCAGTTTGATTTAGAGTATTACACTTCATTACACATGGGCTTCCACCTCAGCTGAAAAGAAGAAATTTCAAATTTACATATTGAGGGCTGCAGGCCGTAAATTAGTCTGAAAATGTAATTATTATTAGATCTAGTTTAAGAAGGAGGACTGTATCAAGGATGATTTTCCATTGGAGATATGGTGAATGCTAAAGTAGTATACCTATAAGATTCACATATTTCACTTTAACAATATTTACCGAGATCCACTGTTCCGATGAGGAAAATCTATAAATAGTGCCATTTGGAACGTTGTTCTGAGTCTCTCAAGAAACACTGAATGGCTGGTGATGCTGAAAGGAAAGATTTTCTTGGCCCAAAGCTAAACACAATTATCTGTAGACTTGTGCAGACAAATAGGTGCACTGTTCCGAATTGCGCCTAATCTTCTGTTTGTGTGTCCTTTTCGCATCCTGTCTTATTGCGGTGTGACCTCAGCTCCCATGCAGTAAATAAACCCCGTCAGCCCTGCCAGCTTTGAGAAGCTGCTGGAAGCGGAGGGGGGGGGGAACTGTTTTTGGCAAAATATTTATGGTTCTTTTATCCCTGCCTTTAATTTCTCTCTCCTGTCTCAGCGGCTCCTCAGATATTGCTTCTGATGCTCTGGAAGGCACCCCCCAGGGTGTGGCCTGGGGTTGGGGAGGATGGAGGCCCCGATTGGGCCACCCTGACACCATCTTGCCAACAACCTGCTCGAGGCACCGTCATGCCAGGCATCGGCTGAGGATGGTGCCGGTTCCCTGGAGACGGCGGGGCAGGAGGGACGAGCGATGAAACCACAGAATAAACGCCAATACACCAGCGAGATGTTTCCACCAAAGGCTGCAGTCGGGTGATATTCTTGTTTTGTCGACACGCGGCACGGCTCCAACAGAACGGAGCGACACTTTCCTCCACCACAGATAAGACACACAGCGGCCGTTACATGCCAGAATGCTCACCGTCGCCATTAGCTGAGGTTTATGACGAGAACTGAGTTTGGGAATTAAACTGGGGGATTGTAGAAGGCCTGGAACGGCTCTGGAAGATTGGGAGCTAAGCCAGGGCTACGGTTTAACTGCTCATGCTGGTTCCAAAATGACCATAAGTCGGCTAATTGATTTAATTGGTACACGGGTCGGGGGCGAGAGACAATGAGTCACGCCTGTAAGTGTACTGTATTGCTCAGTGTCCTGGTAATGATGGAAGGGCGCCTCCTACAGGCCAGCTTGTTTTCATAATGCGTTGCTTGACAGTGTCAGGTACCTGTCACGCGCTGCAGCGTCTGGAGCCAGGCTTCTGACTCACCGTGCGGTGAATCCGTTACAACGCAGACAGGAAGTGAGCACGCCCGTCGACGTGCCATTTAGTGATTGCGCTACATGTTAAAATAATTAGCGACTGAGTGAATTTATGCTGCTGGTGTGAACTGCGTAACTAATTGACAGCAAACACCATGTGTGAACACAAACATGTGCTTGTTTGTCAAGATTACGGTTAAGGTTACGATGACCAGAGCCCAGCCTCTGCCCTCTTGTAAACAAGGCCGAATCCCAGGATTCCGTGCCGTTCTCCTTCCAGTCGCCGCGCAAGACGAAATTCCTGCGAGTTTTAGAGTTTCGTTTGCTCACAGAACCATGGAGTTTGCTCATTTAGCTAAACCGAATTAATTTGCGGTGATTAAAATAATAGCGGACAACAGGCAGAATGCCACAGCAAAACCGCAACTGATCAGCACACGCCTGCAACCCACTATTAGTCAACGAAAAGCAGCCTTTGTCTGCAGAATGCGGCTACAAACGGAGTTACAGTAACTATGAAACAGACGACCTATTGTTTATACAAACGTATGGATGTTTCAACGGATTTAGCTGCATATTCAATGCCAGAAGCGAAACATATTTTAGCAGCATACACATGCAAATTTCTGATGACTAGCAAGATGTTTGCCTTCCAGACTTAGTCCTTGGGTCTTGCGCCAGTACAAATGCTCTCCGGTCATTTGATGGTGAAGATCGCAGTTGGAGGCCTGTCCAGACTTTTGGTAGTTCCGTTCCCGGCGTCCTATTGATCATTCTGGCTCCTCTGGGCCTCATCTCTCGGCGGTAAATCTCTTTTATGTATTGCACAACAAGGTGTTTTGTTCCCACCCATTTATAACCCAGTGCTGGGAGATCATTGATATTCCTAGGCAGCACTGGCACTCCGTTGGGAATGTTGAGTTTGATCTAGCGGGCCGCCGCGTGTCAGGAACAGAGGAACGCGCGGGAGCAGCTGAGGACACTCGGGAGGAATCTGTCTCTCATCCCGTCTGAATCCTTAATTATCCTTCTATTCAGAAGATGTCATTCTTTTTTTCTCTCTCTCTTTCATTCACAGTTTTAGGCGAGAAACTGCTTATGAGGTATTTCTTGCCTTGCTTGTGTGCAGCTCTGGACCAAAGCGTCTGCTAGACAAAGTCATGTAGATGTGGGAAAGACCCTTTCTCTTACTATAGAAATATGCACAGCTACTCTATCTTCTCTTCTGCAATTATGGTGTGGGATTAAACAGGTAGAGAAGAACAGAAACATAGATCTGCGGCATAATCATTTACAGCCAGAGAAATGGAGGCCTGACGAGCTTCAGTCCCTTTAGTCTCCGCCGTTACGGGCGTCCGATGTACGGGGGAACGGCCTGCGATGACTGTCATCATGGCCCGGGCGCAAAACCCGAAAAGAAACGCCCAGCCGGATGGGAGGGAAAGAAGAGAAGCTGTCAGCTTCGAATGCAAAATCACTGGCTGGGGCCGCGCTCTTTGTTTCCTCCGATCCCAGCGATTAGCCGGATGCCCAGACACAAATCAATTTCCTCTGTTCTCCAGCTCCAATACTGAATGAGCTCTAGGGGAGGGACGGCATCCGCACTTAAGGCGTAACTTTTAATATATCAGAAAATGGTGTAAAATTGCAGTGGGGGTGTCTGCATCAGATAGGCTGCTGGGTGGTGCATGGCAGGGTGCCCGCGCCGTTCGGGGGGGGGGCGTCACGGAAGACAGGCCCCCGTGAACGCTGGTGGCAAAACTCCTGCCGAGCTTTCATCTCCGCAGACCCCCGGGGCGCGGAAAGACAACGACACTGGGGCTCCTCAAAGCAGCCCCCAAAATGATGTGGGCACACACAAACACACCCTTGCCTGAGATATATGGGGCATTTCTTTTTTTATATCGGCGAGAGAGAACAAAGTCTCTTTAATGCTTCTGTCATCTGAATTTCTTTTCGTGTTAGAGCATACAGGGGGATGATGAATGAATCCTTCCCATTATGTTAGGTCTGCTACACTTATTACTGTTTAATTACACTAAGCCACATGTAATATAATATGTATAGAATTAATAGAAGCACAATATATAGTGAAAATGCGTCTATGATTTTCACAGTGTGACAAAAGCGTCCATTTCGCTACCATGCATCATCAAATCTGGACTGGAAATAGGGAGAAAAAGGAGATGAAAAGCCGCTTCTCAAGTCACTTTCCAAAGGAAAAAAAAAGCAAGACTCCGGGGAGCCTCTGGGTTTGTGCCACGTTCGAGGGGCTGAGCCACGTCACCTCCCGGGGGGGGGGGTCAGGTCCCCCAACTGACGTGAGGAGCTGTCCTGCACCAGAAATGGCCCTGTTCACGTCCCGGCTGGCAGCGGTGGTGTTTGTGGGCCCTGCCCCCCACCCGTCTTGGCACTGCGGTCACCGCGATGTTCCCATGACGAGGCGGCGGGGCAGCGGCGAGTCAGCGATCAGGGTGACGAGTCACCGCTTAGCACAACAGCAGTGCCAGGCGAGCCGATTGGCCGATGCCTTCTGCTCTTGCCCCGTCTTGACGCATAAATCCTGTAGTCAGAAATGAACGGATTGAGTGAGGTTCAGTGGGGCTCTGGCGTCCCCTTACTGAGCCTCGTGCTCGGGAGTAGCTACACTTCGTTGGATGCTGGAGGTTTTAACGCTGCTGCAAGACTGACTCAACGCAATCAATGCTACAGCACTCATGCTCTGTAATGACCGTTAATGGCGGGGGAAGTCAAACAACAACACTGACAACCTCAACTCAACCTCAAACGCCGACAGCCGCATAGCGACCACCAAGAAAGACCCCATTGACGTTTTTATTTCCCCTTTATTTCATTTTGGTTTTTTTTTGGGTTTGGTTTTGTTTTTTTGCCAACCTGGTCTGAATTCTCCTCTGAATTAGCTAGTTTGGATGTTCAGGAACGCAGCCTGGCAAATGACCCGTTAAAAGGAGCAGTGGGGATCCTCGGAGACAAATAAAGGAGCCGTTCCAGATAGGCCACACTGCAAACAGCCTCACTGAAACGGAAAGCCGCGGAAAAAGGCTGAGCTCTTCACCGCGGCGGCGGGCTAAACGGCAGTCTGGCGGGTATTTCTCTCCCTCCGTTTCCCCGGTGCTGTCATTATGATGAGAGCTCGGTCGAGCTCGGCCCTGTTGATGCGTGTCGTATATTTAGCCACACAGAACGAGCTTCTGAAGGTCACAAAGTTGCCCTCAAGTCTAATTAGACGGCGTTCACTCGGCAACGCTTTGCTAGCGCCTACCCTCGTTAGCGATTAAATGCCACAACTAAAAGCGCGATGAAAAAAAATGGTGAACCAACAAGGTGATAATCAAAGAAAAGAGACCTCCGGAAACCGTTAAAAAACAGAGTCTGCATGGCATGACTTTCCCTAAAGACTTTCATTAAGGTAAACAGCTAACCTATGCTGTGCCCCTCACTTTGGTTAAGGTTAAATCAGCTGGTGCTTACAGTAGTAGCCTGTAGTACCAGCCAGAGGCATATGCAGGGGTGGGCCCACAGGGGTGCTGGCTCCAGCTGAAAGCTGATTGGTTCCAGGAGTACCCCCTCCCCTGTCACTCAGTGATTCAAGACATATCATTGGCTAATGATCTGGCTGGCCTGATTGTATGAATTAAAGCCCCCTGGTACAAGCATCTCTGATTGTGTGTGTCGGTTTTGGGAACGGAGTTTGCACGTTCTCCCCGTGTCATGGAGGGGTTCCCTCCGGGTTCTCCGGCTGCCCCCCACCACAGTCCAGAAACACGCTTGAGGTTAATCTGAGTTACCAAATTGCCCATAGATACGTATGTGGGAGTGACTGATGTGTGAGTGGGCCCTGCGATGGGTCGACCCCCCATCCTGGATTGTTCCCTGACCTGCGCCCCTAGCCTCTTGCATAGGCTCTGGACCTGCATAGGACAAGAAAATAGGTGGATGGATGGATGGATGGATGGATTTTGGGAATGCTATCCTGCCACCAGCCTGATAGGTATCTCACCCACTGTTGAAAGTAGCTACCTTTGTCCGATTTGGCTAAACGGGGATGTTCAGAAAGCGGGAAGATCCCTTCTATTCCCAGCAGTCATTCTGATCGCTTATTGTACAGCTATTGTTCCTCAGAACGTTATGAATGAAACAGCTGTCATCAGTGAATGACATCAAACACCTTGTCATATTCAGACAGCACACAGTCCACACAACAAAAGACTTTAAACAGGGGAGTCATCTGACTTCAAAACAAGCACGACGCGTGGAGGAGAGGGAAAAACCTCAACATACAAATTCAAACAATAGAAGCCGATGTTTAATATTCCACCTGGTAGCCTGTCCGTTTGAAACAAGTTTTCGAATGATTTAGTGATAGTTCAGCTCATACTATATCAGCTGTAGAGAATATTCAGAGGAGCAAATGGTACAGATAATTGGGTACTAATCCGAACAATTAATTCTATTGGTTGGAATGAAAACCTGCTCCGTTTCTGGGCAATTTATGTGCCTGAGAGAGACGGCGGGGCCCCTGTAATGGTCTTGGGGGTGGATACCAACTTGTGTGGGAATAGGAGCTGCTGGAGACAGACCACATGAGACCAGTTAAATGGCAAATGCCTCACCAGAAGCCCAATTTAAGCCACTGTTCAATGTGACTGTACCAGCAGAGCCTGTGAGGGTGAAGGTGTGTAGGAGCAGGAAAAACAGCTTTGCACTCTCATATGATTTTCTGTACGACTGGCCCATGGTAACTGGCTCAAGGCAATTGCATGACTACTTTGTATATTCCAACCAGAAGCCTATTGATCTATTACATGCAAAACAAAATTTTTGGGTGTCATTCCTTTCTGGGAAATCCTTTTTTTGTCCAATTTTAAGAAGTCTTCAGTCTCAAGCAAGTACAGATGTTCAAGCATTGAGCTCATTTACAGGTTAATAAATCAATCCAGGGCTCTAAAGTAGTTTGCTCTACCAGGGATGGACGTAACTGGTACGCAAATACGCATTCACCTTTACAAATGACTGCGGCAACTGTAATTCTCGAACAAATTCTAAGAATTCTTTTGTTTTTGTGGTAATGACTTGGCAACCCATCGATGCTAATTACATATACTAATGTACGTACTCTCCATCCTACTGGAGAGAGCCAAACGCATAAGTAGATGTAAATTTAATGTGCTATTTTCATTTCAAATACTCGCGTTACAGCTCAAATTACAGACATTTTATCATACACGTGCAGCCTTGGCCAAACACATTAGGCACCCCCTGTATTATCTTAATTTGACAGGAAAAACTCATTCATTGATTGATTCATTCATTCATTTAATCACAGAGTTTGCAGGAAGCCTGGTGGTGAGAGACTTCAGACCATCACAGCTCATAACAGATCGCACTACCCAGTGGAGTGATTATGATGACGATTATTATAATTATTATTATTACTCTTATTCTCAAATTATTACTACTGGTGTAATGTTAGCCCTGGAAAAAACACCCCTAAGCTGCAAATTGGGTACCAGAGCTACACCTGAACACCACTGGATATATGATGAATAGATTTTGATTTACTGCCCTGGGATTTCACTGAAGTGTGCTGCCCCCCACCCAGCCTGCAGTCTAGGGTCCAGCATGCTGGAATATTCCGCCCTAGCAAGCGTCTCTCCCGGAGTAAACCCCCGCCCCCCCCGAGACGTCACACAGCACATCCCCTGTTCTTCCTCAAAGCTAAAGATATGGCGTACGTGGATATCGGTAGCAGGCATGTGGCAGATGTGGAGTCGAGGCGCAAGCGGCGCGTTTGCGGAAAGCCGTCGGGAAGCTGAAGCGGAACGGGCGCTTAATGCGTGAACACTGAGCTCAGATGATACCCTCAGACAAGAGGGCGCCGACTGGCGGCCTGTTCTCCTTTTGGTGAAGGATGACAGAGGGCAGAGAGGAACGTAAAGGGAAGAAATATATGTGCCGGCGCCAGCTTGGATGGCGCTGGCCGCGGGTTCGGACCATGGCATGTACTGGCGCCACATCCTGGGCGTCTCTGTCCCTCCCTGCGACTCCAGCCTTTGTACTGGATAAACAGTTGGATGGGTACGCGATGACAGGATAATGTCTATCCCATTACACTTCAATGCAGGGCACCCCCCAGGAGTCTGTATGTATGGTTCGGTGGGTGTGGCCGCTGTGTCTGTAAGCAGTAGGTTTCAAGACCCACCGCTGGCCAAGTGATTTTACATTGGGCCCATAAAACAGGATCTATGTGACCCTGCTTAAAAAAAGTGTACATTGCTTTGAATAAAAGTTTCTGCTAAATGAAATGCACAGTTTCCCCGCATCAATGCAAGCCCTGGTCTCTATTGTGCCGTTGTATGCCTATTCAGCGGTCGGGCTGCTTCAGGTAGCTTAATGTGAAGCACTGCGGGTAGCTGCTTCTTTTGAAACACCTTTAATACTAATGTGGTCTTTTATGTTGCCGTAGAAAAGTCTCAGCAAAGGGAAAAGGATCATTTTCCCCAACTTTTTTGTTGCTATGGAACCTGAACGTCACTTAGAAAGGAAGCCATCTTGGCCCCTTGTTATTTTTTTTAAATTTTTTTTGCGTTTGCTCTATGGCAAAATAAAATGTACAACCAGGCAAATTTAAATAATAAAATTTAAATAATAAAGAACCGATAGGCCCATTTGCTAACATCCATACACATTCTGTCTGCTTGTTAAGCAGAGTGAGGCAGGGGGCCTGTTATAAGCAGAATATGAAACATGGTAACTGAACAGGCACACACTCAGGCATTTTAGAGATGTCGATTTTGGGCTGCATGGAGCAAGGGTGGGATTTAAACCCCCAATGCCCCGGACCTGTCAGATATCAATGAGACCCTCTGAGTCACCATGACACCCATATCTGATAACTGTCAGAGTGGGTGCCCCGTCCATCCCCATCCTATGTGTTCTTTCCCCGTTTGGCCAGCAGGTGCCGCTGGCCGTCCTGTTCCCTCTATCATTGTACTAGTCCCCAGTGTGTTTCCCCTTTTCCCTGGGCCAAAGCGTAGCTCAGTAGGTTCAGCGTGTGGCACTGATGCCAGCCTTTGGCTTGCCTTACCATTTGTATATTTTGGGGTTTTATCCTTTATTTCATCTTTAGCTTTTGGCTTTTCCTTATGTTTTATGGTTTACCCTTGCGCTCCTGTTTTGCTTAATCCTGCCGGGTGTCTTTTTGTCTAGTTTTATGTTTGTTTATTTTTTTTTGGTTCTTAGTTATTCCAAGTGTTGGTGGAGTTCCCTTGTTCTGTGATTAGTTAATTGTAATCCACCCCACCTGTTTCTAGTTAATCATGTTCCCCTTGATTAGGTTGATTATGAGTCACACCTGTCCTTTGTTTGCTCTGATGCCTTGCGTGTATTTACCTGCCTGCCTTTGTCCTGCTCCTCAGTCTGCCGTCGTCAGTGTTGTAGTGTGTTTGTTCCTCTGTTCTCCTGCCTAGTTCTATTCCCTGTGTTGTTCCGTTGATGTGCTATATTTCATGGTTTTAGTTTATCTGGTAATTTTGCCTGTTTGTATTCTGACCCCCTTGTGGTCCTTTCGTTTTGTAGTTTTGTCCCGTGTGCTCATTTTCTTGAATAAACCCCTTGGTTTTTCTTGGAGCTGCTAGTGGATCATCACCCTTCCCTCACCCCCCCCGCCGGCCTCGTACCATGCCACGCTGCAACAGCTAACGAAGTCATCTAAATTCATTTGTAAATAAGGACACTTTAAAACGTGACACCTCAAGGCTAAAATTCATGTGGAAGTATTACCAAACAGTCATAATGAGATCTCTGATTACTACAAGAAGCTACTTGATTATAAATGTTCTGCCGCATTTATGTTTAAATTTATTTAAAAAACGAATTTTCAGATCAGCCAGTAAAGGTCACTTAAAATGGAAAAGTCAAACACAATCGTTAAGCTTCTGTACCTGTGCTCAGAAGGTTGGTGGTTCAAATCCTCCTATCTGCAGAATGGTTTCCTCACCACCTGGTGCTTGAGTGAGACCTTTAACTAACCCCCCCCCCCCCTCCCCGAATGCTCCAGGGGCGCCAGATAAATGGCCTGACCCTGCGCTCAGACCTCAGGCAATGTGGGTGTGTCTCAGAGGACAGCAAGATGAGATATTCAGAGACTAAAGAATTCATATGTACCTGTACTCCAGTTTGTACATATGGGAAATGGCAGCATTATTTCAGTTCAATACACTCAGCTGATAAGTACAAGGTTTTCTGCAGAGGCCCTATTCCCATATCGTCATTCTAGCTGTTTTTTTTTTTTTTGCGATTATTTTTATACCATCACCGTTATGCAGCATGTTAATCAGGTCCCTCACTGCTCAGACCCCCCCCCCCCATGCATACTTCTACCATCCATTCTTGTTGGGAAGGTAAAAATCTGGCAAATTCCAGTTCAAGAACAGCCTCCATGGCAGATCTATTAGCTCAGACCACAAAAAGGCAGTTGCCCGAAACACATATTTTAAAATAGGAAGAAAAATAAAAACTGCGGTCGCACAGTGAATCCGGTCCCACCTTGGGTACTCAGGATGGGAACATTGATGTGTGTATAGGCAGTTAAAACACGGACAAAGCATTTTCAAGCTTGCTTTAGGGCGATTCCCTTATTTCTCCCTGAAAAGCCACTGGGAAGCCGCCCCCCCCCCACCTGTAAGCTACACTTCATCACCTCCCACAATTTACTAACGCCACATTTGTCACTGGATTTGACTGCTCCAGTGCCTCTACATCATTTTCCTGCTGTAATTTATGGCTACACTGTAAAGAAAAGCATATGTTTATAAATAAAACCTAGGTTGAGTTCTAGAATCTTTATATCCTTCACTGTCTTAATTGGACCACAAATAGATGCAAAGATGGATTTAGTGTGCTAATCCCACAGGGGGTATTAAGGTATTCATTGTAGCAAAGGCCGCTTTCTTGGCTCCTTGGTTCTGCTTGCTCGATATTCACTGTTTACGAGGGGGATCTGTCAGTCAAAGATCCAGAGCCAGTAAAACAGGAAGTAACGGACTGGCTGTTACCTTTAAAACGGCCACTAGCCCCAGCTACTAATGAATCGATAGGTTATATCAGCATCACTGCATGCGCTAGTGAGATGTAACATCCTTTTAATACCAGTAAAAAAATCATTGGGACATCTGGCTACTGGGACTTTTATAACATCCCATTCTAAGGTCGGGGCTCTGTGTGGGCCAGTCAAGTTCTGCCACACCCAACACACCCAACCATGTCTTTATGTTCGTTGCCTTGTGCGCCGGGGCGCAGTCATGCTGGAACCGAAAAGGGCCCCGTCCCCAAACTGATCCCACAGAGGTGGAAGCATAGATATGTCCACGATGTCTTGGCATGCATGTCAAGACATTTTTGACATTTCTTCGCTTTCAGCTTCGGACTGCGTCCCAATACTTTTCCCATATCCCGCATGCACGTCGCCCATGCACGTCGCCCATGCACAGTGCCCATGCACGTCGCCCTGACACACACACACACTGCAGATTCACAAACCGTCTGCCAGGTGCTCTCACCCCACACTCAGATGGAGCACAGAGAAACAGACGTAGCTGCTAACATCCATCATGCGCCGGCCTTACAGGTATGGCCAAGCCCTGCACAATGTCACAGCTCATTACCTAGCAAATGAAACAAATGCAAATGAAGCTGGGGGTCTCCAATGCCGGCCCCGTAATGTTTGCAGAAAAAGTTCCAAATTCCATCCCCTATAAAAATAATAGCCCTCTTTCCGTTTTGGGGTGTGTTAATGTTAGATCTGGCACCCCTTGATGCTGCTCCATTCGGCCCTGACTCGGAAAAAAGAAAAACCCCACCCAGTCGCATTCGATCAAATTGATTTCACTCATCAACCGAAGAAAATACCCCCTTTGCATTCATATATTGATTGATACATTTATATATTAAACATTGTTTCAAATTAAAAAGCCACTCTCCCGTATCAGAATGAGAGTGCTTTGGGTGTCTAAGGACTGGAAAATGTTCATGGACTGAAAATAGGTCTCCTGATTGTATTCAGTCATTCCACATTCAGTCTCTCCGGACACTTCCGCTACGGTAAATCTCCCCTAAAAGGGGCTCATCTCCTTCCTTGTTTAAATCCTCGCATTTACATGACTTTTTACTAAATGGCCGACGGAAGGCTCTCGCTGGTGACTGTACGAATCGCAATGTCGCCAACATTCATTAAAAGAAGATAAAAAAATAAATTAAAATACCGGATGATTAAAATGTATTAAACAACAGAAGGGTCTCATGTAAAAGCATGCGTGGATTATGTATTTTGAATCTCATTGCATGTTCAGTTCAAAGACGGCTTTACATAACACTGTCATATGACCTGACGTAGAAACTCTGCCTTTGGAATTACCTAGATTAGAGACCCGCTGTGACTGGATTGTTGGAATGGCCAGTCTGTGAGAGGTGCGACGCGGCAGCCTGGAACAGGAAAAACACTCCACGATGTTCACTGGGGGCTGGACAGCCGTGGTATCTGTTAAGAGGCTGTCATACATAAGTAAGATGGGAATGTTGAGGCAGCGAGTGTGGAGGGAGGGCGGTGTGGCGGAACAGCCCCCCCACCCCTTGGCGCTGACCCTCTCGCACCCCCTGCAATCGGCCTCTTAACAACGAGCTTGTGAATAGCACATGTCACTTTGCAGCGAAGCCAAATAAATGAAGAGCAACTCATCAGCTGCTGTGCGGCGCCTGTGTGGCGCCTGTGTGGCGCCTGTGTGGCGCCTGTGTGGCGCCTGTGTGGCGCCTGTGTGGCGCCTGTGTGGCGCCTGTGT
>JAABNY020000038.1:4242181-4255500 GCA_015164015.2 Brevimyrus niger
CAACATCAACCAGGCGCCCCCCCCCACCCCCCCCCCCCCCCCCCCCCCCGCGGGCGGCACACCCCGCCGCCCCACCACCGCCGCGGCCCGCCCCCCCCCCCCCCCCCCCCCCCCCTTACCAGAAGGTGACCAATGAGGGCTCATCCCGGATCCGCGGCCGGGCCTCTGGCAGAGCACGCGTGTCATCTTCAGCATGCTGAGTCGCCTCAGCCTATGGGCGAGGGCAGCTGAGCCAGCGAGGCCGGCACCTTCATGACTAGAAGACGTCCCGTCGCAGGTTTTAATGCCAGTCAGACAGAGGGAGCTCCGGGGACTGTACTGCATTTGAATTAATAAAACTATCAAGACACCAAGCATTGATCCGTTTTCTCAGTGTAATATTCATCTATTTGGCTGTTTCTTTGTTTTCAATTTATATCACAAGCGCAATTAATACATATTTTTTTTTCGTTTGTTGTCATTTCTGAAAAAATACCAACAGGAAATGAATAAACAGAATGTAAAAGAAAAACACAGAAATCCCTTCCAAGTGAACGTTCTTGCAAACACAAAGTTAGACAGAACACAAAATTAAAGGAAAATATAGAAACGGCTTCAGGTACTTGATCACTAATTGGCCGTTAAATTAAAATGTATTTCGTGCTGGCATTACGTAAACATGGGTCAGTCAGCATGCACGCTCACTGTGTCTACATGGATAGCGTGGAGCCGTTTGCGTGGTTAAAGTGATTAGCTATAGCGATTAAGCTACGAAGTGTGCGCCCGGTAGAATGAGCTCGGAAAGGCACACATTCCGTTGGGCGTCTCTGAGGGACTGACAGCCAATGTGACGGCTGTTTATTCTTTTGTGACTCACCTATCAGAGTGGCACCAAGAGAGCTGCCGCGTGATTGGCTGGACACGGCTCAAAGTCTGTGTCACTGGACTCGGAGAGAAGGTCACCATAGAGATGACCTGAGAATAAAGCGCTGAGACGTGCGGGGCTGCAGAAGCGTATGGTGTCAACGTGCTGGGATTCTGGCGAGGAGAGGGACCAGCTTCCGTATTGCGAGTGGCATGTGGCTCTGAACGTAATGCAACAACATGCGATGGAACAAACGGATGCTACTGCATTGCTGCCTGACGGAAATAGCTGCATGACTGAAATAGCTGCATGACTGAAATAGCTGCATGACTGAAATCACTGTATCACTGAGCTAGCCTTTATTAAACAATGCTAGTTATCCGCAAATAAAATATCAAACTAGGCAAAGTAATTAATTCTGAACCCGCCAGATTTGAGAGAAACGTTCTTTGATGCCATGCTAAAAACTCTGGGTAGATCTTGTTAAACCTGGTTATTTAATTTAAGCTCAAAATGTAATTTAGTCTTAGGTCATTTCCAAGTTAATTTTGCCAGACTTCTTGCCCTTAATTGCTTCAATATTGTAACCACAATTGCATCTCACATTTCGAGAAGGAATGTTTCAAATAATAATAGTTCTTTGAAGAAAAAGGTTTTTTTTTTTCTGAGATGACTTTGGTCATGTGACAGGAAGTGCTTGTCTCTGCTGCTTCCTCTATTCTTTCCCTCTTCCTAACCTGAGTAATACGTTTAAATGTTACTTTATAGCAGACATCCCTGCTACCCCCCGCCCCCCCCGCCGGCCCAGTTCCCCCAGTAGATAAATAAAATGCATACAAATGATTTCCCGCTCATGAAATCGGGCAACTAAATGGTTGATATATGGATTGGTAACTCTTTTATGAGGACTACCGTGGGTCTGAAATTGAATTCCTGCATGATAAATAGACAGTATTATCTCCACTCTATGCGAAGAGGCCATGGCAGCTACTTAAACAGAGTGTAGATGACACTGGAAAAATGCTCACAGATGGCCACACAGAAAGCTTAAAGCATTAGAGCTGTCTACTCCATCAATAAGCACCCCGCCCAGGGCCGGGCCCGGCTGAATTTGCTCTTATATATCCTCTGAAAGTTTAGCATAGCCACAGACTACGCATTTAGATTATAGACAGATTATACGCATTTGAGAAGCAGAGTAACAGGAATATCTTTCATTTTTCGCGTCCAGAGTGAGTAGCAGTGCCGGTCATCAGGCGGCTCAGCCAATCAGCGTGAGCAGCAGTGCCGGTCATCAGGCAGCTCAGCCAATCAGCGTGAGTAGCAGTGCCGGTCATCAGGCAGCTCAGCCAATCAGGCCTTTGTAAGCTTGAGCCAAAAAGCGAAGACGAGGCGACAGTGAGGCACCTTTGGATCACTTCCAGAAGTGTCTCCTAGGTGAACATTTCCTGTCGTCTGTCATATTCTGTGGCGTTGATTTGCATTTCTTAGCTAGCTTTTTTATTGATATATATGTGCTTCACTCACAGCTACTGGGAGGGAATGAGAAGAGTCTATCGCGACTGTTTTTCCATATTGTCTGGTTTCTTTGAAGGGCTGCAGGGTAACCGAACAACAAGAGGACACCGGCCTTCCAGAGGAAACCCATTCGCACGATGCGTTTGGCAGAATTCAGCTGAGATCATGATTACTGTAGCGCTGGGGGTCCCCGGCTATTTTTCCGTGAGGACCAAATTCCATCAGCACCACAAAGTCAAGATCCACCACCTCCAAGAAAAAAAAAATCGAATCCGATGAACTACTGACAATCTGCGCTTTGCATTCTTCAGTTGTGTTTCTGTGGACTACTGCTGTGTTGACACAATCAGGGTCAGGGGTGTAGCCGGAAATTCTGCCCCCCGGCCTAATATGACCGGTGATTCCCCCCTTTATAGACTTTGCCGACCACTATTAGATTTTAGGGCACTATAAAGTGCTGGCCCTCCAAAATTTGCCCTGGTATCCTGGCTCTTTCGACGCCCCTGGTCACCAGGACGTAATAGGATCCGGACCCACTGCCACCAGCACTACGAAGGAGGAGAAGAAAAAGACAAAGGACAAAAAAACCAACAAAAAAAAAAACAAAGAATGAGAAGAAGAGCTACTACCTTAGTGGATGGTAAACAATCTTCACTGTAGGCAGTGTGAGATGACAGTCACTCTACGGCAATAAAAATAAAATCCAGCTACCTGACTAGAAAGTACCTATATGAAATGGAAAGTGACAAGGAACTGACGCCATTTCGAAAGATCCAGCACCAATTTAATTGCCACATTTGTACAAAATTAATATAAAAAATAATGATTACTCATATTTATAACTATAAATAATAGTAGCATTTGCGAGCATGCGGGAAGGTCTTCGAAACGATGACGCACAGCTATGAGGGAAGGCTGGGCTACGTACCAAGTTAGCGAGAACAAAAGAACTGATCTTGTGCATATGCGGTGTTTGGACACCAGATTCTCAAGTCATTGATCTGTTTTCGTCGGATTATTATTCATCTGTGTGGTTGTTTTTCTTTCTTTGTTTTCACTTCATATTTCAAAGCACTTGACCGCAGACAGCTTTGCTCTTCGCCAGTTGGCTGTCTCCCACAGAACTTACCGGCAAAGACACGCGACGATGCGCAAATGTGAAATCTGACATCGATTAATTATCAAATAATATTACTATTAATTATTGTCTTTATTCAGAAATGTATGCAACTGTTGCATTAATTTGGAGTGATACATACCAATCGCCCGCACGATTGGTATGTAGGTGGGGTTGACCGCGTACGAAGGTGGGGGTTTTCCTACACTTGGCTCTTTACTTTTCCTAAACCCGTTACACATGTCCGTCTAGTCATGCTTACATGTTGATATGGTGACGCCTGATCAAGAACCTTAGCTGACAATTTCATTTGAGCCACACTATAAAATATCCCTGTATTATATTACTGTTTGAAGACTACATTTATGCAGCAATACAACCGTATGCAGCAATCAGTCTGACAACCCAAATGATGTCAAAGGAAACAAGTCAGCCAGCTTGTTATTAGTATTTAAGTAAAATATTGCATATACTTATTATATAAATTATATTTGTATTAATATAATGGATATTATTGATTAAAATAAAAATCTTACTAAGACCTCAAAGTGTATCCAAGATACTGAAAATAATGCTTTAATTATTATATAAAAACGGTGGATGAATATAACTAGAAAATACTAACTTTAGAAATGTTAAGGAAGAAAACTACATTTAAATGAAAGTATGGAATGAGCTTGTGGTCAACTTGCTTTATTCACAGAGCTTGGTATGATTTCAGCTCGTTTCCAGGGTTTTTTTGCACCGAGGACGGCAGGCAGTCTTCTTCCGGGGGGTATGTGTTCCTGACGCTTTAATTTCCCTTCACCACCGTCTCACTCGCAGGTGTAGTTTACCTCCGCCTGTTGCCGGTGGCGATGTTAACACTCCCGCTGTCTCCACACACGCGGAAACGCCGGGCGCCGCGTCAGCTACGCGCGCCGAAGACTGATCGGAAATATCTGTCCTTCATCCCTCCTCTGGGCTGCTAACAAGGGGCCACTTTTGATACGTGCTGAATAACGACCATAATGCAAAGCCAGGTAACGTGAGGATGCCTTTCTAAGGGAGCGGGTATAAATGACAAGAAGGAAAAAAAAACCGCAGCATGTTCTAGCGTGGTTTGTGGCTCCTTCGATTAGGAGTCTGAGCCACCGCAAATCCACGTTAACCACAGATGCTGCTACTGCTGCCTACTGTCCATAAATACGGGCACATGACGCGGTGTGACCCTCTCAGCTCTGATTGCATCTGGCATCGTCCCGACCAAAGCTTTTTCACTAATGCAATTTATGAGTCACTTTCATCCATCCCTTGGGCCCTCCACCACTTTTAAGTGGCACTATACTTAAGAGATTGCTGCAGCAGAAAAAGGAATACTTCATTCTTCTAGAGCCCAAATGAAACTCTGCAAAAAAAAAAATTAAAAAAAAAAATATATATATATTATATAAATATATATATGTAAGACTTAACATTCACAGTTTGGAGGTTTCATTATTTTAATGCACAGTGGAGCTCAGCCAATACGGCCATAGTCTTTTGGGAACTTTCCAAGAGTGGTATCGATGCAGAGTTTTTCCAAACTGGGGACATAAATTTTGGATTTCCGCCCGTCAAGACACTGGAGTTATCCTCCACCTGCGTGGACTTGCTCCCTGGCCTGACTTACTGCCCCGTGCGCCGGCAGCTGAGATGTCAGGGGATCCCCGGCCTGACCCCTCTGCGATGCCCTCCCAGAGTCACGTAAGGAGACACGACGGCCTGAACTTCCCGTGGGTGGAACGGCATCAGAGAGGGAGGCTGCGTCTCCCTACCTACCGGTACTCTATATCCACACACACACACACACACACGCTTCTCCCTGCAGAAACACACCATAATAAACTCGGCGAGAAATAAAATTGCAGGACGAGATAACAGATCAATTCCAGGTCTGACAGCAGGGGGCAGTTTGCCATATTCCCAGCCACTCTCTTACACTCAAGTGCCGTCAACACCGGCGCAGTGGTGGTCTCTTGCAGACTACTCCTCCCTCACCTCTCCTCCTTTCGTCCTGCCTGCCCCTGTCCCCTCCCTCTGCTGTCGGATATCTCCCACGGTACCCGTCAGATACTCAGGCCTTCACTTCCCGAGCTCCCACGCATCCTGTTTACCCGACACCCTCTCCTGCAGCTCAGCGGTGCTCTGTTGTCTGCCCGGTGATGGGCACCCCGAAGCCGCCGCCTGGGCCTGCCGAGAGGCTGCAGCGCTACGATTTCTCCACCTGGCCCCAGTCGAGGATGCTGATGCAATCACCACCCCAATCCAAACCCACCTACCTCTTTTCAAATTTTTTTTTTAACAATCAGTAGATATTCACCCATATGGCAATTTTGTTTTTAATGTTTTTTTTTTTTTTCCCCTTTTACTCCCATTTTCTGTTGCTGTTTTGTGTCACGGAGCAGCACGACTGTCATTGCATAATTTGGAAAAATGACAGTGGGATCCCTCCAGCAGAGGCTGGTTCTTCATCTAGTGTGAGGGGGGGGGGGGGGCGGGACACAGAATGTTACAGAACCTTCCATCCGGCAGCTTCTGAGAGAATACTCGAGGAACCGGGGACATTCCAGTGCTGGTGACTTCCCACCGTTCCCCATCTTCACGCTCTGTCTTGGTTAAATGCTAAATTAGTCCACTGGCACCACGTAAACCAGCTTAATTTCAGCGGTCCATTATTGTTGGGGTGGGTGGTGATTTCAGCGTCTACATTTCTTGCCGTTTTATTCATCCCAGTACCTCTTATTGCCGGCACAGCACACAAAACCCGTCACTTTTAATGATTTCATTGTGGCTGCCACCCAGTAGTCTGTTTGATCTGTTCAACAAATTCAGCCCGAGGGTGTTTTCATTTATGTCCATGAGGAATGATTTCTCCTCGCCCGCTGGTGCTGGTGTAAGGGTGTCGCCTAGCTGGAGAGGAACTCTTCCTCTGTGTGGGCACACTGGAGCCCGGAATCACCCGGTCATTTCCAGAGTACACCACGGCCCCCATCACCGTCAACAGCGCCGCCCTCTGTAGCTACCATTGAGCCAATCGTCCATTTACATTTTGTTTATTTAGCGTTTTTTTTTCTTCCCAAAGTGATGCGCAAGTGAGGATCTGTGACCAGAGTCAGCCAGTCGCTGAAGCAATTGGGGGTTGAGTGGCTAACAGAAATTTACTCTGTCAGCCCCGGGATTTGAACCAGTGACCCTCCAATTACAGGAAGAGTGTCTTAACCTACTGAGCCCCCAAATACAGTGGAACGCCCCCCGCTTTAAAAAAAAAAAATAAATCCTGCCTGTAAAGTGTCGTCATAGCGACCAGCAAAGTCTCAAAGCTCGACAGGCTTATTAAGAGAAACATTCTTACTGGCTCCTGAAACCCCCCCCCATAGTGTACATTTCTGTGGTGATTCCACAGTGCACTTGCTGAGCGCACTCCCCACCAGCATGACTGAGGAGGCGGGAGCACGAGCAGCCCTTGATTTTTAAAGCCCTTCTTAAAAATCGATTATCGGGTAATAAAGTTCAAACCCACCCCACTGCCTTGAGCTTCCGATCAAACATTGGCCTCGCCGTCCTACAGCTGTGAACAATGGCTCCGGTCTATCGTAACGATGGCTCCCTAGGTTTTAACAATGCCTCTTTTCGTCATTTCAGGAGAGCTCCGTCTTGCCGGTACTGTCAATAAACACATCTAACAAGTTTAGACAGATATAGAGAACCACAGCACGCTCCTTTCCCTCTGAAATAAAACATTTCACTCTTCATTGCTTCATCCTTCCCATTCCAGACACCCTACCTTCCATCCCAGAAACAAAAGGCGTTCATTCATATGACTGTTCCTCCACCCTTAAGTAAATGTAAATATGACTTTATTGCATCTGAAAGCTATGAAGACACACGATATGGGGCAGGCCCCAAACACTGCATCACAGGCTCGGCAGCCCATAATACCCGAGCTTTCGTTTGGGGCCGTGTTTAATTACAATTTACTTGCCCCTGTAACAATGAAAACACCACTAATATGTAATGCAGCTTAGTGAAGACTTGGGCTCATTATGCTAAGACAGCGTTAAATATTTACTAGGAAGACCTCAGGGTCAAAGGTCATGATTTCCTGCCTCTAAATTGATACATTAGTGCTACTTGTGCATGTTGATAATAAGAATTTCAGGTTTTTCCTTATGGTATTTTTCAATAATGTATAAGAATGTGTTACGAGATCACCATCTCCATGTTGTTAAAGTAGCATTCATCAATAGAATTTTCATCTCAAGCTAGGGCTGGGCAATTTAATTTTAATTTCAGGTACAATTCCCGCTTCCAATGATCATCAAACGAAATAATTCTCGATTATTGTGCCTCATTTCGCTTCGCGGTGATGCTTCCATTTTGTTTTCTGTTATAAATCCAGTGCACCCCT
This sequence comes from Brevimyrus niger, assembly GCA_015164015.2. Lineage (NCBI taxonomy): Eukaryota > Metazoa > Chordata > Actinopteri > Osteoglossiformes > Mormyridae > Brevimyrus > Brevimyrus niger. Next base: position 4,250,090 of record JAABNY020000038.1, read on the forward strand.
TTCCAGACCCTTTTTATTTGCTTCTCAGTTGAATTATATTCAAAGTTAAAGGAAACCCCCTGTTAGAAGGCGAATTTCAATAAGCCCGTGATATTTCTGAAGTCAATGAGTGATCACGTTGAATAACCGCGATCTCGAAACCGACCACAATGATCAGGACCGTGATTTTCGCCATAATCGCGCCGCCCTATTTCAAGGCAACGAGAAACCTACGAACTGCGCCTCCGTCTCCCAGCGATGTCCACCGCGTGAGAGGACAGGCGGCTGCTAAAAATCGACCGAGAGCCCACGTACATGGCCACTGGGTCTGCGGGCCTCTGATCAGGCATTCAGGAAGCTCCATCGCGCTCTCTGTGGCTGGCAGAGAGCTCAACACTGACAAAGGGACACTGCAGCCGGGATGGGAATGATCTGGAAATCGCTGTGAATATTCCGCACCGTCCTTTTGTTCCATTGCAAATGACACCGGTCCCCCAGACAATAAAGTTTTACTATTTACTATTTAATCGCCCCACATTAAGCAAATGGAAAATGACATAAAAGAGCAATGAGATCAGCGTCAACATTTTATGCCGATATATCATTGGAATTACACCACGAAGTGTATTTCATTAGAAACATTTCGGTTATACTGAACACATCTGGGGATCTGGGGACTATGCAGCATGTAAATGTGAGAATTAAAAAAAATAAAAAAATAAAATAAAAAAGCACGCACACAGATTCTACAGAATCCAGATCAAACCGGCACATCAGCTGCTGTCTGGATCAGGCGCCAACTGTCAAATGACAGCCACACCGGGGGAATGAAAAGCAGCCTGGAAGGATGTGGGGCAGGGCTTTTCAGCCCGGTCCTCGGGAGACGGTCCATGTTTTTGCTCTGTCCCAGCGCCGTACCCGAGAGAGCAAAAACATGGACTGTCTACGGGTCCTGGGCAGCAGCTCGGATATACAGTGATGTGGAGGAGCACAAGTACATCAACCACCTGATCAGAGTGTCCATGTGTTCATTTAAAATAACTGAAAACCATTCTGCACTTCAATTGGACGATCGCAGCACGTCCGGTGCTTAATATCTTGATGCCGATTGGCTGTGCCTGTGACCCCGCCCATCTTGCCTCTCAGGCAGTGCTGTCTCACTACTCTGGCTACCCAACCCAAGACAGGCCTTTCGTCACCCAGACAAAGTCAAACTTCAGCTATGAGCTACGTCAAAGGCGGGAGTCCACTTAGCACCCTGGGACAGAAAGTCAATGCCTAGCTCCTTGATCTGGATTACTTCCATCAATAGCCAGTTTTACGAAAACATTTCAAAATGTTATTCGGAGAATAAGTCCATTAAGGATCTCCAAGACCCATTGCACATTGCACATCTACTATACCACCCCACAAGAAATGCCAATCAATGCAAAGGTGAATTACTACAATAACACTGCAGTAATTGTGTGACCTGCTATGATGCTTCAATAAAACACTATTAGAACTGACCACCTTGCAGTTTCACTTCACTGTGCCCTTCTTCTTGTACCTTTTTGGCAATATATAGTATACGGGATCATAAATCATGGAAATATACTAATTTCTGTTATATGTCTCAGAGTATAATTGCACTCAACCTTTCTGACGTTCTTGACTCCACATGAACAAATGAAGATTTTTTTTTAATGTCTGTTATCTATGTACAGGGCCAGCCACAAGACTGAGATAATTAGTTTATGTGATGCAGCAGTTATTTTTTTTATATATTCTCCGCGTGTTCGCAGCATATTAGTAATGGGCAAAATCGTCTTGCATCAATCAACCCGTCCATCCATCAAACTGCTTATCTAGGTTCCGGTGGGAGCAGCAAGTCATATAGAGGGCGTCATGACCTGGGAGAGTATCTGGAGGAACCAGGCGCCGCTGCAATAATTGGCATTGCCAAGTCGGTTCCGCCTTGTGATTCTGATAAAACAGGAAGGATCCTTAATGATAGTTGCACAATTCAGGTCGCAGGTCGCGTATAACGAATAATGACATATAACCACCGCACATATCTGATTCCTCTTTGAAGAACATCACCCTCCTCACACCGGGATAAATCAGCAGCTGCGCTCCCGCATTTCGCAAATGCCACCGCTAATCGAATAGCAATCATGGATATTTTAGACTTATTTTCAGTGCAAGTCAAACCAACGGTTTTCGTTACAGACTACCCGATGCTACTAATTAATGACAAAGGGATGCATTGCACCGTTGATTGTATTTGGAAACAACACAAAGTGTCAGTAAGAGTTTTTGCATGACCGTGTTAGCGCCTCTTTGGCTGCCCGTGGATTTAATTAATACTGATCGGTAACCTTGTAATTTGTTTTACTCAAACGTGGATGGTGATCATGTGGTGATGTCTGGCTGACGACTTGTTTGCTTTGGCTAATTGAGGGGGATTTGGGAAATTAAAACCGTAACCACATTACTATAAGCTTATTATTAGGGTGTTACTCAGTATGGTGTTATTTGAAAAAGAGTCGCGAAATCCAACAGATCCGTTAGCACAGCTACATTCTTAAAGCCTAAAATTTAAAAATATCTGACAAGGGCATGCTACAAACTTGTGTCGCTGCAATAAATGGTTTTGGCTTAAAATGAAAAATAGAAATTAACAGCAGACATTCTTCTTCGGTTCACATTATCATACGCTTACATTTTCCTTATACGGGAATGTATACCAATTACATAACATGCATTGATATTTTGTACATGCATAACATTTGTTTTGCAGTGTAATTTCCTTTCACGGTCAAAATCGCGAGTTCTCCACAATTTCGTAGGCGTATCCAAACGTCCGCTAAATAGCTAATCTGTACAGTATATTCGATAAATGGGCTGCATTTATATATAGCGCTTTTAACCAAAGCGCTTTACAATACATGCCTCGCATTCACCCATTCATAACCGCATTCGCACACCGGTGGGGGAGGCTACCATGCGAGGTGCCTACCAGCCGGGAGCAATTTGGGGTTCAGTGTCTTGCTTAACCCTAACCCTAACCCTAATGGTCGATGGTTACAGGAGGACCCGGGGCAACCCTCTGGTTGCCGAATGGTAGCACAACCTCCTGCACCTTCATCGATCGTGCAGGTAATAAATTGCAACAGCACGCAAGAATAATATGTTATATATATATATATATACACACACACACACACACACACATACATACATACACAGTACAGACCAAAAGTTTGGACACACCTTCTCATTCAAAGAGTTCATTACTTTCATGACTATGAACATTGTCGATTCACACTGAAGGCATCCAAACTATGAATTAACACATGTGGAAGTATAGTACATTACCAAAAAGTGTGAAACAACTTCCCAAGTTCCCAGAGATGCTTAGCACTTGTTGGCCCTTTTGCCTTCACTCTGCGGTCCAGCTCACCCCAAACCATCTCGATTGGGTTCAGGTCTGGTGACTGTGGAGGCCAGGTCATCCGGCGCAGCACCCCATCCCTCTCCTTCCTGGTCAAATAGCCCTTACACAGCCTGGAGGTGTGTTTGGGGTCATTGTCCTGTTGAAAAATAAATGATGGTCCAACTAAAACGCAAACCGGATGGAAATCGCATGCCGCTGCAAGATGCTGTGGTAGCCATGCTGGGTCAGTATGCCTTCAATTTTGAATAAATCCCCAACAGTGTCACCAGCAAAGCACCCCCACACCATCACACCTCCTCCTCCATGCTTCACGGTGGGAACCAGGCATGTACTGTAGAGTCCATCCGTTCACCTTTTCTGCGTCGCACAAAGACACGGTGGTTGGAACCAAAGATCTCAAATTTGGACTCATCAGACCAAAGCACAGATTTCCACTGGTCTAATGTCCATTCCTTGCATTCTTTAGCCCAAACAAGTCTCTTCTGTTTGTTGCCTGTCCTTAGCAGTGGTTTCCTAGCAGATATTCTACCATGAAGGCCTGATCCACACAGTCTCCACTCTGCTGCTAGAACTCTGTGTGGCATTGACCAGGTCTCTAATCTGAGCTGCTGTTAACCTGTGATTTCTGAGGCTGGTGACTCGGATGACCTCATCCTCCGCAGCAGAGGTGACTCTTGGTCCTCCTTTCCTGGGCCAGTCCGCATGAGAGCCGGTTTCTTTGTAGCGTTCGATGGTTTTTCCAGACTGCACTTGGGGGCACTTTCAAAGTTTTCCCAATTTAGCGGACTGACTGACCTTCATTTCTTAAAGTAATGATGGCCACTCGTTTTCCTTTACTTAGCTGCTTTTTTCCTTTACTTAGCTGCATAATACAAATTCTAACAGTCTATTCAGTAGGACCATCAGCTCTGTATCCACCTGACTTCTCCACAACGCAACTGATGGTCCCAACCCCATTCATAAGGCAAGAAATCCCACTTATTAAACCTGACAGGGCACACCTGTGAAATGAAAACCATTTCAGGTGACTCCCTCCTGAAGCTCATCAAGAGAATGCCAAGTGTGTTCAAAGCAGTAATCAAAGCAAAAGGTGGCCACACTTTTTGGTTATGTACTATACTTCCACATGTGTTAATTCATAGTTTGGATGCCTTCAGTGTGAATCTACAATGTTCATAAAGGAAATAAAGAGAACCATTTGAATGTGAAGGTGTGTCCAAACTTTTGGTCTGCACTGTATATATACAGTTTATGACTGCAAGGGTAAATGCATGGTTATAGTTGTTAGGCAGATAGGCCTATTTAATAACGCCACATTGTACAGTAAACAGAATAACCTCCAAAAAGGTGGGTCACACCCAGTTACCTGTGAGCCGGGGACCCGACTTTGATGTATGGCCGTGATTCGTATCATTCGGATCAAACACAACAGCTGGAGCCGCTCAAATGAGGTGAGCCTCCTGCTCCCGAGGGCGGCACCGAACGCCGCCGAGACAAAACGGATTACTGCCGGCAGCGCGGAGTATCTCCCGGGCATGCGGACAAGCGGGGGAGGAGGCGCGACCCCACAGCCCGCCGGCGCGGCACCCTCGGGATGCCCTCGCACGTGCCCCGCATTAAACGTCATTAGCAATTTATTTGCATTCGCCTTTCAGCAAAAATAGCGAATGGGGGGGGTGATAAATATGATGGATGACGATGGATTTCCCTATCTGGCAGTTTATTATCTACAGTAACGGTGCAATAAAAAAAGCAAAACATTGATGGAATCCGGGTCTCTCTCTCTCTCCTCTCTCCTGTCAACATTACGGGGCGGCACAGTTGGGAAGCATGATTCCGTAACGCCTCCAGAGTTATGTTTCCAAATTCTGCCCCCATTCTGTATGTGTGGGATTTGACTCCCCCCCCCCCTCCCCCCCGCCCCCCTTTCCGCCCCCCCGCCCTCCCCCCCACCCCCCCGCCACGCGCTGCTGCGCCCGCGCTCCCCGCGCTA
>JAABNY020000038.1:4323373-4335330 GCA_015164015.2 Brevimyrus niger
CCACCAATGTTCCACCCAAAGTTACGTCCTTAGCTTGATGCTTATTTTTGCTACAAACATAAGTTGTGTACAAACCTGAACCAGTCAGAGAAATGTACGAACTCTAAACACAAAAGCTGTAAAGTGTTACCGAGTGCAATAACGTACTCGTCTTGCTTAAACGTCAATAAACATTGTAGTCATTTCACAGGTTTCATTCTCCAGACGTGTATAAACTTTCCCAGTGTGTAATGTATTTAATTTTCCACATATTTTGCGTTTTTTGGGGTTTTAAACATAATTTGTTTTTATGAAAACAAATGAATTTCCTGGCCGATTCCATGTCTAATTATTGTTACTGGTTCATGTTTTAGGCGAACAGGAACCGCCTGTAATAGAGTAGATGTTATGTGGTATAAATATAGCTATCATACAAGTAGCCTTATGCTTTATACGATACGGCTTGCGACCCTTAAAGAAAGGCTCTGAAGTTATATAGGAATAATGCTTTTATCAGACTGGAATAGATTTCTTTCAGATTCCATTTGATTCCTATAGCAATCCAGCAAAATACAACCTTAACGTGATTTCAGTTGATGGCCTTGTGCTTCGGGCTTCAGTAGAAATCACCCTGTGGAGGGAAGTAAAAAGGTTTGAGATGGAAAAAGGCAAAGGCTTCTTTACCTGGGCTGGCTGTTTGATTCCTTATGGCAAAATGCTGCAAACCAATTAGGTTTAAAAATGGACCGGTCCTCCATTCTGTCTGCATGTTTTTAGTAATGCATTTCCTCTGAAGCCTTCAGTACTGTGGGAGTCACCCATACCGAAAGGATTTTACTCTGTGAGCTCCTGTACGCTACATTTTTAATACAATGGTTATGATAAATAATGAAATACGCTGATAGGCAGCAATACCGCGTTTTTCTGATGATTCACTTTCCGACGTTTATGTGTGTTTTCTTTTTCAGAACCAGAAGTTCACAAGAAGGCGCATGAGGAAAAGCCCGAGACGGAAACGATAGCGTTACCGAAAAAGAAAGGTAACGTCATGGATAGTCACAGCTATGGACTCGGTCGTCAGTGTCCCGCTTTAACGTGTTCATTTTGTTTCACTGTTATTTTATTATTCACACTTGGCGAATCTAATGAAGTATTCCACAGGCTCCATCATTTTTCATTATTTTCCCATTTAAATTTTTTTTTATTGAAGACAAAATTAATGCAGCGCAGCTCTCGGATGCCGTTGAAGAAGGGGCTCGAAATATTAAAACAGGATTATTCTAATAAGCAGCCGATTTATCTTTTGTATTCATTATATTATTCAGGAAATTGTCCCGTTTCAACCTTTTTATTCCCCAGAACACGAGGCCCCCGCAGAAGTGAAAGCAGAGCAGAAAATGGAGATTTTAGGTGAACGTCTGCTGTAAAACTTCACAGATGTTATTTAATAGTCCCTGTGTTTCGTGACAAATATTTCGAATATAAAGTATTTTTAATATGTCTGATGAGAAACAGGCAACATTGTACCCTACATTATACCCCACACACCCTACAGTATTTAAGACTACACAAAGAACAATACCCTTAACAACAATGGATGGTAATATAATTACTCAGAAACTGCTTTTCGCTGCGCTGAGTCACTGTGTGATTGAATTTAGCTTTTATGTAAGCATATTTTTAAAATCATATTTTAAAAATGCATTTTCAGAACCAGAAGCTCATGAAAAAACAACTTTAGGTGAAACTACACTGGAAGGTAAATTACTACCAAGCAGATTAATGTTTCTGCTACATGTGATGTAAAACAATGGAGAAAGTCGTTAATAAGTGGAAACAACCTTTTATCAGAGCCAGAGGTTCAAAAGGAAGTGCAGACGGAACTGAGAAAGGAGGAAGGTGAGATTACAATCTACCAGGCCCTTTTATATCAGTAAATATGGCCATTATATGAAATAGCTGCTCAGATTTCATGTCATTAAGGTAATGTGACCCTATGGGGATGTGTGGGTGCATGTGTCATCACTGTACAGTTACAATACAGCACAGCTCAAGTGTTTAACTTTGTTTAAAGTGTGTTGGACCATCTCTGTATTATTATAAATGCAATCATTTCTTGTTTATATTCTTTACCTTTTTTTTTTACAAAGATGTAGTTACAAAGGTATCCATAGAACTGCCAGAAGTGCAAGGTAATGATCAGTGATTTGTTGAAGTCATCCTCATTCTGCAAAATCTAATATTTGGTGTTATAACTTCATTTGGTGAGTGTTGACATGTAAAATTTCAATGGAACTACTCAAAATTACAAAAATGCATATTTTTAGAACCCGCTGTCGATGAAAAAGTCCATGTGGAACCACCCAAACTAGGTAATTTTTAATATTTCTTGCTCATGTATGAAATGATACAGAATGTGTCCATAACACAAGTACAATGTGTGTTATTGAAATTATATAATGCTTTCTGAATTGGTCCCTGCCTCATCCCATCCTGTTTGCTGTTTCCCCATTCAGCCAGCAGGTGTCTCTGGTCATTCCGTTCGATCCTGTGTTTAATACTTTCACTATCCCCAGTGTGTTACCCGGCTCCCTGGGCCGACATGTGCCTGAATGGGCTGAGTGTGCGGCTTAAGTCATCATGCTTCCTTTCCGTTGTGGACATTTTTTCAGTTTTGTGAGCCCCTTGTTAATCATGTTATCTTCGTGTGTTTTTGGTTTTTGTGCCTTGGTTTGTAATCATCCTTGCTTGCGTCTAGTTTTGTAGTTATGTCCTGTTTCACTTTTGTTCTACTAGTGTTTGATGCCTGAGTCCTTGGTGCCCCTTAACAACCCTCACCTGTTCCCTGTAGTTCCAAGTGATTTGTATGTAATTGGTAACAGCCCATAGCTGTCCCTTGTGGAAACCTCGTCACGTGTATATAAATGCCTCTCCATGCCCTGTTCCTATATCAGTCATTGTATCTTTGTGGGTGTTTATACAGCTCTGTTAGTTCTGTTTTTATAGTTCCCACTCGAAGGCTTGCTGTTTGCGTTCTTTATTGCATTTTTTCCCCCAGGTCTTTCCACGTGTTTTAGGTCAGTCAGTTCCTTTTGGTTTATCCTCCCAGCCTCTTGTTCTAACCCCCTCCTTGCCTCTTTGATTCTGGTTAAGAGTTTTCATATCCTGTATCGAAGCTGCACCCGGACGGTCACTCTCTCCTTCCCTGGCGAATGTGTGAATGGGGCCTAAATCCCGCATAAAAGCCCAACATGCCAAAATGTTCAAAAGCAGTAACACGGAGCATCACTTCTCTGCCTATTCAGAACCAGAGCTTCTCCAGAAAGAAGCTGCGGAAGAACCTAAACAGGAAGGTACTGTTTTGGGTGCGGATCCCCTTTCAGCATTCATGTGGGGTATGTAGAAATTAAAAAGAAGAATTAACATTGTTTGTATTTATTTATTCTTAGGGCCGGCGGTTAATCAAATCGAAGATGCTGTACTGCCTAAAAAGCCAGGTGAGCTCGAGGCTCATTATCTCTGTAAGAACATATAGCAACACAGATAATCACCCCAGATCAGGGGTAGAAATGCAAGCGGTACCTGGTTTCGGACGAGAATGCTACTGTCCTCTCAGTCCTAGTGTACCAGGGTACTGCTCAGCCTTTCTGCAGTGCCGTTTACAGTAATGCTTTGGACTTTCCTTTTGCAGAATTGGCTGCTGAGAAAATACAGGAAGAGGTTAAAGAGACAGGTAACTTTTTCATCGTTAACTACGATAAAAATTTCAAGCACGGTCAGCAGTTTATCAATCTTAATTGAATGTAAAGGGCTAATAACCTCCAAACCTGACCAGGGTAAGTGATTGGAAGTTGGATGGATGGATGGATGGATGGATGGATGAATGAATAAAGCATTAATAAGCAAAATAATAAGATAATTAACTAAAATAATCACTTGATACCAATGTTTTATTATCTCTTCCTTCAGTTGTTATTTCAAAGGAGCCCCCAATGGGTAAGATATATATATATATGTATATTTATTTATTTATTTATTTATTTACTTTTTTTAAAATGCTCAGGGCTTTTACTAAACCATTGTTAAGAGTTCATTACCTTCATTTTAATGCTAGTTTTGGTTGTTTAAGCAAACATTCACTTTTCGCTCACCTTCCTACCTTCATACTCTATCTATCTATCTATCTATCTATCTATCTATCTATCTATCTATCTATCTATCTATCTATCTATCTATCTATCTCGCTGGCTGGCTGTCAGTCTGTCTGGCTGGTTGTCGGTCGTTCGGTCTGTCTCGATATCTGTCTGTTTTAAACAGCCGTTTTGGCCTCTTCTCAAAGTAAAACATTTTTATATGCATGAAGAGAATTGAAAAACGGAAACCAACAGCAGAATGGCCAGCCTATCAGTGGCCCATTGAGGATCTGAAATGAGTTTTCTGCAGAGAAACCCTGGAAATAGCATTGGGGTATTTGAAAAGCTTTGCATGGTGTTACGAAGTATCATGTGACTGCAGTCGTGTGACTGTGTTGGCCTGGGTGCTGTACTATTGATGTACTATGGGAAAATGCTATGGAGGCACAACAAAAGCCAGTAACATTCTACAAAAAGCTGTCATAAATAAGGCGAGGCTGTTACGTAAAAGGCAAGCAAATTATATTTGGATACAGTCTTTAAGTCAGCTTCATTTCCCCCCCAAAATGCAGTCATGATAGGTGTAATCCGTTAGCTATGGATGTACCAGGTGTGACCGTTGTTTAAAAATGTACAGTTGGCATTTCGTAAATGCAACTCCACCCCCACCCCACCCCCAATTTTTAGGAGCAGCTGTTCCTGGTGAAGCACGTACGGCTGAAGGTTACAAAGTGGAAGGTACTCCGCCTGCTGGTCTGCGAATTATTTCTCAATAGTTTTGTCAGAATTATTTTCTGAGGTTCTCACATTTTTGTTGTTAATCTCTTTAACAGAGACAGTTGAACGGGGACCCGGAGGTAAAATTTGTATTCATTTTGCTATATCTGACAAAAACAACATCTTTAGTCTTTGGTTTATGTATGTATTGTTCAGTTGTTTTAGATTAATTAAACTGCAGCACAATGCTGTTATCATTGTTAGCTTAATTTTATCAAACATAAACTGCATAGGGGTCATTTAAAAGAGATGTCATGAAAGTTTACTGAACACGGCTACGGCGTATGGTGGTGATCTGGTATTTTCTCGGAACGTTAACCGCATCAGTAGTCAGGGACAAGTCTGCATGTCTCACCTGGGCCCGATCGTCATTTCATTTGCGAAATCGAATTCTCAGGTAGATTGGAGACATTGGCCTGTTTTATATCAGGCGGAACCTTCAGAGGCCCCGGAGAGCAAAATGCGGCAAAATCGAAATGGCAAAACGATAATGGAAATTCGAAAACATTTAAGAAACGCAGAAAACATCTTAAAGAAAACTAAAGACGGAGATCAAACAGAGCGGCGAGTTCGTCTAACGAAAGTCACGTTACTCGCCCGCCAGTAGCGATGGTCGTGCATGGCGTCCGTCAGTCGCTTGTTCCCTGTCGCTAACGTCTCGCCTCTTTTGCCGCAGCTCCACCTGCTGAGACCCCTGCTGCGGCGGAGCCCCAAGTCGCAGGTATTCCTGCGGCGCTTCAGCTTCGCGTTGCAGTTTCACTTTCACTTCCCAGGCTTCTCAGTTTGTCCCTGATTTCTTTTGCAGAGAAAGCTGAGGCAGAGCCGAGAGGTAGGGCCTTGACGCCACTTTCCTGCCGAATCATACAAAACTATTTCTGACGTTTTTGTTTGACGTATGTATGTATTTTTCTCCTGATATTTCAGGTTAATCGTATGTTTAACCTACATAATGGTGGTTAAGAATAGCTATCAGGTTTATTTTTACAGTTTATGAAATAGTGATTTCCTGGACCGCAATTAGTTCTTTTTTTCAGGAAAGCCTCTACATTAATACCTAATCGATGACTGAGAATAATGGGTTTTTTTTAACATTTATTGTTACTCATTTAGGTTTTTCACTAAATTAAGATTCAACATTATCAGCCTAATATCATATTTCAACATATAGTTTTGTAGATTCAATGAAATTTATTTTAATATAGCACCTTTCACAACGGAGTTGTCCCAAGGCTCTTTACATGGATGTGTCGTGATTCATTACAACATCATTAGAGAGAGTAATAATAGATTGGATTTATAGTGAATTAATATGTATTTGCATTAACGCATTTACTCTTATAACAGCAGGGACATTAGATGCAATTTATAATTTGACTCTATGCAAGATTTATCCGTTTTTTAAAACGGAGAGCCTGTTCTTGTTTATTTACGAATGATTTGTTCAGGGCCAGAGTCCCCTGCAGTACCACATATCACAGTGGAAGCTGTTGAGAAAGGTATTTCTGCATCTGTTTATCTACAAGTATTTTGGCAAAAAAGTTTTCGATGTGCAGCGTTCGACAATTTCTGAAACACTTTCTGTTGTGCCGTTGTCTTTTACAGTGAAAACTGAAACGGAAGAATCAAAAGGTAAAGAGCACTGGAGGAGCACTGGTTACCCTGGTTACACTGTAATTTATTCCCGATTAAACTCAGTTACTGCAAATGTGGCTTGTACTATGTACATCGTCTTGTTCTCTGCTTATTTTTCACAGAGACTGTGGAAGAGACAGAAACACAGGGTACTTCGATAGTGCTGTTTGATGCTCATGTGAAAAATCTGATCTCAGCTGCACATATACTGCTGTAAATCTGGTTTAAATTCAGAAATCGCCCAGAATCCAGTGTGATAATCCCACTGCAAACTCTTTTTCCTCTGCAGTACTTGAAGCTAATCAAACGACACCTGTGCACATACCCAAAGCAGAAGGTAAAGCGTTTATTCTGTTGATAAAATTCAGTCTGGTCAGGGTTCATTTTCACCTGACGAGTGCATATTCTTTTTTTCTGTCCTGGGAGGACCCAAGGAGAAAGAAAGGATGCCATCGTTGTTAAAAAAGAAATGATGCCGAAAATTCCTTCCTGTAGATTTAATCACTCTGATTTGTTGAACGTGAGGTACGCCTAGGGGTTCGACGCCTATGACTCTGGGTCTGTGTGCTTACAGCTGCGCCATGCAGACCCATGCCAGTGTACTGCCCTTCACCACCAGGCTGGTACGGTAAGTACTTCGGTAACAAATGGCAGATCCCATCCTTACATCAGTACAATAGAGGGCAGTGGTGTGCACTTGTAATTGAAAGGTCGTCGGTTCGAATCCCCGATCGGCAAGCCACTTCTGAGGTACCCTGAGGGAGGCACCGCCCCCCTGAGCACTGCGTCCCGGGAGCTGAATTAGCTTCCCCCTGCTATGTCACGATGTTACGTATGGATTAAATGCCGGGGACACATTCTGTGTGGTGCGTCGACAATGACGACTGATCTCTAAATTGTAGGGATTGACACATTAGGCACGGGAGGCATAATGGCTGCTACTCCAGGTAAAATTGTGGTAGATTTTACAATGAGGCGTAATTTAAGTACAGTGGTGGTGTGTGGGTCAGGACTCCCCTCTTTCTCTGTCCTGAGGGCCCATAATAAACGCCCTAACGCGGAGAGTGATGTCACCCCTGGGCCCGCGAACAAGACCCCTAACCCCAACCCCAACTCCCGGGACACTGCTAGCTCCGTTTTGCGTTGATTTTGTCAAACAATTCTGCTTAAAAAAATATAATAATGCAGGAAAATGCAATACTTAATTAAATGTAGATGTAATCAGTGCACATGTATATCATATATTTGTATTTGTTGATTGTTTGAAGCTGGTATGATGAGGTGATTGAGTTGGCTGTCTTCTTTGTACAATGCTGTTGGTTCCTTCCTTGTTCTAACAATGGAGCTGTCTTGAGTAAGATCCTGAAAGGGTTTTGCTGAGGCCTCACCTGATCTGTCCACCAAAGATTAATGAAATGTTCTATAATTATATCCCATAAGGCTACGTCTTTGCAACCACGGAAGATTTATAATCCTGAATATTAAATCATGACATCATTCAACTCAAACCGGTAAAACTGAAGAAAGTGTCATAGTTGTATAGATGAAGTTAAGTCGATTTTCAGAATCCCAGGACAGGTAGAGATGTGTTGCCCTCTGTGGATTTCTGACGGACTGGGGGATTTACAACGTACGTGTATTATTGTTTGCCGTGATGGTTTTTATGCGGCACAAATTCATTTCTCAATGAAAATTTCCATCATGAATAGAACCAATCACTGTGCAGCTGAATCCCTGATTAGCATCAGTTTTGCCATCATGCTATAATTAGGTAGATGCAATGTTTCAGCTCTCTTTGGATGTGTCCCATTGCCTTGGTTAAATCTGCCTCAAGAGTCCATGGGATACAGCACAGCCATTCAGCATTTAAAGGGAACCGCTTTCTGTTCACAGAATTTCACGCTGACAGCATCAGTAAGTCGAGGTTGTGCAAAGCTGAGCTGCTTAATGCGAAAGACAGATTTTGTTTTTTTTCGTTGCTAAATTGCAGGTGACAGTTGTAGCGATCTTGCGAGCTGTAATAAGAGGTCTTAGCCATTCAGTGACTTGATTAAAGCTGCCTTCGGTTTTGGGAGACCGGGGACTCGGCCGGAATGCTGCCTTAGGCTGCCCTCTGCTAAAAGCATATATGTCCATGGGGGCGGGGCCATAGGGACATTGGCCCCAGCTGAAAGCTGATTGGCCCCTGGAACCTCCCCTCCTCTGTCACTCACTGATTCAAAACATATCATTGGGTAACGATGAGGTCGGCCCCTCTGCATGACTTGTGGCCCTTCCAGCTGCTGGCCAAAAGCAGCGTGGCTTCTTAGGACCACAGAGAAGCTGAGTAACTGAGACATTTTCCATTCCTTTTACATTTAGCAAACTTGGACTCTCGTTTTATATTACATTAGGGTGGCTGCACAACACCGGTGGAATTGATTCATCATTTTACTGAGCATTACTTATTACATTAGACCCCAAAGCCCGTGGCTCATTCTATGCAAGGGCAGTAGGCAGTGTGAGCTGTCTGTGATAAAGGTCATTGTTTCAGGGACTAGGCGTGATATGATGCTCCCTGCATAGCCTCCCCGAGGTACATATTCCACTGATTTTTATACCTGGTACACTATTCTGGGCAGTCTGGTCTGTATTTTTTTAATACATCTGTGAATTCCCCTGCTAAATTCAGGCAATGCATTCAGAGCAAGTATACATGATGTCGATAAAATCAACTTGGAGGATTTTCTCCAGAGATGCATGACCAGGGTTACATTTTATAAATAAAAATATCACTCAGCTTATTCGCAGATCCCTGTGATTTATTGCACGGAGTATAATATCTTAGAGCATTACCAGCTGTTTGGTACAATATAACAAAACACCAAGCAGTACCTCAAATGTAGAATAACATCATAACTATAATATACGCTTATTCCCAAATAACTTGTCACAGGCCGAGATGCTCCACATTCTCTTTTCTAAGGTAAACTCCAAATAACTTTCCATTTATGGCCTTCCAAGAAATGCAGGGTATGTTTTCCTGACCAGCACCTAGAAATATGACACAGAACATAAACATAACAGGTTTTCAGATCTCAAACTTACATTAACCCTTACAGTGCAACACCTTCATTACTTCCCTCCAAACATTTCTGCCATACAAACTCAGGTTGATATATATAGCAGTTGGACACTGCTCCCTGCTGCCCTCTAGAGGCTGATTGTATGATCTTCTGAGCTCCTTCGCCTCCTGTCTCTATGGCTTTTTCGTATTGCCCCTGTAACATGAGTTTGCTGCCCTTTGGCCCAGTGACCTCACCTGGGGACATGGGCGATGGAGGTGCAGGAGGTAGCGCTACCGTTCGGCACCTGGAGGGTTGCAGGTTTGAGCCCCGTGTCCTCCTCACCCCATTGAGCAAGACACTGAACCCCAAATTGCTCCCAGTGAGCTGGCAGGCGGCTTCGCCACTGGTGTATGAATGCGTACGTATGAATGGGTGAATGCGAGGCATAATTGTAAAGCGCTTTGGTTAAAAGCGCAATATAAATGCAGTCCAATTACATGGGACATCTTGTGTTGTTTTTTTTTTTTTTTGGTACTACAAGTCAAGTCACAACTGCTGCTGTCCTCTTGAGGGATCTCTGGACGGTCCTTGTTGGACGTGTGGACTGTCTGGCAAAAATGTGGACTGTTTTTGGGGGGGGGCAGGGGGTTGGTCCTAGACGACTGGGTTGAGAAATGCTATGTTAGACCTATAATATTCAGTTACAGTTTCCGAGTATAGTTCTGGGCATAGTCTGCCCCCTACAGTTGAACAGAAATATGGCATTTAGTCCTGCTGCTTGAATATATATATTTTTTTTCCTGGTCTAAAAGGAAAATCTGCAACACCACTTCTAAAACTATATATTTCTATATATAGCTCTGGGCAATGTGTGCTGCCAGACATAAATGTTAGAAATAAGTGTTATCAGAATCTCTGTTTATTTTTCAGTGCATCACATTGTGACAGACAATCCATTTCCACCTACTCCAATGACAGGTATTTCATGCTAATGCTATGCAGCCCTAGCATAACCATGGTTGAAAGGCTTGAATGAATCTCCGAGAGCGGGTGGGTGATTTCTGTGCGGGTAGCTCTCATTCTTATGAGGCGAAACCAGCATCGGCGCTAATTTGTAAGCTTTTTATGTTCATGGCGTGGACTGGACCATAGGTACGTGTCTGAAATGCTTCACGACTAACGTTGGTGGACTTGACGGAAACCTGAAATGGGAACATTAATTCCTTATGCATTTGTTCCAGTTTCTGAAGTTCCTATTTTGACAAGCCACCCACTGCACCCAGCACTGCACCCAGCACTGCACCCAGCAGCTCCAGTTGCAGGTACAGCTGAAATAGCAGTATGCTGAACTGACCGAGCACAGAATCTGATCTTATACTGATTCCGGTTATTTTAATTAGATTATGTTCTTATTGCTGTTCTTGTTTCTTGCAAATGACAAAAATACACACATAAGTAGTATATTGCTTTTTCTGTACATTGTGAGATGAGATATATTATTATGTAACAGTAAATTTCTCTTGTTTTGATTAATAGAGTCAGTAAGTGCTTGCAACTGTATTTTTAATGATTTTTTTTTCTCTAAAGTTACAGTTATTTGTACTGTATGAACAAATACGGGTTCCATGATTAAAATTGCTGTCTTTTTTGCAACGTACATAATGCATTTTCTTATACTGGAACACATATGGCCATTTTTAAGCAGATTAATTGCACTGGTGCATCTTAAAATGCATCACTTGTCACTAAGCGTGTGTCAGGCTTCCGTGCCTCACGGTGACGTTGTCTTTCAGAGCCTGAGGCCCCCGGAGAGACGGAAAAGTCACCCCCATCCTTTAAAAAAGGTATTAATTATATAGTGTAGTGTACTACTCTGAAATCTATTCTATATAAGTAGGTTGTACTACACCTTCTGTTCATTCTCCTGTGTCTGTCTCAATCAGTATAGGGCATTATGAGGGGCACCACCAGGGGGCGATGTTTACCCTGGCAGACTCAGTGGGCCCAGCACTTTATAGGGCCCCTAACCTACTACAGAGGCCCATAGTCTGGGAAAATGTACCAAGGAGGGCCAGAGTTTCTGATTGGAGGTTAATATGTTACACTAGAAGTTCATACACCTTAGACCAGGGGTGTCAAACTGTAGTCCTTAAGGGCCGGGGCCCAGTGTAGCTTGGTTCTGTCCCTGTCCAACCACAAATGATTCAGCTGAAGGGCTGTGTGGTAATTAGCAGAAGGAGTTGAATTAGGTGTTGAATAAATCTAAGAATGTGCAGGGTTTCGGCATCCCAGGACTGGAGTCTGACACCTCTGCGATAGATAGATAGATAGATAGATAGATAGATAGATAGATAGATAGATAGATAGATAGATAGATAGATAGATAGAT
>JAABNY020000038.1:4345922-4359822 GCA_015164015.2 Brevimyrus niger
ACGACGGCACAGGGAGAACATGCAAACTCCACACACATGTAACCCAGGCGAAGACTCGAACCCGGGTCCCAGAGGTGCGAGGCAACAGTGCTAACCACTGCACCACCATGCCACCCCCTCCTCCCTAATTAGTTCATTCAAAAGTTTGGTAATTCCTCTTCCCCTTCTTTTAGGGAAAGTCGGGAAGACCGAGAAACCTGCGAGTAAGTATCACTGAGACACAGCCGCTGGCCTGCAGGGTCCAAATTCCATCAGCAGCACAAGGTCACGGTTAAAAAAGAAACAATAAAATTTGCCAAATGGAGAAGGGAGGCGCCATGATGGGGAATTTGGTACATCTCCAAGGAGGCGCCCTATCAGTGACAGATCGTTCTGTACCGACTTCTGCTCAGGTTTTATTTTTATCGCCGTTTAACCATCACTGGCTAACAAATGAAAGCAGCGCTGACTAAACACCGTGTGCAGGGCAGCACAGTGACTCTGTGGGTGGAGGTGTAACGTCCCACCTCCAGCGCTGACTCCTGCTTGCGCTCTGTGTGTGTGGATCCTTCGCCTTCTCCCTGGGTCTCCTGTGGGTTCTCCTGCGGGTTCTCCCGCGGGTTCTCCGGTTCCCGTCCGCAGTCTGACGACGTGCCGTTCGGCTAATTGCCGCCTCTGAAACGCCCACAGTGACTGTGCGGATGTGATGGACAGAGGCGGCAATTTCCGGTCCAGAAAGTAAAAATCCAGACCATGATTTACTTTCAACCAGCCAGTTGAGCATAAAGAGTCACAGGGACAGAGTACTGAACTGCTTGGTTGAAACAAAATCTTAGTCTGGATTTGTACTTTCTGGGCCTGAAATTTCATGCTTTCATTTGTTAGCCAGTGATGGATTAACTCCCTATCCAGGGTAGTTAGGTGATGGGTAGATGGAATGAACTATGCAATAATATTGATCATGCTTTGATTGCAGTGTTTGCTTTGTAGTCTTAAAAAACTTTATAATAATGCAGTTTGTGGAACTGTCAGCCTGTAAGGAGTCTGAAGATCTTGGCTGTTAGAAAGTCGCTCTGCCGGTTAAGTCGATTAGGTTGACCAAAATGAACAGTGATGGGTGGTTTTACCATGGATATTGGCAAACTTGCACCCTTGGATGAATAAACTGGTAGTGGATTGGCATTTTAGTCCCGCCCCCTTCCAGCTTCCCACCAATGGCTCTTCACTCTCCCACTGACTCCTTGAATCACAGCACACATTTAGGTCCCGCCCCCTACCAGCTTCCCACCAATGGCTCTTCACTCTCCCACTGACTCCTTGGATGACAGCACACATTTTGTCGCTTGGACTCACATCATGTGTGTGGTTTCATTACTGAAAAGATTTAATACATACGATCCTACTTTAATCAGATTAGACGAATGGTGACGTGGATTTTAGGAAAATCTCAGTTTTGTCGTTTTTTTTGTGTGGATTTCTGTTCCCCATATTTTATCCATTTCCATTGTGAAGAAGAATTTGGAATCTACCTCAGCTCAGCCATGTGATCTTTATCAATATAAAAGTCATTAATAACGCTGCCAAAATGCCACCATGCTGAAGCCGGCAGGTAATGCGATCAGTCAGTGACCGTCGGCGGACTGGCCTCGGCCCGTAGAGAAACACGGGTCTCTGAGCGCCGGCAGCTAGTGGGACGTCTCCGGCCGGGGCTCATTTCTCGTGAAGCCGAGAGATGAATCAGGACCTTTGAAACACTCACCTCCGTTCAGATTCACTTGTCGGCAGGGCTTGGGTGGACCGACGCTACAAGAAGCGTCTGTAATATCGGCCTTAGGCAGCGCCAAGGGCTGAAAAATGCTGTTCTTGTCCGTCTCTTGTTTATTTACATAGCTACGGAAAAAAAGTACCGTTTAAAAAAAAAAAAAGAAAAAGAAAAGAAAACTATTGCTACAATTAAATTGGCTCATTTAAGATTCTGTTGCTGCTCTTTATTCCTCTGATTTCTAATGAGAAAAATTACCAGCAGTCCTTCTGATCCATCATCCCCATACTAGGATAATTGTTTCTTTGAAGCGCTTGCTTGGCTCGTTAGGGAAAAAAATATGGACCTAGTGACATAATCCATACTAAATATGAAACAGTCAGCATCTTGGAAAATGACTTAAATAGTCTTTAATGAATATTTTAGATACCCAAAAGGCTTTTCAAAAATTATATGGTTAACTTTATTTCCTATTCCTATTGCATCAATAAAGCAAAATTTAATATCTGGCCTGTCTTGACTTGTTGGTTTCCTGCTGCTCCTAATATTCAAAATATCAGCTCTGTTGTGTGTTTCGAGCTCCTTTACTTTTACTGCGTCCATTATCTTCCCACTGGGGTAATTACCGCAGAGACCAGGGGCTCTTCTCTCCTGTGCGTCATGCACTTACAGGCCCGATGGTAGATATTTCGGAGGAGCTTGCATTGTTCGGTGAAAAATGTCTGCCGAAAAGCATCCTGGGATATCAGGACAGCTATGTATTATTTATGTTGTTTTGAAAGATAGAGGCGGCCCGGTCGTTTCAGACGCTACCGCGTGAGCGCGCTCCGTGAGCTGGGCACATCCTCCAGGTCCCTCTCCTTATTGCTTCTTTGTTCCCTCATTCCTCCGCTGTGCTTCGTTGTCGAAAACAGAAGCTGAGCCTTCGGGGCGGGACAAGGTCAAGCCCGAACCTGGTGAGTGTGAACGAAACAATGAACGAATGTTCAGCCAGCTTCTTCTGGGCAGGTTGAAGTTGTATCTCTAAGAATGCACAGTTGTTTGGAGATTTAGCGGGGGGGGGGGATCTGATGTCTGTACCGGGGCGTGTCACCCAGATCACCGTGACAGCAATTTGCTAAGTGAGTTTGGAAATGAATGGATCGACGAATCAATAAATCTGCAGCACTCCAGGGCTTCTCTGCTTTAAACTGTATGGACACCGTTGTTTTTGAGACAAAGCCCATGTTTGACGTCCATTTATCTCTCGCTAATTCAGGCAAGATGCCCTACTTCCAGTGTGTGCTCCTGAGCTCCCAAAGTTCTGCGTACCCCTTGCGGCCCCAGAGTCCGGCCCAGAACCCAAAAGCCAAACCCGTGAGGGCCAGAGCGGCAGGTGTCTAGGACAGCGCCACCTACATGCCGGGTTTGTATTTGGCAGCCTGTGTCTCGCTGTGATGGCTGGGGTCTCTCTTTGAATCCATCGCCATGATCCAGCTGGGACACTGGCGTCTTGCGGGATGTTGACCAATAACAGAGGACGACCAGGGGGGCGGGGCTAAATGGCTCAGGCTTTTCCTTTGTGTTTTTTTTTTCATTTTCTTGACCAGCCGGATGTCTGTGGCTGATAGGCCGCAGGGATGAGCAGGCTTTCACTACAGTGCTGTTTGGGTGTCCCCCCCCCCCCCCCCCGTTTTGGTGGTTTATAAATGTCGCGAAAACACCGCGATATGTCATAGTCAGACACCTCAGGTGACATCACTCAGACCTGATCTTACATGGTTCAATCTTTAGGTTGAAAGGAAAAAAAAATTGAGAAATATTTTATATATATATGATATAAATGATACATAAAATGTTATATATTGTCCACCATTACATGTATATAACACATATTGTATATAAGATTTAGCGGTTATAATACGTAGGGCATTGACAGTTCATCCAAATATGCCTCAAAATGGACATTATCTATTAGGGTACATTGATTTCTTTGCAAATTCAGGGCTGTTCTGCACGGTGCATTTGCTGACAAGCTGGCATGGCAGTGCTAGTATATCAAGGGTGTAGAGACGCATCCCTGCCGAGAATGTGGGAGGACTGTGTGTGTTTAGGGGGGCGGGGGGGTCGGGGCTGATTTGCACCCCATCTATGCTGAATCCAAAGCTACACCCTTGTAGTATATAGTCGCAAGTTTAATTTATTATTTTGTAAATGTAAATATAAAAATTGCCTCTTGAAATATGGCCCAGCCTTGTTACGCTTGCGCTGAAAAGACCGTGTCTGTCTTCTCCGTTGATGTGTCCATGAGCTTTGAATCTGTTATTATGTGCTATGGGTAATTCCCAAAATTCTGCGTACGCTAAATGCTTTAAAGAAGGGGGGAGAAAAAAACCACTTAAAATTCATGATTTGCACATGTTTGCACCATGGAAAATAAAGGCATTTTTGCGAAGCCTTTTTTTGTGTGTCGTTTGACATGGGGTTCAGTGTGGTGTCAGTGATTATTGAGAAGCAGTGAGGAATGGTTTGCTGTTACCCTCATGCTTCGTGATTAGCTTGAAAAGTCTTTAGGCGACGGACGGAGGGGTTTGCCTTGGACCGCATGTTATCCGCATGCATGGAGGTATTTTAATTTCTCGCTGCTAAATGCCTGGACTGCTTGGCAGGTGGCCGCAGTCTGCAAAAAAACAGCATCTCCTTTCCCTCACTTTTGAAATAATAATAATAAAATGTTATAATCAAACAAGGAATGCAGCTCAAAGTCCTTCGCATGTGAGATTTAGATTAAACCGAAACACAGAAGCAGTCAACATAGAGGACAATGAAATTGTCTGAATAAATCTAAGTAAAATGAATAAGCGAGAGTCAATGAAAATGAAATTAAAAAAGAAATAAAATACAGTAAAATATAAAGACACAAAAAGTATAACGTTATAAAAGTATAAGCTGCGAAAATAAATAATATTGTATTTTATGGATGTAGCAACAAAACAGTGCTATAGAAAGAGATAACAGGTAAAAATAAGATTGACGATCTTATAAGCAGGGAAACTGCCAGATTCAAGTTCAACAAATTCAGACCTGCCTTTGGCTTACAGCATGTAATGAGAGCTCCCCACCAGATGTGGCGCCGTTTGCGTGCATCTCCAACTTGAGTCACGCCTGATGCCGTTTGGTGTCTCCGTGAGGAACACTGAGCAGAGAAAGACATTTAGAATAAGCGGCAGACACTGTGACAGGCCGGCCGAGCTGCTGCTCATGCTCAACTCCTGGGCATTGTGTACGTCTGCGCTGTCTGCTCATGCTCACCTCCGTGTATGTCTGCGCTTTCTGCTCATGCTCACCTCCGTGTACATCTGCGTTGTCTGCTCATGCTCACCTCCTGGGCATCGTGTACGTCTGCGCTGTCTGCTCATGCTCACCTCCGTGTACGTCTGCGCTGTCTGCTCATGTTCACCTCCGTGTACGTCTGCGCCGTCTGCTCATGCTCACCTCCTGGGCATCGTGTACGTCTGCGCTGCCTGCTCATGCTCACCTCCGTGTACGTCTGCGCTGTCTGCTCATGATCACCTCCTGGGCATCGTGTACGTCTGCGCTGTCTGCTCATGCTCGCCTCCGTGTACGTCTGCGCCGTCTGCTCATGCTCACCTCCTGGGCATCGTGTACGTCTGCGCTGCCTGCTCATGCTCACCTCCGTGTACGTCTGCGCCGTCTGCTCTAGCTTGCAGGGAGATGACCGGCGCCCTCTGCTTTTACATGTGATAAATGTGTAATAAATAATGATTATGCAAATTAAGGGTGCTGTCAATTAATATTTCCACGGTGTTCTTTTTTATAAAAAAAAGAAGTGGAAAATTATTTTTACAGAGACCACACATGCTTAACTGCATGGTGGTAGGAGTTACTGTCATGGGAAACAAATAGAAAAACAGATATTTTTTAACTGTTATAAGCCTTGTACAGTAAAAAAAAATAAATAAATAAAGAAAAAAAAAACTCAGAGACATTAAAACTGAAGGACCTTTAAAGTATGTTTAAAATCTAGCGACGGTGGATTGTTCGGGTCCAGAGAGTAAAAAATCCAAGCCAGGATTTTGTTTCAACCAACTAGTTGAGTATAATGTGATTCTGACTCTTTATAGTCAACTGGTCGGTTGAAACAAAATCCTGGCTTGGATTTTTTACTTTCTGGACCTGAAATGTCCGCCTCTACGTGGCTTCTCTGGCCCTCGCAGCAGAGCCTGTAAAGCAATAGACATCTTCCTTTTTAATGGAGAGGAATATGAAGGACTTCCTCGTTTTAAAAACGGATATGTCTGTAACGTAATGATGCGGCGACGGTGACGCGCCGATAATGTGTCCTGTTCGGCGTGATGTCAGGGTCGTATGAATAATGACACACGTGCCATTCGGCCTTCGCTCGTGGAGCAGTCGCCGGGATTGGCGGATAGGGACTGGCTGGTGAGCTGGAGAACCAGTGTTCGCTCCAAATCTCTGCCCATTCAGACGACGGAAGTAGCTTAAAATCACACCCCCAATAGGTGCAACAAGGCCCCGGGTGCGATACACGTCGATGCCTGAAAAGTGATCTCACGCTCTCTCATCTCATCCTTACCTCATTCGAAAGTAAAATAGAATGCCATTATTTCTTTTCTAGTTAAATTAATTGATTTAAATAGCTTCTGTATTTTATGCATGGCAAAAATTTAACAGGCATGTTCTTCCAAGCTTCCCGGGTTTGCCAAAGAACTTGATATTTGTTGTCTTATAAAGAATTTCCATCCAGTATATTACTGATATTACGGTATTACTAATGGAAATGATGGTGCAGCAGGGGCGTAGGATATACAAGTTGGCTTCATTCCCCCCCCTTCCCCAATAAACAGATGTTTTTCATTTAAATTATTATGTTTGTCCCCCCATATCAAATACTCCTACGCCAATATGTGCCAGATTTCTCGATTACTTAATACTTGCGAGTGTTTACATACTTTATAAATCTGTGTCCTTTTTTCGCATGTAATACTTGGCGATATATGTAATATGGCCGCCAGTCGTGCTGTTGTGACCTGACTGTCTTTCAATATGGCAGCCGAATGCTGCTTTTTATTTCTCTACTCTGGCTGCTCAGACTCGTAATTGACCATTTCTCTCTCTCTGAGGGGGAGTACGAGTTCAGCGCTGTCAAAATACATCCGGCTCCTTTATTCCCTTAACCACTGATTGTCCTCCACGATTTCTAATCATAAGCGCAATCATTTAAAGCTGCGAGCTCATCTGGGAGGGACATTATGCGTCGTGTTCCGCCTACTGCACCAAAAAGACCTACTGTTTTTAGTGGTTTTCCAGTTCATCTGCGCAGGCAGTGCTATTGGCTGCTTCATTGCATGATTTGTGTGCTCAACTTCTAATCTTGTATGTATTTATATTTCACCAATTGAATGTAAACACACTCACACACACACACACACACACACACACACACACACACACACACACACACACATAATGTATCTATCTATCTATCTATCTATCTATCTATCTATCTATCTATCTATCTATCTATCTATCTATCTATTCATTTCTGTGGGCTTAATCCCAATTATGACGACCTTAACCCCAACCCAGACCTAACCTTCACCATAAGTAACCAAACGAAATGCAAGACTTTTGACGTTTGAATGCATTCACAAATTTTTTATATTTTTATGATACTGAGTGTCCTCTTTAGTGGGGACAGTAAAAATGTCCCCACAATGTCAAAATAATAGGTTTTTGATCCCCCACAATGTGGTAAATACAAACCCACATGCACAAAATGCACACAGACAAGTATGAGTATTAGAATTATTAATGTGTCATTTGGTTTCAGTCAGCGTTTTGTGCTTTAATTACAAAGATTTTTTTCGGCAGATTAACCAAAGAAATGTTTTGTCCCTCGGTGAGCTTAATGCTTTGGTTTTAATTAAACATATCAGGTGTTCTTTCTGTCTCAGTGTGATATAAATAAATGGTTTTTTTTTTATTGGTTTCAGTACAAAGTTCTGTGCTTTCAAACACACAGCCCTTTGGTAAATGCTCTGATAACAAGTGTTAAACTCTTAAAAAAAAAAGTCTTTCAGATTTATGTATTTCCTTTGGGCGTCATTTCAAAACGGATCTGCTATGTAATGAAATGTTAAGACCATTAAAAGGTCGTGGATACTGATGAATGTATAAATTGATTGGTTGAAGTTCCCACTGAGATGTTTCTAGAACGTTTTTTCCCCCCCTTAAAAACATGCAGTTGATTTATTGGCTAATATCTGAATGTATGCTTAGCATGATATTTGTTAGCTGTCAAAATATTGCGGTCTGTGATTTATATGCATTAATAAATGTAAAGATCTGGGTGTTGAAGTGCATACAGTCCGTGATTAAAGCTTTATGAAATAAAAAACGCAAATGTTTGTCTAAACATTATTACTTTTTTATGGTTTTTATAAACATTTTTCTAGATTTGGTTGTACATGACATTTATCATGAACCACTATTCTGCCTACTGATCCTTCCATATTCTATATTTATATTAAATATTAAATATGAAAATCATTGCTGCTGTTGCTCAAACAATGCTGTAGGGCTTGAAAATGCATTTCTCTTTTTTTTTTAACACAAACTTTGGCAGCATGATTCTCATTCCGACTCTCAGCGCTGAATAACTATCCGGTGACATTTCCCCAAGTTGCACCCATATTTCTTTTTATTTATTTTTATTTTTTCTTACTAAACGTCATTATTCTCGTAAGACTGGCAAGTGCCTTTCATGCCCGTATTTTTGTGTTCTGTTTTGCATTTATATTAAGCACAGTTTTGTCTCCTCTGCAGTACCCACATATATATAGCATGACTGGCAGAATTTCATCTTGCCGATACCATCTGTAGTTTTAATTGAATCAGACCCATTAAGCTCCAGGAAGGGGGAGGGGCTTACTTTGTGTCCAGTCTATTTCATCTCTCCATCCATTTAATTCCTTGTAGCACTTGGGTCCCCAGACCATGTTTATGGTGTTCAGTAAGAGGGCCCCGGAATAATTTAACCTCAAATCCCAATGGATCTCCGGAGATAAATAACAATAATGTGAGCTTGCAGTACCTCGTTTCAGCCAGCGGTGGCGCTGCAGCACAGCCCAGGAGGCTCGTGTCGGCCCGCAGAAGGGCCACCTGAAGTGGGTCGGCCATCGCAGTGTGCTCGATGTCACAGCTGATGCGGCGGTGGCCGATCAGCGGCGGTCAAGTGGCGGCAGGTGCAGGCTGCCTCTGGGGGCCCGGTGACGTGGTCCTGGGGGAGCTGGCCAGGCTGCCTGAGGTCCTCCCACAGGTTCACACTTGGAAACCATGCTGAAGCTGGCGCCTCTTCCAGGCCGTTAACTGAACTGTGTTCCCCGGTGAGGGATCGCCCTCATGCTGCTGTGAATGTCGCTTTTATAGTGCTAAAACGGAAACGGACAGGTTCAGATCTATCAGGAATCAACAGTTTAGGAGAGAGATGTTGGGGGGCGCAGTTTTAAAATTTTATTTCCGAGGTCTAATTATTGTGGGGATTAATTAAGCCAAATTAGATATTGGAGGGGGGGGGGAGGGGAATGTCCTTACAGTGTTTACCCCCCTGTCTTTTATGGTGGTTTGTAACAATGTCAGAACATTGTGCACTTCCCTGTTGTGTCCTTTGGGGGCGCTGTGATTCACCAGCGTTCATATTCCATGAGAGGAGAACGATGCCCTGGCAACAGCAAGTAAAACAGCAATGGCTCTGGGGGGGGGGGTGCTTGTTAATAGCTTTCAAAACTGCCTTACAGCATGGAGGCCGCTGCTCTGAATGTAGAGGGTGCTGATTATCCCCCAGGGGCTCCGAACACCTCATAGGCCGGGGAAGACGCACCTACAGGTGGGGTACCGTGGCGGTCATACCCCAGCCGGGCCACAGGGGGCATCGACGTGCTCGCCCCGGCAGCCAGCTTATTTCAGAGGGATCCAGGAGGGAAAAGGGCAACGACTGAGGCTCCAGCAGCGTTCCTCAGAGGAGGCCGTCCCTGCCTCACGCCCCCGGGTCAGTCAGGCGGCATCTCCGCGCCGTCGGAGCGTGTGTGAATGTGAGCGACTCAGGGACACCTTGTGGATGTCCTCAGTCGCTCGGTGGGAGACTGGCTTTTCTTTCCCATCCGGAACGTAACCTTGCCGTGCGCCCCTGCACTTCCCAAGACGCCGACAGCTTCAATAAATAAGCTGATATGGAAAACCTGAGCTAACAGCCCACAAGCTCATGCGTTACGGGCGGCTTTCATGCAGGATCACAAAGGGATTCAGGTCAGTCTCCTCCTGGGACCATAAGCTTGACAATACAGTATATATGCCTGTTACAGGGATGGTATTTAAGGAGAGATCATGAAAAATGGCCACTTTCAGATGAAAATCATATACGACCTCATTGGGTAATAAAATCACGGCTTTTCCTTTATGATCGTGGGAATTTTACTTAAACAAAACTGTTCTGAGGGCAGAAAGAAAAATGATTGCTTCAGAGAGATAACCAATCAGGAGTCCAAACAATTAGGTGGGACCAAGATATCTGGTTGGTGCTGCCTCTTTGAGTTAAATTGACCCACCTTCTCTAGAATCTGATTGGTTATCTCTCTGATCCAATGAATTTTCTTTCTTCCCTCAGCACATGTTTCGTATAAGTAAAACTCCCAAGAGCTTCATTTACCCAATATAGCTTAAAGTAAAGGCAAGGATCAGAACTTACTTGCTCGAGAGATTCGAACCCACAACCAACATATCACAAGTAGAACGCTAGACTTGTTGAGGCGCTGGAGCACCAGGCTCATGCAGAGAGGCTTTAGGTTTAATAAGCAGGCGGGTGGGAATGGTCAAGACAGCCGTGACCGCCGGGATAAACCTGCTGTGATTTCCCTGCGTTATCCCTCCGCGGGACCAGCTGGTCCCCAGGTCTCCCAGGTTCTGCTTTCCCTAGAAACCTGTGCCGTGGATATTCATGGGTCGTGTTCCAGACAATAAGTTATAAAACCCGGTAGCAGAGGGACGCTACTAAAGCACAGATGCGCCAACATTGGCATCTGTCTCCATCCTCTTTCATAACCGACTTTCCCTCTTTTTTTTTTGTTCTGCTTTGCCGCTGAATCGTATGTTTAGAAAGTGCTCTATTCATTTACTAAGTGCTCCAGGGTAGTTATAGTGTCCATTCAGTGCCGCTTAAAAGGCCAGCCAGCTGTCGGCGACGGAGCTGCAGGGATCCTGAGAGGCACATGCACCTCGAACCCTGGTGACGGGGTTTAACGTCATTTACTGGGGCAATGAGGGGACATAACAGCAGGTTCCCCGTGGGATTTGGGCCCAATCAGGAGAACAACAGAGGAGTTGAAGTGAGAATTTGATGGGTTATGTTTCCACAAAGGGGAAGGTGTGAGATCAAGTCCAAACAGGAAAAAAAAACTCATATCAAAACAACTCTGTTTCCCAGTGATTTCAATATTTATTTGACATTTTCGTCATTCGCGCATTTAAATTACATCATATATGTCTGAAAGTCAACTTCGCTGACCTTTAAACAACACCCCATACTTCAGTTCACGACTGCAGCTCCAAAATCTCCCACGCATCAGTTAAACCCTTTGCCCGTTTGCTAGATAAGACACAAGGTGACGGACGCCGGAGAATCAAAAAGGCTAACTACAACCGAGGTATGCATAATTGTTCAAAAGAAAAGCAAACGAAAGCAAAATGGTGTTTAGGAGGCAATGCAATGTAATACAATAATCTATAACATTTTTCAAGGGGGGGGGGGCTGCTTAAATTAACACGGATACTTTTGTTTTCAAGCACTAAGCACTCTTTGATTAAAGAATAATAATCTATAGGCATTTATCGAATGTTAACGTGTTGATAGCTATAATGAATGAAGGAAATAGTACAGGACAGAGAGAGAGATCACCGATGAGGAGAAGGGCGATGCAGCGTGATTCGCTGATAACAAAATAATCATCTCTGTCGTGGAGAGATGACCCAAAAATATGGGTGAGTATAACAGGAACTCATTAAAAATACTTTCAAACCAGGCCAAGATCTTCTGAAAGACACATCTCATCCCTGAAGAAAATCTGCCTTTAAAATACTCACTTAATTCAGTTATTCATAGCATCTAAGTTTCATCCACATTTTTATAGGTCACAACTCTACCTTTATTAATATGGTCCGAATGTCTAACACTGATAATATAGATTAGCACCCTTTCAGCCTAGAGCAATAGAAAAAACGTCCTTGGAAATTAAGCGCGACTGTACCGTTGTCCAGTGAGAATCCTGATGGATCCTGCCAGATTCTTGCTATTAAAAAAGTCCTCACCAGCTTCGACCGCGGCAGTCACTGTGGTTCTGGTGCCTTTTGACCTCACCGCGGTGCCGCATCAGCACAGAGAGTCCTACACCCGCGACAGCAGACAGAAAGCGTGAGCGCCACATCGAACTCCAATACCCAGAATGCAGAGCGGTTGCCCAGATCTAGGAAAGAACAGGAAGTGTGTTCCACGAAAGCCCAAGCATCAACCCTAGATCATATGCGTCCTGACGGTATTATACATTATTTTACATAGTTCAACGACACGAAGTGTGAGAAAAATAATATTTCTATCTTTATATTTGATATTCAAGTAACATTCCACGCACTCTTCCGTGCATTCCCACGTGGCTGGTCTCCCCCTCCAAACAACGTAATCATCAGCACTATAGACTAGCTACTACTCTGTAGGAGCAGATGTGTTCAATACCAGCATTAGCTACACGGCTAAGTAGCTACAGTGTCCACCGTCCGTCATTCGAATGCCAGATTCTGCCATTGAAAACGCCTCCCAGATCTATTGGGCTGGATCGATAACATGTAGGTATAAGGCCTGCTATCCTAACATAGAGAACGGTATTGCCCTTTAATTCTTTACTAAAAATAAAAGCCTGCTCCATTTTGCTATGGATCCAGACATGACTAATTGCACAGTTTGAGCTGGAAAAAAAATAATATGCACATATCCATGTTTCTCAATGAAAACAATTTGAAATAAAAAAAAGGTAAATATCTTTCTATATTGATTACGTGCTTTGAGAGATACACCAGACACCAGGAGACACTGATACTGTGGACCAACAGTAAAATGTGGTTTTGCTTTCTGTGTTGGGAACGATAGTAAAATATAATTTCGGTATCTGTGAACTGAGGATGGCACGCGTTCTCTCGCTCTGATTAATTGTGGCATCCTCAGTGTCCCTTCGCTATACAGGAAGAGATGCTGTGTGACATAAAAACCTGATTTACTCTTTCACGTGCCCCCGAATGGACAGAGATGAACCGGCTTCTGCTCATCTCCGAACCATCTGCAGAACATCGGCGTCCCTCACCGTTTCACCTCTCCGTTTCACCTCTCCGTCTCCTAACATTGATACTGCCTCACTGCTTTATGTTCCACGTCTGCACTATTTCCGCTCAGCCCGCTTGTGCCTCAACGATGACCCGCCACGCAGTTTGATTATGACAATATTAATTATTACTGTTGTCGTTATGCTAATCCTGAGCTGAGCCTCTTCACTGTTTTATGCTACAGCCCTCAGCTCGCTGTCTCCCGGCCCACTAAATATTTCACGACACGCAGATTATTCACATCAGTCTACCCGAGTATCTCATCCACAATGACGTTCGAATCCCACGCCGAGGTCGTATTTACATCCCAAAATTGGCACTTGACAATGAGTTACTGACTGCACCTCTTCCGCTCTGTCCACACCCAGAAAGCCCATGGCATTAGGCCCAAGAGCTGCTCTCCCTTTCTTTAGGATTTCTGTTCGTTTGTCCGGGGAACACGGGGCGCCGTTTCCGCGGCGACGGCGGACGGCGGCCGATTAGTCCAGCGAGAGCAGCGGCTGGATGTTGTCCTCCTCGCCGGCGGCCTTCTCGGGCCTCTTCAGCACGCCCGGCTCCACCACCGACTGCGACCTGCAGGGGGCAGCAACGCACGAAGCACGTCACACAGGGCCGAACTTATCAGGGATGCACTGGCATGGCGGGGGGGGGGGGGGGGTGCGGCGGGGCCAGAAAATGATGTCGGGGGGGGAGTGGGGGTGGGGCGGGGTGGGA
>JAABNY020000038.1:4359922-4375228 GCA_015164015.2 Brevimyrus niger
TTGGCACCGGGGGGGGGGGGGGGGGGGGGGGGGTTATACAGCCGATCATGATGACTTCAAATGACTAAATGTAAGGCAAACAAACAAACCTGCAGGGGGAGTGTTTCACACCGATGGAATGGAGTATGAAAAATATATCTTGCAGGTGAATTATTTAAGGCAGAGTAAGCTTAATATTTAAAATGACAAAGCAGGAAGCCCAATGCTGGAAGCCCAAAGCAGGAAGCCCGAAGCAGGAAGCCCAATGCTGGAAGCCCAAAGCAGGAAGCCCAAAGCTGGAAGCCCAAAGCAGGAAGCCCAATGCTGGAAGCCCAAAGCAGGAAGCCCTTGCAGAAGAGAATCAGGCATGAGTGGTGGGAAGCGGATCTGATTTGTACATTCAGCAGGTGGTACCACACCACTGTGAAGAGGATTATTGTGCTTTTCAATGGAGCCCTCACAAGCATGCTCTCACTAGAGAGTGCTCCTCGTGCAAAAGGTTGAAGCTTCTTGCTCCAACTTGTGCAGCAGATTAGTGAGATTTTATCCATCTCTAAGGGGAAAGTGGGCTTTCGACCGACCCCACTTGAGACCGACTTGCTCTCCATGCGACACACAGAGACATATGCAGCTGAGAACAAACTTGGGGGGGTCACAGTGCAAGGCTGGCCAGTGCTCAGCCCCCCCAGGAGCATTTGAGCTGTAAGGACACTGCCCCAGAGCCTAACAGGGGCATCGGTCTTCCAGTCCTGGGATTCAAACCAGTAACCATATGATAATAGTCTAAACATACTGAACCACACATAACATCTGCACATTACATAAGTGTTAAAACAGCCGAATAATAGTATCATCCAGAAACATTTGAACCCAGAACTAGCTAAAAGGAATGTTGGTCATATTCTGTGGTGACTGTGTGGAGAATGTGGATTTGGGGCCTGGTTCTCCACGCAGAATAGGGCCTCCTGTGTCATGCAGGAAGCCCACACCAGCTGAAGCGAGACCATGACAACGCATCAACGCTCTTCCCATTTTTGACTAGAACTTTCCAGGTGTCCAGCAGGGCCATCCCCAGGTAAATAAACCACAACGATTACTGAGCACCAATGCACTGTGGCATGACAATGTAGAATTTTGGCCACAATTTGCCGGGGGTGATGTGTGACGTGGACTTGGCTGCGGCGTTTCTATTTGAAAGGTCACGGGTTCAGATCTCAGTGTCAACAGAGTCGCTGTTTTTTCATTGGGCCGCTAAAGAGGCCTGTTAATCTCTCAATGGTCCAATGCCAACCCTGCTTTCTCTCTCCCTCCCAAACAAAATTGATAGAAAAAAGCATTCGGTAGACACACAAAATGTGAACCTTCCGTCCTATTTCCCATATAACTTCCCATCTTAAGGGGGGTCTACGAGCCCTCCCACTGACCTCTTCATGGTTTTGGGTGACAGGTCTTTCTCCAGGTCCTTCACGGACAGGGTGTACGACTCGGGGCTGTACTCAGGCTCCTCATCGTAGGCGTGCTCCAGCAGCGTGCGTGCCCACGTGCCCATGTCATAGGGGGGCAGCATGCCCCCCAGCTCGGAGGGTAGGATCTCCGGGTGGATGAGCTGGTGCAGACTGTTCAGGTTGTTCCCGTGCATGAATATCTGCGAGGGCGGTGGGAGAGAAAAAGACGCACGTCGCTCGTTCTGCCACGACCGGCGCCCAAAATATATAACCAGATACCATTTTTCAAGAATACCCAAATATAACAAGAGCCCCTGAATATTTATGGGTGTCTTAAAATATCTTAACGCCCTCTCATTCACGGACCCTCCCAAGCAGCTACATTGCATTAAAGATGTACTTTTGCTGCATAATAGATACCAATATATCAGTGTTTATTAATATTTCATAAAATTTAGCGATACTTGGATAAAAGCATGGACTCATAAAAGCGTGCTTGTTGATTGCACTTGCCTGCTGTTATGTTACTTATGTTCATTCACCCTGACAGAGGCTTTTGCTAAGTTCCCCATTATACCTTTTTGGTTCTTTTAGCACAGGTCTTATTGGATGTTCTACCACAGCGCTACTGAATTCTCAAATCTGATTGGTCAGAAGGGCATCGATTCATTACCTATAACCGCACAACGTAATGCCGGCCAGGTGAACCACGGCAGTCGATCAATTCGCTGTTATGATGTTTAATTCTAACTATTGTTACATAAAATTCCAGATGGAGAAAACAATTGAAAAATGAACATGAAAAATTTGAGATAATGACTAGCTTACAATCTTAGCAATGGACAATTGGTGAATTTTTGACCTGGGTCTTATCTAAGAGAAGTATTTAATCTTTGACGGTTGAACGTAGTTCTACTAATTTTGGTTCATACGTGCGAAAATCATGGCTTCGGGTGCAAACGTGTAACCAAATGTGTAGGTACCGCGGTGTTTGCCCCTAATCTATGTTTTAAACACACGCCGCTACAGGTTGGGTGTTTCTTGGCCTCTACAGTCATGCATCTAAAAACGTACTACGCGGGGCGGGTTGCTTCCTTATTGACCCCTTGATATACCATCCCCACCTATACATGTGTTGACTGTATTTCTTCCATATGGCTGTAACAAATTTGCTGAATTTCCAGAGTATTTCTCTTCTGGAAATGAACCGCGCAACTTTCACCCGGCATCCTTGGAAGACGGCCTCGACCTGACGCTTCCCGAACTGCGTGTCTGGAGCCGGACTGACTGGCGTTTTCCCGGCCGAGCGCCAAAGCGTGGCAGGAGAAGGGGCCCGGCGCGCTCACCCGCTTCCTCGTCTTGTCCTTCAGAAAGGGCCGTATGACCGTGTAGAGGGCGTGGATGTACCACGGCTGGTTGACGAAGTGGATCCCTCCGAAACGGGCCGGGAAGCTGTCCTATCAACCGGGGGGAGAAGACGGGGGCAAACAGAACATCAGAAACACACCTAAAGATCATTCCGGAAGCAAATATGATCAAGGTCTATCAACACGGACCAGGACTTTCGCACATTACATTTCATTGGCTCTGAGCCTCTATTTGGCACAATTACGATGAAGCTGAATGTAATGTAATCTAAAGAAGTGCTGGGACAAGGACGTCATCTTTGCTATGAATTTACAAGGTCAGCTGTCATGTGACTCGCGCCTCTGTCCTACCTCCAGTCCAATGGGCTTCACTCATTTCTCAGTAAGGGCCAAAGTAACAGAACAATGCTAATTAAGCTTTTACTGAAGCGTAATTGTGCCTTTAAATAATTTTCTCGAACAAACATGCTGGGCTTTGTACTTCGATAACTAGTAAACGATAAACGGTTTTCTGAGGGGAACAAATCCCCGGGCAGTCTGGAGGGAGAGCTGCCGTTTCCCCCCTAAAGCCCACGTCACGGGGACAACAAAGCAACCCCATGCAAAGCCCTCCAACCCCCCCCCCCCCCAGTGGTTGCCCTCACGCTAACATTGCATTGACATTGTGAATTGTTCTCCATGAGCTCTAGACCGTGACTTGCTAATTGCAGGCAGGATAATCCGAACGGGTCAGACCTGCTAACGCATTAGCGAGCAACAGCCGAAGATTTGCTACGGCTCATCGCCCTGGAAACGAGCGTGTCCACGGCACACGGCACTCGCGGAACCGTGAAGCCACTGTTCTCCGGAAAATGCACTTCATTTGGCTGCCCAAGACACGCCGCCAATGTCATCCTTGTTGGAAGTAATTGAAAATTGGGCGATCGACACCGCTGACCTTGTGATGGTGACGACCTTGCGTCTCACATTGATGTATACACGGAGACGGTGCATTTGGTAGTCATGGTAACATTGAGCCACGCCTCCGTGACTCCATGATAGCAACGTGGTAACGGAAGAATGCTTAACGCCGAGTCGTTCAGGTAGCGTCCCTGTTCCTGCCCAAACACGCGAGAACACGACCTTCAGTGCAACCTCACGCGACCCATGAGAAAACACGCTGCTAGCATGTTGGTCGAAATGAACAGAGATACCGGTGTTTTGTGCGCAGATTATCTGAAGAAAAAAGCATGTATTCTATGTCTTATTCATTAGCTCCTACACCTATCCTGGGGTCAAATTGACCCCAAAGGCACATGTCAGGTGACTTCTCATAACACATCATTTTTGTAGCAGCGAGTAAGAGTTAGTAGTATTGTGCATCACAATGTATTGATGCATTCCCCATAACTCAGAACCTGAAAATCTCCAAACTCCTGTTTAAAAAGTTACTACACAACCACTGAACGGAATTAATTCGTAATACACGTGTGTGCAAGCTAATGCTAATTTCACTAGCATTTGACGCTAGCATAAGACGCCGATTCTCACAGACGTTGCACATAGTAAATTGTGATGTGCACTGTGTAAGCAGTAGATCATCTGTAAGGTTTTAGGTCACCGTCGCTCTCCAAAGCTTTACTGAGCTGACCCGTCTGCAGTGGAAAACCGAGGCGAGCTGGAACCACGCCACTTTGCGATACGGCTCGGGTATGACTCGGTTCCAGTGGGAAAGGGCCATAAGACACAAGAAATAAACCAGACCTTCAGCAGGAATTATATGACTAGATGTAATATAGAATTTTATTCATATTCATAGCTTTTTACATCAGCAGGCCAAGTCCCTGTGCCTATACCCACAGGATCGCTGGACTGAGCCCCGACTGACCCCCAGCCCTAGGGGCGCGGCATGCTGGCCGCCCCTGTGCTGCGACCCCCCCCCCCCCCAAGCTTACTCTCGCCTGCATGTGTGTCTGTGTATCCCATTGAAAGAGAAGCATTCCGGTGTACCTGTACTTGTGTTAATGGCGAATAAAGAATCATTTCATTTAATTAGCTATTAGTTAGCATTAACTACACAGGAGATGGTGCATGGGTCTGTGGGTCATGGCCCCCAGTCAGAAGGTTGCTAGTGCAAATCCCATAGCTTGCAGAATAATGTCACCATCGGGCCCTCGACCAAAACCCCCAGCCCCAATAACTGTGGTGGAGACCCTGTCCTCTGACCCAAAAATTTCTCTCTTCTTTGAATCTGAATTCCTGTCAATAGAATTGACTGCAGCCTGAGAATATGAAGAAGGGAAAAGCCATTTTCTGCAGTCACATATAGGTCAAATGCACATGGAGCTGGATTATATCGCCCCCTAAAGGCGAAAGGCCTCTTTGTGCATTTTATTCATGAGGTATAGCCCCGCCCTCACCGTCCGAATTGCCGCACAGCTACTTCTCAAAACGACCGCTGTCCTGCTTTTGCACCCCGTCTGCTCGTTCGGTCGGCGGGTGAAACTGGGATTTCGATCCCACCAGTAACGGATCAGCCAAGGAAAAAAGAGGAGGTAGAGGTGAGTGAGCTCTAGAAGGAGGTCAGGGAGGAGCAGCGTACAATTCCCAACTTCCACACGCCAGTATAATGGAGCAGCATAAGACACTCGCCAGATTCCCGAGCAGACGAACAATTAGTCTAATATGGCCCCAGGATCCTGATATGTCACGGCGCCGCCCTTCAGGCTAAACTAGCAAAGCACATTTACTCAAGCAGGCGGATAGCAAATGCGGACAGCACACGGCACGCAGCCGGACGGGCGCCCATAAGAGTTATGCCATCCCAGGAAGCTGATCTCTACCCGGGGTTTAGAGATCTGTTATTACCACTCGCGTGTGTAGCATGACGGTTAAGACCTGATATGTCAGCACTGAATCGCCGCGGAAACCTGCTCTGAACCACCATGCTGCATTTCAAACGCGCGCATCGCCGGTGCTTGTTTAGAGCCTCGTTACAATGCAGGGAAACGCAAAACACCTGAAGCACGAGAGAGTGAGACAACCGTGTAAAGGGGTAGGCTGAGGTCTCGTTATTGCTGTGCTATACCAGGCATGCATTGTAAAACGCTCGTTATGCTGCTTCATTAAATCCTTTCGTGCACGCCTGTGAAAATGGAATCTTTCGCGATCAGCGGGAATTGTTAAATGCTCCTAAACGCTAAATCCACATAAGATGAATAACGTTTAAAGGGCAGCCTACATTAATGGCTGAAGACGTAAACAAGCGCAAAAAGTGAAAATGTGTAAAATATTTGTACTGCTCGCTTATCTGAACGTCTCTTCATTCTCTTAGGATTATGCTGGATCTAGCAGAGATTTACCGTGAGGTGTTTTCAAGTGGGTGAAAAAAAGGCAGCAAGTTTATAATTTGCAATATGCTGAGTAGGTGAAGTACGAGGAAGCCTAAGCTAAGCCTTGGATAATTAGCACTGTGGAAGCAGTCTGGTCTGCGGCTTCAACGGTGCTGAACTATCAGCGTTTTAGTTTGATGATTAGAGGGCCGTGTCTCAAAATGAAGAGATATCACGAGCACAAAAACAACACTGTAAGCAACCTGCATCTGTAAAAAATATAAGACGTCCCTTGATTTGTGTTTGCACGTGCTGTGATTTGTGTTTGCACGTGCTGTGATTTGTGTTTGCACGTGCTGTGATTTGTGTTTGCACGTCCCGTGATTTGTGTTTGCACGTGCCGTGATTTGTGTTTGCACGTGCCGTGATTTGTGTTTGCACGTGCCGTGATTTGTGTTTGCACGCTTCCTTACAGAGAAGCTCCATGAGTGGTTCAGCTCTTCACTTGTGCTCAGCAGAGGTCTTGTTATAAGGTCTACAGACGTCATTAGGTATACAGATGGCAATGGAGGTATAACAACATTAGCAACATCGCCCCACCTCATCCAGATGGCAAGCCTTAGCTGAGAAGGATGATGTTGGACTGCCTGAACATCACCTATTTAGATGCTGATATAGGGACCAAACTTTTTAGGGTCAGCACACTCAGGAGAGATGATCACGCTCAGGAGGTCAGGAGGAATGGTCACGTTCAGGAGGGATGGTCACGTTTAGGTGGGATGGTCACGTTCAGGAGGGATGGTCACGCTCAGGAGGGATGGTCACGTTCAGGAGGGATGTTCACGTTCAGGAGGGATGGTTACACTCAGGAGGGATGGTCACGTTCAGGAGGGATGGTCACGTTCAGGAGGGATGGTCACGCTCAGGAGGGATGGTCACATTCAGGAGGGATGGTCACATTTAGGTTTCCTAGAGGTTCTTTCCCTCACTAATTTGAACCCCGGGGTTGTCATTCTGCCTCCTGGCTTCATCTCCTGGCTTTTGGGGTGGGGGGTTCTTTATATATCTATACATAATGAGCTTTGAGCAGCTCTATTTGAAAAGCCGCTTGATATAAATAAACCAAATAGAATTATTTTAATACATATATTTATGGAAGGACTCATTCTACAGTGCCAGTACAACACAGAACGCCAGGTACAGCGTTTGAAAGCAAAACCACTTTGCAACCGTCCAAACGAGGCAACTGGGCTCGTCTGCCTGCTGAAATCCTCCCGCATCTCTGGCAGTGACACCAGGAACCTCCACACGTCAGTGGCGACACAAGGTCTGATTACAGCACCTGTGTAAAGCACCAGTTTATCAAAAACCAGTTTTGGTAAGAAATATATACCCTTTCAATGGGGCCTCCATATTATCCCAGGATTCTGGAAGTGGGTCGAAATAAACTTAAGTAACATTTTTATATTGATGCAAAGCTAATTATAGGCGTATTGTCAGTAATTATATTTTATATATTGACTTAATTATCAAAACATTGGGTAAACAGGTCAGATAGCAAGCGGATAAAGGGAGGCTGAATTTCAGATTTACACTGTGGAGAAGCAGGACGTGCTTCTCGCAGGTTCAGACTGGTTTCTGGGCTGGTGCGTCTGCTAGCTCACGAAGCCCATCTGGAGAGCGCATAGCGCGGCGGGTGGAGAGGTTGCCAGGGAAACCCGTGGCAGGGTGGGAGGGGGGAGACAGGCTCCTTGTGATTGGCTGCGGAGGTGTAGGCCCCTCGCGACCAGGAGAGACAAAAGGCACGTCCGAGGCGGAGGCCGACGGCACCCGTTTAAAACGACGTATCCCCCCGCCAAGGACAATCATTTGCATTTTCCCCGGCAACATCAATAACCAGCTTTTTCCCTTTAAGTCTTTGTTGGAGGAAAAATGCGCTACTGTTCAGGGCAGATGATTCAGAGTAAGAGCGTAAGTGTTACAAATGAGATAAAGCCTTTCAATCCATCTTCTTCAAGTAACTTAAGGCACTTTTTCAATAATTATCTACAGACACTTCAGAATGCTCTTCAGGAGTCTGTGTAGAGCTAACTGCTCAGAAATTGCCTTGGTATGTGGAAGCCTTCTAACTGTCAGTACAGGAAGTGATAAAAGCAGCCAGGAAAAGACTTAAGATAGAGTTTCTTGACATTACATTTCTGATTTTCTTGTACTTTCTCACCTTTTCACACTGAGATCAAAATGAAAGCACGGGCAGCGCTCCCCAAAATCCGCAGGCAATTTCATAACACTGAGGTAGACGATGGTTGATATTACCGCAGCTGATATTCAATAGCCTTTCTGAGAAGCTCGATTCTCCGCCGCTCTCTGACAGCAACACCCGCCCGCATCGGTCGATGACTCCTCGCCGAACAATGTAACCCACGCAGAACGCCGCAGCGCAGAGTCAAAGTGCAGGCCCGTCACTCACCCGCCATCTCTGAAAGTCAGAGGCGCGCGCGGCAGACGGACAGAAAACGGAATGACAGGGGACAGAGCTGGACGGAGGATTATGCTAAAACTCCTCATTACTCATCGAGAGGAGGTTGGGCATGACCAGCAGGGTCATTTCCTCAAAGGGCCGAGGTAATTAAAACCTCTTCATTGTGTTGGAGAGGAGTCGGATTGGACCTCAGCCTTCTCCTTCTCGTGTTGTCACTTCCTGTGAATATATATGTATATCCATCCTACCTCAGAGCGTTTCTCCTGGTGAGCATCACGCCATGATGTAAATATATAATTGGTGCCACTTTGCAGGACATCTTGCATAACCCACATTTTCCACCACACCTTTGTTCCAGAAGCTGCTCAGAAGCTGTTGATGAAGTTCAGAAGCTTTCATAAGGGCAAGCAGTCTGTCTGCAGCCTAAGCCCCCCCGGGGCCGCATGGGTCACCATTACAGTATTTCCCAGTCCGGTCCTCGGGGACCCACAGACAGTCCACGTTTTTGCTCCCTCCCAGGTCCCGGTAGGAAAATGTGCAGGTAGCAAAAACGTGGACTGGCTGGCAGGGGAGCTAGGTGGGAGCAAAAAGCGTGGACTGTCTGTGGGGCCCCCGAAGGACAAGATTGCGAAGCACAGCACTATAGGGTAGCAAGACATCCCTCAGTGGCCCTTCTGTGGGAAAACGGGAGACGGTGGCGAAGTCCGACACACTGGAAACGTCGAGATGAAGAAGATCTGCGGGAAATCTCCGGCCCCCCCAGAGACGGTCAGTGACTCCTCGGGGCGGCACTTAGCGTTTCCTCCTCAGGCCCCCAGCGGTGAGCGTCAGCTGGAGCAAGTGATGCTCCACAGGCAGGAAAATCACCCTCGCTTCCATTCCCCCCCCCCCAATGAAATATAACAGGACAGTAAAACACCTATCTGGCCACATAATATTTCATGTAAGTCCCTTTCCACTAATAGCAATAACAGAATAGTAATACATGTCCTTCTTTAATAGGATATCTATGTGTGGTTATGTTCTTTCATCAATGGGCGTATAAGCGACATATTTGGATCCCTCCGCCCTCAGCACTGAAGCCAGGATACTAATGGCTGCTATTAAATATTTACAGATTAATGTATTAATTAGTCTATGTCTGGCAAAATGTTCT
Organism: Brevimyrus niger; assembly: GCA_015164015.2. NCBI lineage: Eukaryota > Metazoa > Chordata > Actinopteri > Osteoglossiformes > Mormyridae > Brevimyrus > Brevimyrus niger. Next base: position 4,369,663 of record JAABNY020000038.1, read on the forward strand.
GAACGTGCCAAACAATGTCCGTCTGAAATCCGGCAGGAACAACCAAGTCAGCCTTGCACTCATGGTGGGGTTAAAGACCCCAGCTGAAGTGCGTAGATGCAGGTACCTTGGGCGTGCTTTCTGAGCCACCCCCCCCCCGCCAATATGCTCATAGGTAAAAAAATAATAATAATAATAATGCTCCCCCATGAGTCTCAAGGTCTGAGAGCACAAAACATCCCGTGTTATGCATATTAAAGGCAGGGGGGGGGGGGGTTGTGCGGTGGCTGTGCATTATTCACTATTAGAAAAGGACAGTGGATGTGAAGGTTTTGTCCAGGGAATTGTGATGTGTCGCAAAAAGACGATACCATAAGCACAGGATGGGGACAGTTTCGCTTGTGATGGAGACCCCTTCCTTAATGCTGCCGTATAGCACTGCCTTTGCCTTATTTCACTGGGGAAAAACAGGGGCAGTGGTTTTGAAGGAGAGCCCTGTTTACTTCTCCAGCACTCCAGAATATTCCAGAATTATTGCACATTTTCAAAATATTTACTATACTGTTTCGAAGCACCAACCCCCGAGTTTCCACTAGTGACAGGATTACTTTTAACGGTGTTTGAACACGCCCCATCACGTTATGTCTCCGGACGGGGCTTTCATTCTTTTTTTTTTTTTTAACTTGCAGAGCAGACGTGTTTGTGCACCTTGCGCATCTTACGATTTAATAATTTACCGGCAGGTACGGCTCCGCAAGGGGGCCACCGCGTTGCCGTCCGTCCCTGCTGTCCTGACTGGAGGGCCACACACTCAGAGCTGAGCGCGAGGCCCAGTCCTCAGCAGACACCCGAGAAGCCGCGGCGCTCACCTGTAAGCCTTCGATAGCCAGCCGCAGCATGCTAGGGGTCAGCTTTGACGCCTGCTTGAAGGTGAAGTTGCTCCAGTCGATAATCAACACGAATCCATTCACCTGAAGCTCTGCGTCTTCAATCATGGACTCCAGAGACAACAGAATGGCCCGCAATATATCCACAAATGTATACCTGCGACAGATAAAAGCCGTCAGTACACTGCAAAGCCTTACTGTTCAACTCTACTTTTCTGTCTGGTCCATCAATACGTAGGCTACAGATTGATAGAATTAATGAAAAATCATTTAGACCATACATGACCAGTCCAGTAAATTTTGAATTTTCGCCGTTTATCCAGTGATGGATATTCAGCATGTGATATATAGGCCATAAAAAAACGGCTTTTTCAGTCAATTAAACAATAAATGAACGCATGGAACGTCTATCTGTTGGAGCAAGGGATTTATTAATTAATCCAGATAGGAATGAAGCAAGTCTTTGAACTCAATTGGCTTTGGTTGCTTGATTGAACAAATGAGCAGACATCTGGCCTTCCTCACCAGCAAAGACCACAACTGCAACTGAGATGTGATTTTATTTGCAGAAGGCTTGCTAGTTAGTGGTACATATACCACAATGTTCATAACAGAAGTACTACTATAGCTATCTGTATAAATACAGGGCTCTTGAATTCTAAAACAAAAATGTAAACTATTCATTTTAACCTCTAATGGCTAAAATGAATGGGAGATGACAAGCAAAACGTGTTAATTGGCATCTTTTCTTCTACCCATTGTCAAAAGCCCCTATTACCATCATCCACCCCCACCCACTCCCCCGTACATCCCTGGATTGCTGGTGAATTGGAGACCGTGCACATTTATCACAGTTATGTAATTTACAACAGGGATTTTAACATCTTCTGGGTGCTGGGGGTGTTTTGCGTGTGTTTGCGGGCGGGAGCAGTGGTGAGTCAACTTTACTTCTCCGTGATCAATAACGCTTAAGTGTTACCGTAAACAGGATGTGCTGTGACAGATACCCCAAAATACACATTTTTCGGAGTGAAACAACACAAATTGTTAATGTCTATTCGCAGGAACCCACACTTTAGCTGGAAACGTGTCGGCTTCGCATCCGCGTTTGTGGTTCTGAAAGAACAGCGCTAATCGCCGCACTTAAAGGGTAATGTTATAATGATAAATGGTAAAGCTCCGTACCTGCTCTGGTCCCAGTTAGCGGCGAAGAGGACTAGTATTTTCCTGCCATAGCGGTCCAGGTTGGACAGAACCCCTGGAAATCCGTCTTTGAGGGCTTGCTTGATGCCCGGATCGGTCGCTTTTAAGTTCTTGAACATGTCGAGGTTTTGCTGTCGGTACTCGAAGTACTGAGCCAGCAAGCGAAACGCCTCGAAGTGGTTAAATTTCCGCGCCCGTAGGAATCGCAGGATGAAAGCGTCGTCTGTCCTGAGAAAGCCGATGTCTGGACGGGTGATGATCATGTCCCTCACCTCCTGGATGTCCTGATGCAGGGTGTCGGGGTTTTCCTTTAACTCCACCTTGGCTTTCTCCAGCGTTTCGGGGGACAACCCCGCTTGTAAATGAGTCATTTTCCTTTTGTTTTAAAGCTTTTGCCTTGCAGAGTTAAACAGATCGAACCGGTACAGCAGCCAGAAAGGATCCCCGGCAATAAATGCGTCACGTATTTGGACCCTTCCAAACCAGAACTATTTCAGATCAGGACCTGTATTATTGTCTTCCTGAGAATGAAACACGTTGAAAGGTGGGTTTTACTCTGCAGACATTGATATCACATTATATATTTAATCTAACACGCTTTCAAATTTGACATAAATGTATGTGAATCCATGCAATCTCTATGCACGATTGAATTGGCCGTGGCCCCCGTTTGCTAGGATGCGGTACGGAAGGTAGCAGTTCTCCAGTAATATTCAGCGCACTGACTATACACAATAATAACGAGGCCGATCATTCATCCATCCCCACCCAACAGACCCAAACACCACAATTACCATGCAGGTATTACACTATCCTACCATCAAGTGGCCAGGCAATGCGGCACCCTGCAGCAACTCCTGTCATAACTCCCTTCACAATTTCATCTCAGCGCAGCAATATTGCTAATCCCTCTGGACCAGATGGTACGGATCGCAGTCCTGGATGCCGCCGACACCCTTCACTCCTCATCGAGGCTCTTCTCTCATGCTGCCGGTGTGGTCCGCGTCTCTAATTCAGGCGATGGTTCAGTCCCCAGGTCCGGGTCGCCTCACGCCGCGATGCACCGCCGGACGCTTTGCGTCAGTACTGCCGTGGCCGCTTTGTTGCTGCTGAGGAGTGACTCAAAGCCGCCGCTACGGTGCTACATTCGGTCCGTCATCACACGGCGGAGGAGGGGAGAGTCACTCACTCACTCCCTGCTCATCGCATCCCGACACCTGCCCTGTGACTGCATCTCCAACGCATATTTCACTCGCGGCTGCCTGTTCATGCATCTAATTTGAATTACAATATACTGCTTTTCAGGAAGCTCGGACAGACCGCCTTCCGTCTTCGTTACCGGCCAGTAGTTTGCCTTAAGAGAGGTAGCCCCGAAATGCACAGCCACCAGAGAAAACCCCGATTGATTAAAACGTTTGTTTGAAAGCCTATAACTATTGATAAAAGCTTAAACAGCCGCTGAGTCTTTTTAGGTTACAAATCTGATTCACACGCATCATAATATAGGCCTTTTTCTATATGATCCATGTTATTAAAAACAGCCTTAAAACCATTATTTTTTATGTGGCATCACAAAAACATAGGCTATTAGTAAATTTTGCTACTCCTGTGTATAGCCAGACTGGAACCAGGAAGATGTAATATGCATTCAACAGAACAACCAGCTCAAGAGAAGTCTGCCGTCTGTTCAGCCAAGTTGTATACATGTGACCCCCCCCCCCCCAAAGCACTACCTCCTGGGAAAAAAAAATGTGATCCCATGCTGCACAGGTCACCACGGCCCATCAACAACCTGAGAGAAGGGACTAAGAATGGCACACATACAGCCATACACACAGACACATCCTTATAAATAGGTTTATATTTTATATATAGAATAAGGTAAAGGGCACAATTCTATGTTTAAATGCAAAGAAGAAAAGAAAAGATGTGATCTGAGACTGATGGTTCGGAGAGGTATAAGCTGGGTACTACGTTTTTACACCTGTAAAAGTGTCACATCTCTCCGTAGCCCAGAGCAAAATCCCCCAGGCTGGAAACGTTCAAATCGGTGAGCGATAAGCGTCGGTCTGCACGCTCTGAGCCAGGCCGTCCGCACGCTCTGAGCCAGGCCGTCCGCACGCTTTGAGCCAGGCCCTCCGCACGCTCTGATCCAGACCCTCCGCACGCTCTGATCCAGGCCGTCTGCATGCTCTGATTCAGGGCGTCCACACGCTCTGATCCAGGCCCTCCGCACGCTCTGATCCAGACCCTCCGCACGCTGAGTCCGGTCGTCTCTCATTTCCTCACCGCCTGATGGCTGGAGCTGGACAGACTGGGCGGCCCATTTCTCAGAAATAGCTCTGTGATTTCGCTGAGGTTTTGGACCATGAGTTTTCTCTGGGTCGGGCCTGCGTGCTGCTGTGTCTGTGAATATTGGAGGCCGGTGTAGTATGGGGAGAAGGGGGGGGGGTCTCAGTGGGTTTGGACCACGTGGCTGTGATCATAAGGTTGCAGGTTCAAATTCCATGGTCAACTGATTGGTTTGCCTTGTTGGGCCCTAGTGAAAGGCCGGTGAACCACAGGGACCGGCGGGCCCTGCATGCTCAGTCGTAAATAAATATGGAAAATGCAAAAGTGATTTTGAGTCTGCTGGGTGGGTAACATCTCTGTCAGTCACCCAGTGCTTTGGAGGAGATAAAGTGCTGGATGGAAGGGGGGGCCTGGTGGGTGCGGGGGGTGGGTGCGAGCGCGAAGAGGCCAGCGGGGTACTCCTACAAGACAGCTGAACACCAAAAGGAATATTATAGTGCCCCCCCAGGGGAGCGGGGAACAGGGAGCCGATAATTACAGCACATTCTTTGGAGAGGGGGCCGGGGGGAGGGAAATCAGACAAATGGCTCTTTTTTTTTTGCATAAGAAATTAGGTTTTCCGGGTGAAAAAAAAAGGCAGCTGTCATTTGAAGCGGGTCTCGGGATGATTCATCTCCCCAGTGAAATCGCAGAAAGCGCTGGAAATGTTATTTGCAGGTGTGAGAAAGGGCAGCGCTGTGCATTAGCGCTCGGCGATCTCGCTGGGGGCTGATGAAGGAGCATGACCATCAGGAACAGCCCCCCCCCCCCCCTCCATTACGCTGAATAAACCCTCAGAGCCTGATATCTTCATAAGCTTAAAGGCATCACTTAGATATGCCGTAGAACCTCATGCTGAACGTGAGCTCTTAATATGTGGCGGTGAGATGCTGTCCGTCCTCTGAAGCGGAAAGACTGAGAGAGGAGAAAAAGCGGCGCGGAAAGAGAAACGGAAAGTATCCAGGATCCGAAGAGTTGCAAAAAATGGGGGGGGGGGGAACAAGCCTGGTGTGACAGAAAACAATATGGCTACAAGTTATTCATATTAATGATGGATCTCAGCAATCCGGACCAAGATTAGCAGTTAGAAGGTGGATGGATGGATGGATGGATGGATGGATGGATGGATGGATGGATGGATGGATGGATGGATGGATGGATGGATG
>JAABNY020000038.1:4408671-4427542 GCA_015164015.2 Brevimyrus niger
AGGGGGTAAGCCACCACCGGGAACTGTTTAAAAAGGTATCGAGTCTGCTCTCGATTGCGTTTTTTTAAACAACAAGGCATGCCGCCCCGGCGGAAGGCCACGGGGCGAGACGGAACCCGCGGGGGGGGGGGGGGGCACGCAAGTCCGCGGGGGCCGGTACCCGGGGGTAAACATTCAAGGCTTTGGTTGGGTAGGAAGCCCACGGAGCACTGAGGATTTCTGAGGTGCCTCTGCCCTTTGACCACATGGAATACAGGTTCCTTTACAGTTCAAGCCAATGTAAACTCCTGGGCAAAATTAAGTGGGCCAAAACAAAAAACTGCAACACTTAACTTTTAATGGTCAGATAATTAGCAAAGAATAATAATAATAATAAAAAAAAAAAACGGCACCATTTGCCCGTCTCTGATCGCAGCTGCAGTGAACCGTTGTGGGGAAAACCTGAAAAGGGGAAACTCAACTTCAAGTTCAAGTTAAAGCACTTTATTGTCATTGCGCAACAGAAAATTACTTTTATGACAATCCGAAGGTGCCCTCACACAGTCTTCTTGTACACAAATAAAATCATACATGTAAATGTTTGACAGAAGGTTCAAACTAACATGTCTGGGTGTTCAAAAGTTTCCAAAATATCCTCTGGTTATTTATCGTTGAGACCAATAACAGCTTAATCTTTTGCAATTGTGTGTATGGCCCATTTCTTGCCCAGGAATATGCTGCAACAAGTACGAAGAGATAATGGCGACTTAAACAGACCTGCTGCATCTGTAGTGACAGACGTTTGTCCCCCGGCAGTGAGGCTGCTTACTTATTTATATCCTTAATTAGAATTTCACTTTTAATTTGCTGATAAACACTTCAATTAATTTTGACTAAATACATCCTTATATGAATTTACATAAATGTACCCAGTTAGTACCAGTTTATAGGTTCAAAATGTTTTGCAGTTAGAGCTGCACGATGCACCATTTTAAAAATCGACATTATTTGTTACAGAAACGCAATTGTCACATTACAAGAACCACAAAGGTCAGCTGGGTTGAGACCATCAATAAGTTACACTGAAACATTTTTACTGTCACAGGAAACGAAATTTAGCAGGCTTTACAATTTTAATGATTGTTACTTTCGAAAATTATCTACGCTTGTAATGCTAGCCCCTAACGTAGTTCCAGCGACACCCGAGGGCTCCGACTCCAGAAACCGATTCCGGCCCATAAGCGACACAATATGCTCCTGGGGATACTGCTGAAATGCCAAAGGTCAGCATGCCGGATGCAAGTGGAAAAGACGCGGGCCGGCGCCAGCTCTCGGAGAACATGCCGGCTGCGCATTGTGGTCCTGCAGTGACGGCAAAGCTTAGGAGACAGCGGCAGATTTGCCTCTCCTCCAATCCACCCCATGCCAATTATTATTGTACGTTTCATATTCTCATTTCAAATGTCTTTCTGCTTGGGCACATGGAAATCTGTTGTCAAAACGGAGCAGGCCACTGACGCGAGATGGAAACGTATGACCGGCCAGCCACCGGGATAGCGCATATTGTCAAGGAAGCCATCGGACGTCACGGAGACGAGACCAGGCATAGTCAACAAATCAGTATGCCAGCTTGCGCCACGAGGCATCGACAGCCTCCTTGGTTGGGGGTGAACCGTCCGTCGGCAGAGCGCAGCGACGGACTCAGCCACGCGGCTCTCTAGTTTTAGACAAACTAGGTTCCCTTCTCAGGCCAGCGCAGAAAATGGGACAGACTCCTGCGGGGATTGAGACGCTCTGCAGCTAAGACTGGGACGGACCCCTTGTGGATGACGGTGCCTTGAAGCGATAGCATGTGAAGCGGGTGATCGCCGAGGTGGAGGCCTGACCTTCATTCACGGGAGAACCTGTGTTAGTCACATGTCACTATGACATCACCGCCACCATAGTCACATGTCCCTATGACATCATCACCACCCCGCCGCTTCATTTAGGCGGAGCCACAGAAATGGACACGTTTCAGGGGGCCCGAGAAAGCGGCGATTCATGCGATCATGCGTCATTAATGAGGTCACAAAATGCTCTCCCGTGGGAATGACATAGGATGTCTACGGGTGAAATATTTGCTGCTGGCATCAACTCTACACCATGCAAATACATTAACAGCATCATAAACTGCGGTATCCTTAACAGATACTCAGAAGGTCAAAAGAAGAGACAGAGACGCTCCTCTACTTACGAACATTCAACTTACGAACATTCAGACATATGAACGAAGAGGACCAAAAGTCCAAATTATGTTCATTTGGCTTCTGTCTGCAGCATCATTTTTTTCTTTCTGTGCGCCAATTCCGCCCAGTACGACTTCTGGCCGCTACTCCCGCCGCGCAGCAGCGTATCGTTCGTACTCCCAGCATCCTAGTTCTTTGTACTTGCGTAGACCCTTAAATGATGATGTTGAATAACGACCTACGAACATTTCAAATTACGAACGGCCATTTGGAACGCATCTCATTCGTAAGTATTAATGATTGACAGAACCGCTTATCAGCAACAATACCGTCTTACATTTACAGCCACGTCCAAGAGTTTTGAGAACGACACCAATATAATTTTCACACAGCATGCTGCCTCGGGTTTCACGACGGCAATTTGCATATAACCTCAGAGTGTTAAGAAGAGTGACCAGATGATTTGCGATTAATTGCAAAGTCCCTCTTTGGCATAAAGATGAACTTAATCCCAAAAAACCCATTTCCACCACACTTCAGAAAAAGCCACAGTCCTTCTAGAAAAAGCCCTGCTGACATCATTGCAGTGATTCTCTCGTTAACACAGGTGATTGTTGATGAGGACAAGGCTGGAGATCACTGTATCATGCTGATTGAGTTAGAATAGACTGGATGCTTGAAAAGGAGGGTGGTGCTTTACACCTTTGTTCTTCCTCTGTTAACCATGGTTACCTGCAAGGAAACGCATGCAGTCATCGCTGCTTTGCGCAAAAATAGCTTCGCAGGCAAGGATATTGCTGCTAGTAAGATTGAACCTAAACCGATCACTTATCGGACCATCGAGAACTTCAAGTAGAGAGGTTCGGTTGTGAAGGCGGCTTCGGGGTGCTGAAGGGAGTCCAGCGAGCACCAGGACCGTCTCCTAAAGCGGATTCAGCTGCGGTATCGGAACACCAGCAGTGCAGAGCTCGCTCAGGAATGGCGGCAGGCAGGCGTGCGCGCGTCTGCACGCAGAGGGAGGAGGGTGGTCTGGTGTCAAGAAAGGGGAGCAAAGAAGCCACTTCTCTCCAAGAAAAGCATCAGGGACAGATTGATATTCTGCAGGGATTGGACTGCTGAGGACTGGGGTGAAGTCATTTTCTCTGATGAATCCCCTACCTGATTGTTTGAGGCGTGCGGCAAAAAAAGATCGTCTGGAGAAGAAACGGTACCATCAGTCCTGTGACATGGCAACAGCAAAGCACCCTGAGACCACTCGTGCGTGGAGCTGCTTTTTAGCCAAGGGGACGAGGGCTCACTCTCAATTTTGCCTAAGAACACAGCCATGAATAAAGAACGGTACCAAAACATCCTCGAGGGCAACTTTTCCCAACCATCCAAGAACAGTGTTGATGAACGATGCCTTTTCCTGCATGATGGAGCCGTAAGGCAAAAGTGAAAACTTTGGCAAATTGGCAAGGAAACTCCCCAGACCTTAATCCCATTGAGAAGTTGTGGCCAATCCTCAAGAAGCAGGTGGACAAACAAAAACCCACAATTTCTGACAAGCTCCCAAGCATTGATCATTGCAGGGATGGGCTGCCGGCAGTCAGGATTTGTCCCAGAAGTTGACCGACAGGATGCCAGGGCGAACTGCAGAGGTCTTGGAAAAGAAGAGCCAAGGCTGCAAATACCGACTCTCGGCATAAACTTCCTGTAATCGTCAATAAAAGCCCGACACTTATGAAATTATTGTAATTATACTTCAGTAAAACCATAGAAACATCCGACACAAAGATCTACGAACAATGAAGCAGTGGAAGACGGCAATACCTGCGTCATTCTCTTCTGGCCACAACTGTATGCAATGCAATGTTACTGTATCAGAAGGGGGGGGGGTGTTCAATTGTGTCCTGAGAGCTACATGGTCAACTCGTTAATTGTTGTTTGAGTAAAAACAAAAAAATGTAAATAAAATTATGTTTTTTTGCTAGTTGAGAATAAAGCTGAAGCCTGATGATTCTCAGTCATGGGGCCTCCCGGCTCTTCGCCTGCTGCATCTCCCCGCATTCCACAGGGAGGCACAATACCGGGCCCGAACGCAGTGGAAACGCGAGCGGCGAGCCGGGCTCCCTGCGATACCTCGCTGCTGCCTGCCTGGCCCGCAGTGGGCCGGACGTGCCAGACAGCGCGAATAAAAATCCGCAGTTATACACACGCCGACACCCCCCCCCCCCGAGCCCCGTCTCCGAGTTCTAGAAGCTTGTGGATTCAGCAGGGCGACCCCATCCCCGCCTGTCCGTTCACATGGCCAAATAGTAAGCGGCCTGAGCTGTGGGCGTGGGGCCCTTTCAAGACGCTTACGGTGACACAGATAAAGAGATGAGCTCTTCATTCCATCCTGGGCCTAAACGGGTCATATGGCACTTACAGAACGGCTGACCCAGATACATCAATTCAGTTGTGCAATTACCCCCACATTACCCTCTGTTACCCCTCAGATCCACTCTTACCCCCACATTACACCCCTCAGTTACACTATAACCTAACCCTAACCCCATTACAGCGAGTTATCAACATTAGCTTGATATTATATTGTTTTTACGTCACACACATTTTTTTTTTTTTTTACTCCAGCATCCCTCGCTCTGACATGCACTCCCGCACTTTTTATACATTTATCAATGCCACATCCACCTTATATACATCAGCCTAACGGTATGCGACTATCGTCTTACTTATCTGGGCATGTATATACTGTACGTATGAGAGTCACTGACAACAGAGTGAATAAACCTCATCCAGACTCCAACTGCGACTCCTTAACCCGGCAGCTGGCACGCGGCACAGTGCCCAGTGAGCCCTAGAGTGGCACAGGGGTGAATACACAGGAGCCGCGATCCGCCGCACGATCAGGAGTCCCCAAGGCCGCAAACTCCCAGTACCGTCCTGCTCCAGTTAGGCCGGGGGAACTGGACCATGTGAAACTGGGCTGCAGGGAGGAACCGACGCGAGCCGCGGAATCACTACGAAAGAACGAAGAAAAGCCAATGAGAATGAATACAGCTGAGCGTAGCTATCAGAACGTATAAATCAACTACGCTATATAAGGTAACGGCACAATCCTCCGGGTCACCTGACCACCACCCCCCCCCTCACTTTTTACAGCTTTGCAAAGCCTCACAGTTCACAGTTGGTACTGTGGCTACGTCATGCATTAAAACCCGAACACCATGGGGTGTGTGTCCCGTGCATCTCGCACACAGCCCGACGCACACGTCCGGCGATCGTAGTTGGCACCGGACTTAAAGGACCTTCCAGCACATGTTCAGTGGCACCATCAAAGGTTCAGCTGGGCGATGATGCTTTCAAAGCTGCTGAATGACAACATGAAGCTACACCGAGAAGGACGGAGACGCCGCGGCCATTCCATAAGACAGCGGAGCGTGAACCGTGGGACAGGAAACCCGGGTTAGCCAGACGAAAAGGCTTTTAATCTTTGCCTATTTATAGCGAGGGCCACGCAAGCGGGTAGCGGAACGGAACACGCAAGCGGGGAAGTGGAGAGGAAACGGCCAATGGGAGGGCAGAACCCAAGCAAGGCCGCCCAAGGACAGACATGATGACAGGAGACCGTTTATCTCCCGCCGATCATTTACTGTTCGACAGCAGATCGCTCTCCATCCACGGGTCGGGTCAAGGCCTGTCCACCAAGAGGACACCGTCCCGGGCTACATGATCCAGTATGAAGATAAGAGGGGATCTGCAGGCTTCCCAAAAAGAGGAGCCAGAAAGAAGCTGTCAGCTCGGAGGGCGTACAAGGGCACTGACAGACACTGGAAGCTGATTGGTGTCGCCGAGTTACTGCTAGGTCTCCTGAAACATGGATGGAGAGAAAGGGATTTGAAACTGGGGAAGGGGGATTCACTTAATTATATTTAAAGGGTTATAACAATTCAAATGTGTGTTTACACTGAGCATATAAATTACTACTAAATTCCATGAAAAGATGCACCAATGATGTTAGTCTCTTATTTCCATTTCCATGTGTACTATTTACCACAGAGCAAATCATCTATCCATCCATGTTCCATGGCTGCTTGTCCTACTCAGGGTCTGGGGGCACAGGGCCTAGCCGGGAACCTACAGGTGCAAGCCAGGAAATAACACAGGGTGGGGCACCAACCCCCCGCAGGAAACACTCACACTCACCATTCACACTCACCATTCACACTCAGGGACAATTTGGCAACTCCAAGTCACCTTAGGATGTTTTTGGACTGTGAGAGGCAACCAGAAAACCCAGGGGAAGCCTCACGATGACACAGAACCAAGAACAAATGTGGCACACGTAGAACAGGGATGAAGACTCCAGAGTTTCGAGGAACCATGCCAATATTCAGCCATGGTTCCACGCCCAGCAATCGTCAAATTACGGTGAGAATTAAATATTTTGATGAATATATATAGGGTAGTAAGTGTATATTTGCTCATAAACAAACAAAAATGACAACATTTAAATATATGCAAATTAACAGTAACAATAAAACCTGACAAAAGTTTCTTCTGTTCTCCAAAAAGGCTTGCTGGACAGCTAGATGAACACCGCTTCAGTTCCCAAACCTCTCCTTGAGGACACCTCAGCCATTCCATGGTATTCATTAAATAAATTTCAGCACCAGTTTTATTAATGAACTGACCGATTGATTAAATGACTCGATTAGGTACTGATCACCCGAACAAGGTATACTAGTGGTCGGGTCAAAAATGCGTCAGTGTGTTGTATGGTTGTTGCAAATACTGGTGTGACTTTGGCTCGGTCTTGAAACGGCCAAGCTGACACACTTTGACAGACACCAAGATGAAGATCAAGTAGTATTGTGTACGTGTAGACAGACAGACAGACAAACACATACAGTACATACACACACAGTGGGCTGGCATTCCATCCAAAGTACTGCCCCTACCCATGTCCTATGCCGTTTAAAATAAGCCCCGCCCCACCCCACCCCGCCCGGCGCAGGCAGTAGCGAGATGGATGGATGCAACCGAACGAGGCCATTCCTCTCGTCACTTCGGTGACGCACCTCCATTCGGTGTCCATCTGATGGCGGCCATCACGCTAACTAGCACCAGCCGCTCCTTCATTTCCATCGAGACGAACTTGACGCATGCAGCCGAACGGCCGCAGCTTCGCGGCTGCTTCTCGCTCCCTCCGTCGCCCACAAATAGCTCCCGCTTAGTGCAGTTTCCTCGCGGCTTACACGCATTACTGCCGCATTATTGCGGCAGGCAACGTCGCATAACCCAGCGTAGATACACGCATGCTAAATAAACACCAGCCAGCTTAAGGTGGGATCTACCATCACTACCACTTAAAGGGAAAGGCTTTAAAATGCTTTTTAAGTTACCACTAGTACTGCTTACCAAATGTCATATATACTGTTCATGTTCTCAATCTAGAATAAAGCTAAAATCAGCACTTAAAATAAGCACCCTCCCCCAGGAATGGAGATTAAAAGGTACCTGTAGGTGAATATGTACTCATACATGCAATACCCAATAAAGATTTATTACTAGAATAAGAAGGTTATAAACAAAGAACAGTACTATTTGCTGTCAAACATGAATTTTATCAGGCTTGTTTTTATACATGTTTGCAGTTTGAAAATGCCTTTGCAGAGTGCTGGGATCAACGACCATGTTGAAAAAAAATATACAGGACGAAAAAACAGTTTCCAAGCAACTGTCAATTTAACCCACTGATCCGGAGTCAAAATCTTGAATAGTGGTACACACTATGTCAGACAGTCCGATCAGACTAGGACGGAGTGCGGCCTTTGGCTGACGCAGTCCTATACGGACTCAGAAAGCGAGAAATGACAAGTGGTGACTACTTCAATTCTCATGACCTGACCGAGGAGCTGAAGCAGAAAAGAACATTTGGAACCGCGATGAGATAAAACCGAGATAAAAGGACATTAAAGGCCAGACGGAAATACTCCGAGGACAGCAGCAGGTCACATTTTTAAACATACTGGAATAATTTCGAGGGTTCCTGACAGGTAATGCTCATGACAAGACCTGCCACACAGAGGGTTCCTGACAGGTAATGCTCATGACAAGACCTGCCACACAGAGGGTTCCTGACAGGTAATGCTCATGACAATACCTGCCACACAGAGGGTTCCTGACAGGTAATGCTCATGACAAGACCTGCCACACAGAGGGTTCCTTTTACCCTCATTGAAGAATGCTGCCCGGGGGGATTTTACAGTGCAGAACTCCGTCTCGGGCAGAGCCACGAGGAGCCACGTCAAGACCCAGTTTCAAGGGCAGCCTGGAAAATTCGACGGCACCGAGGCACCAGGTGACAAAGACCAGCGGGCCTGCATGCGGGGAAAAGCACAGGGCGAATTTCCTCCACGTTCACTGCAGACACGCGCTCTGTGCCCAAGCCACAGAAGTTCAGTAAAAAAATGCCATCACAGTAATCTCCATCGTCCGGCACACCGTTCACACAATACCCACTATGTACCGCGTCAGATATCCCGTACATGCTTGCCGTCAGGATAGAAAAACCAGCATTAATGCACTGGACTACACAATCAGCTACCGCAGCTCTAAGCACAGAGCTAAACAAGGAAGGGCAGAGTATGTGTAACGATTTTGGTGACGGAGGAGATGACATAATATCATATTATTAGCTTTGCAGTCCTAATGAAGGCAGGAAAAACTAAAGTCCTGCTGGCTGGAATGGTCATTAAACCCTGTGATTTGTTTCATTGCGAACGTCACAGCTCCCACTGTGCAATCAAGGCCAAATGCACCTCTTTGTACGATAGTTTTGTCGTGTGGCCTGACGTAAATGAGCTGAACTGCTGCTTTATTACCGTGGTGATGACCCCAACCTTAAGGAGCCATAATGAATTAGTGTTTGTTCCAGGTGAGCTTCGAACTGATTGGACTGAAGTTGCATTGCATGATTATTGCAAAATTTGTCTCAGGCTGGTGATATTTGTGAAGAAAACAATACAATAAAGAGTTTTGTTATTTCTGCTAAATTAATCTATAGTTTTCCTATACACTGTTAAATGGTATTGTATGCACCTTGGTATTGTATGCCAAACTAGAACCATTGTTTGAAATGAATCTGCAGTATTAAAGATAAGAATGTAATCTTTAAAGATAAGAGTGTAATGTTTATGATCTCACCGTATCCCCCTTGTGTACCCATACCTAGCAAAGCAAAATAAGTTTAGTGTCGGGCTCTAGCATTATACAAACACAAATGGAAGGGTTTACATTGAGAGTCATTCTGGTGGTGGCTTGATGGTTAGGGAAGCGCACTTGTAATTAACGGATTGCAGGTTCAAATCCCCCACCAGCAGGTCACCACTGAGGTACCCTGAGCGAGGTACCGTCCCCAAGCACTGCTCCCCGGGCGCTGAGTTAGCTGCCCCCTGCTATGTCACGAAGGTCACATGTGGGTCAAATGCTGAGGTCACATTTCGTTGTTGCGTGCTGCGGTGTGTTGACGATGACCACATAAGTAAAAAAATTCTGATTTGGACAACTGAAGGAGACAAACTGGGATTATTTTCAATACTCTTTTGACTAACTTGAAACAATTTCAGCAAAACCAGTCAACTGGGAAGACAGAAAACCAATCATACTTTCTTCCCCCAGACATTTACATCTGACAAATAATAAACTGGCCTGCATTACACAAAGGAGGATTTCTGAAGACACTGGGTGTTGAAAAAACGCACACAGTGATGGCCCAGAGCTAAGATTAGCAAACAGCTCACTAAGGTCAATGCATTGATCCCTATTCAGCCTTTGCTTTAACGAAAGGGCAGCTCGTACCCATGTCACATAACCATGCGCTTAATAAGCCTGTTTTACTTCTTAATCTCTTGCTGTCTCCATCTCCCTCTTATCTTTAGCCGACACCTCAGTGGTTCAGACGAATGTCAAAGGTAAGTCTTGGCAGACTGATTTCTCTGGCGTGGTTATGAGTCGCGTTTCCTGGTGTCCACGGTCCTACTGTGGAACAAGAGAGCTTAGGAAGAGGCAACCAAAGCAGGACACGACTGTTGGAATGTACCAGGTCTAGCAGTACCCTGGGTGCCCAATCAGAATGCAGAACAAGAGGTGTTGCAGAATGCATACAGAATTATCCAGGGCCCGCATTAAAGAGCAATGTTTAAAACAGAAGATTAACAAAACAGATTAACATTAGGTTAACAGGCCATGTAAAAAAAAATACTGTACACACATATGGACAGAGGACAAAGCATATATCAGCTCTGTAGCAGGGGTGGACATTTCAGGTCCCAAGAGTACAAATCCAGACCAAGGTTTTTGTTTCAACCGACCAGTTGCGTATAAATGAGTCAGAGTAACAGAGTACTCATTTCAACAGGTTGGTTGAAATAAAATCTTGTTCTGGATTTGTACTCTCTGGATCTGAAGTCTCCACCTCTGCTCTGTAGTAATCTTGTTGACCTGTGTGTCCTGGAAAACTGCCAAAGCCTTACTAGCACCATCAAATGAGCCAATTATAGATTTCAAGGGGTTAAGTGGAACAGAAAGGGAAGTGGAATCCTCCGGGTCCCTTATCTATGCGAAACTCAGAGTCTGCTGTGGACATGAACGAGGCCCCTTTGTGGCGGCCACAAAAAGCCGTCACCGAGTGGATGGACACTTGGAATGTCACTTGGGTGATATTTTACGAACACGAGCCTTTAAACCTACTTCAGAAGTATCATCGCCTGCATGAGTCAAGCCTTTCTGCAAGCTGGGATTAAACCTACACTATTAATAACCTGGTCTGCATTCCTTCTTTGAGCTGTGCCGATTACGCACACTTTGCTTTGTGACAATGGGGGAACCCTAGTGGTGGGAAGCATGAAGTGCAGCTGCAAGCCTAGTCCATGGTGTGCAATTAGTCACACTGGCTACAGACACAAATCCCTTCAGGTAACTGCAATAGCGCTGCATTGGCCTGTTGAAGCCAATCAATGGGGGAACCCTAGTGGCGGGAAGCATGAAGTGACACAAATCCCTCCAGGTACCTGCAGTAGCGCTGCATTGGCCTGCTGAAGCTAAATCATTTTCTGCTTCTGTATATCATCGGGTAAAAGAAAAGCAACTGGTTAGCAAAATGAAAAGCAATGGAGGCGGCAATGGGAGAGGATTGAAAAGCCAGGGGTGGCGTGGGGCTCAAGAGATTTGCGACCCGTTCCTGTGTCCGGACGGTCATTGGTTCAAATCCCACAGCTAGCAGAGTAAACATAGCAGGGGAACAGCATAACTATTCCAGGGGCTCTGGGTGGTAGCTGACTCTACCCTCCGACCCAAAGCTCTCCTCACTTTGGACAAAAAGCCTCCGTCACGCAAATCAGTTTAAATGCAAATTCTTAAATTCTTTATGGTCCTAAACGCAAATGTGATACGAGCTCCCTTACCGGATCACTTGCAAAGGCTGTGCTTCACGGGATCCTTCTTCATTTACCACTGCTTTCTATTCATTAGTGCTAAAAGGTAGCAGCACCGGGGCTATGCTGGGGTCAGCTCGAACCCTGGACCCGGAACAAGGTGGCCTCTTAGATGACAGAGAATGCTCAGGAACGCCCCCCCGGGTTTACCATCCAGACCTGTCCACGGCCGTTTAACAAACTGATCAAAAGAAGGTCCATCAGTGATAGTCAGCTGATTAACCCAAACAAGGTTCATTCGAAGAGCTAAAAATATCCCTAGCACTAAATGTAGAGATTCAACACAGGTGAGCACAGCAGTCAAAACCCAAAAGGATCTGAAAATGAAGAAAAGAAAGGAACCCAAAGGAGAATCTTGACAGCAGCAGGAATAATTTACAACCAGGAATCATTTGTAATCCACAGCAAAAACAAAAATAATCACTAAAATGTAAAATGATGTTCATCCATCAATCTTCGAATTGCCTATCCTTGCAAAGGTCACAGCTTATAGTGTGTGATGTAAGGCTGCTGTGATCAGTCGGCCTAGTCGATGACGTCGATGCTGAAAATGCGACAATGTCAATATTTTAAATTGACGCGTCGTTTTAAAAAAAATAATAATAAATAATGAAACTACCTTTGTGCTTTTTAAAATGCTTCAATTATAAGAAATGTTTTTCTTCAATGTCACCATGTAATTCTGGGAATAACCAAAGATCAAAAAGGTGGTTTGCACACGTGCAAAGTTTTATGGCAGACCCCAGCAACAAGCAGTGCCATGTAGGAGAGAGAACACACAACATTCTGGGTGATGGGCCGCCAGCAGAGGCCAAAGTGTTGTCTATTCATGTTTATTAAATTTCCATTAGTATTGGAAAGCTTTTCATCATCTTTCACACGCGTAGCTTCTAACTAGACTCATTATTTAAGCCATAAAGTTGTCTGTCTGCTACCTTAGAATCTCCATTGAATAAGTGTTTGAGAAAATGTATACCCTAAGACCTGGGCTTTTTTTTAATTTTTATTATTATATATATTTTTTTTTTACCTTGATTCACGGTGCTGGTGTGTATTTGTGTGTATTGGCCTTTCTGGGAGCAGTGTTACCAAAAAATAAAACTGAGCGAAAAACGGACAGTAAATTCATTTCTTAGAAACGAAAACTATATATACCGCAAGTGTTGGAATCTTGAAAACTCACTGCCAGACCACCATGGTCTTTTTTTTTTACCTAATTTAACCATCTCCTCTTTCAAAAGATCTTGTGGCTGCTGAGCTAACCAAATTGAATAAGCATAAGGACAAGCCGAATTTATAGATTACCAACGTTTGGGCATCACAATATGAATCTTATTAACATTTCGGGCATACTACTAATCTGCCTACCAGATTGTGGGCGAAATAAATGTCTGCATAATGCCGAAAGCATTGCCCTGGAATGATGTATGGTTGTTTGTTGTCGAAATAAAACTGACTCGAATGAACAGTAAATTTAGTTCTCTGGAGGAAAATTGGTCTTTTAGATTAATCGACCAATCAGTAAAATAGTCGATAGATTAATCGGTAAAACAAGCAGCCCTAATGTGATGAAATTAAACTCCCGAAATAAGTCAAAATTAAAAAGAAAAAAGAACAGGACCAATGCAATACATATGAGAGATAAGCGGGGTTATTTTGCACCCAGAGGTCCACCCTTAGCTTACATCTTCTCCCAGTGGCAGGTGCAAAAGTCCAGAAATCAAAATCTTGTCTTTCCATTTTTGCCCTTTGCCCCTCAGCCATGAAACAATTCTGCTTCCTCCTCAGGAAGCTGGCGCCCATGAAGAGCGAAACACGCCAGTGTCATCAGAGTGTGCGGACAACTCTGAACCCTGACCGCTTTCTCACTGCATTTCTGTGGCCCCCCCTGGCCATCAGCCACAGCAGAGTGACGAACTCACACGCGACAGAAATTCTCCCAGCGAGTCCCGGTGCGTTTTTTTTGACATCACTGCTCGTGAAGCATCCTGAAGTCAAGCGGCCTTCCGTCGTCATTTTGACGACATGCAGTAGGTTCAGCACGCGGCGAAACGAAATGACGTTTCTCCGGGACCATGGTGCTACGTAAAACAAGGCAAGACTACAAAGTTGCACAGAATGACACAAAGTGCATGTCTGTGCAAATATGCGCAAACACTGCAGGGCAGTGACATTAGACAAAACAGTGGCACAAACAAAGAACGCAGTGCCGACCAGCGCACATTACTGATACTTTACAGGTACATTTCCATCAACACAATTCTTGGGGCCTTTAACCATATGCATGACTATAGCTACAGTCACTGGCTGCACTATTGCACAATCATTTGTGGTGCAATATGTCGTTACTGGTATACGTTTCAAATGTCGGTATTTTGCCGCTTCAGTTTCCCAACCCCCGCCCCTTGTATGTGTCATACATGTTCTTGCTCGTGTCTCACTCATTACCTCTAGATACTCTGGTTTCCTCCCATAGGCTAAGAGCAAGCAGATAGATAAACTGGTGTGTCCAAACTGCCGATAGTGTGACTTGTTTTATGTGTGCAAATGCGTGCTACGTGATTGTCTGCCGTCCCACTCAGGGTGCCCCCTACCTTGAGCCCAGTGCATTCTGGGACAGACTCCAAGTTCACTATGATCCTGTACTAAATAAATGCCATGGATGGATGAGGTTTATTATCTCATATTGGTAGCACAATGGGAACTATACTTGATAATCATGTGCGGGAGCCGTTTGCCTGTGAAAGAACACATTGTCACCTTGGACAAAGGTGTCAGATTTTAACAAGGCATCAAATAGTGCACATTGACAGATTGCCATCCAATCCAGGGTGTCCCCTGCACCTCCCAGAATAGGCTCCAAGTTCACCGCCACCACGTACTAGATAAGCAATTACAGAAAATGGACGAACGATGGAAACGCTCATCAAAAAAAAAAAAAAAAAAAAGCAGCCAATTTAATTCAATGATTGGATAGAGTTGATGCTAAGATTCAATAACAATGTATCCTTTGGATGATTAGTGTATTTAATTGCCAATTTCTGAGGTCAAGAGATTGTAAGCCTTAAAAACATATCAGCATCAGAACAACAGCTATGATAATGACCATCAAAAAAGCTCATTAAATTAAACAAATTGCCCCCTATTCTTGTCAATCCTCTTCAGGATGCACTTGAACGCACATGGGTAACATCCAGAGAAGAATGCTGCTGCGATTAAACGGATGCAGCTTTAACACTGCGTGCCCGATTTAGGCTGCAACATTCACATGCTTATTACCCGCCATAAGCGCTGAGCCAAAGTCACTCTATACTCTATACCTATATCTATACCTGCGCACGCATAATAAGACCATGAAGCCCCCTTGTCTTGACTAAAAATATCACCAAGATTTCCTTTCTTGACTGCTGCGGCTGAAAATAGGAGTGAAGAATCAGGCTTGTTGCTATTAATTCACAAGACGGACTGAGCCATAATTACACCTTTCGCTGCCGTTGCGGTAAAGGGTGGAAATCAAATCAGACCGCGCCGCAATGCTGGTTTACACCAGAGCAGGGGAAGCCAGTTCAGCGCCACCTCAGTACAACAGATGGCTCCGTTTCATCATCGCCGAGCAGTCTTACATCACGTTTCCGTTGGCCACATTTGGCTGTTAATGGAGGATTCTCCCGGTTGGGGCCTTGGCAGGGCACCTCCGTCTGAATTTTAATGCCGCTCACCTTTGGAGACTGCCAGGAACTGCCCGAGTAGATTACAAAAAAAAGTGGAAAAAAAGAGAGACTTTGAAAGGCAGATATTCTGACATCTGCACAGCAGCATTGATAACTCATGGGCAACAGAAGGAAATTAAACTCTTGCACGTACCACTTGCTCCCTTGCATGTGAAGGTGTGTGTGTGTGTGTGTGTGTGTGTGTGTGTGTTCCTGAAGCTCACCATAGGTAGGCGTACCCGAGCAGAAATAAAAACAATTGCTTCAGCTTCAGCTTTCATATCAGCCGACACCGTGAGGGAACTCACTGGGGACCGTACGCCAGACTACAAAAAGGTCAGGCGAAGACCTTTGGCGACAGATTACATGAATCCATTACGAGCGCACCTTCGGATCCCAAGAAGTAATTACATCGCTAATTGCACATTCACTAACTGGTGGCGAGACTGGCTGAACGGCCCCTTGGCGGGAAGCGTCGCTTTTCCGACTTCAGGCAACCGCAGCTGCGTTTCGCCTTGTTGCATTTTGTTGAGAGAAAATGGAGGTTAATGGGTCAGGACTAATTCCCAGGCTTCATAATGGGCAGCTGTTTCCCGGAGACAAACCGCGACGAGGCATTCGATGGGATACGTAAAAGTCAGGGAACGGCATATCCGTCCTGACAGATGTGTAAATTAAACGCGAACACAATGCCATGAGATTGTAGATTGCGTTTCGCAATCATCTCCTTCCCCATAGTCATTTTAAATGGGAGCATAACAGGAAAACAAATTAATTATTCTGACAAACGGAGTCAGTTCTTAGCTGGGATATGGAAGAGGGCGCAAAATGAAGGAAACCGGCCCAAACACAAACAGGAAGGCGTGATATTTAAAGGGAATCAGAGTGAGTAGTCAAAGATTACAGTTTTGATAGCGGGCAGCTGAAGGAGGAACTGGGGGAATATATCTGTTTGGAAACACCTTCGAATTCTCTAATGTGGCTTACATGACACACTTTTCCCCCAAATAATGCAAATGGGGAAAGTCTGCAAAAAAAATAAATACATCAATAAATTTTAAAATCCAGCATTCCTCAAGCAGGTTTTTTTTCTCTCCATAATGATTCTAGAGTAAGTAGTAATATATCTTTTTTTGGAGTCGCAATGCATCATCAAAGCACTGCAAGTTCGAACCCCAGGACTTAGCTGAGCTACGTTTGTTTGAACAAAACAACGTGAATATCTCGTAGCAAAGCAACTGGGTCATACTACAACTATACTAGTTGGACTACTATTATACTATACTAGTTGGATTACTGAAAGTGACAACTAGAAACCAGTAACCTGAATATTAACAAGATCGTCACTTTGTGAAGTATACACAAGCATTTAAAAACCATAAAAATGATTAGGTGAGGCATTTAGGATAAAAGCATGCTATCTAAAGCATAAAGTGAGCAAAACACAATACAATTAACGGGGTTTGCATGCTTTCTCTGTTGTTTCTCCGTTTCTCTCAAAGCACCTTACAGAGTCAGGGTGGACCCAGCATTGACCCCTGGTAGGACACCAAGTTCACTGTAACAATGCACTGGCAGTCATGGGAGGTCAATGGATGCTTATTAATCACTGCATCATAAGCTGGAAACTTTTCTTTTTTTTCGGAGGGGGGGGGGGGAGAATTAATTCCCCCATACATACAGGTGTAGAAGAGATGAGAGGAATTCCTTCACACTGGGTGGGAAAAAAGCAGGGTCCTAAGTGACAAGTGCGAAAACAATTATCCAATTGGGCATTATCCAATTATGCACCAGAGCAAATCCCCGGAGCTGTGAGCCAGTTATTGCCAACTAAAGAGCCACCTTGCATCAAGCGTAATCACTCACTCCCACTGACATAACGGGGCAGTTTAACATTGTACAGACCCTCCACAGCAACAACACAGCCTGTCTCATGGTCTTAGTAACAAGTATTTCAGTAGAGACTTATTACGTTCATAATACGTTACTGCACAGAAAACCACAAATGGTTACAAATGGTAAAATAAACACCCAATCAGTTTGCTAATCCTTCGCATCATTTTTAACGACTCCACTCCCACTATTGAGCGCCTAGTCCCACTGCTACTAGTGTGTGTGTTTATTTACGGAGCTGTGTATGCGTCTGCTTGATCAAAACGACGTGAATATCTGAGCATTAAAGTAACTGGATCATACTACGACTACACTAGTAGGACTACTACTATACTAGTAGGATTTCTTCAAGGGATAGATAGAAACCAATAACCTCTTACGTGCTTAATAATAACTAAACGTCTTACAGTTATTTTCATCATGATTTTAATCCTGAACAGCCGTACCTTCGTACATAATAATGCAATACACTGGAATGAACGTTACTAAACAAATAGACTTCCTCAAACGGACACATGGTCTATCTGCCTTACTACCGACTCTTTTTGCGTGTGGTGGATATAGTAAGGTTACTGCAAAATTTCGCAAAAACCTTGACTTATCAGGCGTTTCCTCCTGAAGCTCGCGTCTGCGTCGACGTTGTTGAATTTCGTTTAATTACAGCCGGATTAAATCCCCCTTTTCGTCTCATTCAAGACGATACTTCAGCGCAAATAAACTGCAAGGCGACCCTTTTCGGTCAGCGGCACTGCGAAGCAGGGGAAACGGCGCAGCACCTCTCCGTAAGACCCTTCGGGGGGCTGCGGCTTGGCGGTGACCGGTCCTGGTGTCACTCGCGCAATTAAACGCGACGACCAAACGCTTCGGCCCTTTATGATAACAACAGCTTAAACGGCCGGCAGGAAAGCATTGCAACTCAGCCGTCAATTCCTGCCCGGGAGCTGATAAGAAGTTGGAAGCACCGGCTCCTTATTTAGGTCCGAAACCGCGCCAGATAATGACGAATGGGTCACTTACACGGTGCACGCTAGACGGAACAGGTGGCGCCGGCGAGGTGCTGCAGTTCGCGGTCAGGATGTGGGAATGCGCCGTCAATCCATTGGGAGAACTTGCTGGGATCCTTTTCATCTCAGTCCACGCACGGGCTGCTCGCCAATTCCAGCGCGTGCACACGCCCCCAGCTCCCCCCGGCCGGTGACATCACGCACGCACGATCCGTGTCCGTGACCGCGCGAACGAGTGCGCGGACGGCGCGCAGAGATGCGATTCCAGTACGCCGTGGCAACTGAACTCTGCGCGAGAACGGCGCTTATGTCAGGCTAAAAAAACGCCTAATAATAGTAATATTTCCTATATTTGATTTGTGCCGGTAATACATATTCATTTTGATTTCATTTTTGCTTTGACAAATATTCACGTTAAAAGCCGTATCTGTTTGCCCTCAGTTGATTTCATTTTTGCTTTGACAAATATTCACGTTAAAAGCCGTATCTGTTTGCCCTCAGTTGTAAATGTGAATGATATAAATTTCATTAGCCCTTAATAAATCACATGAGCCATATGTGCCCTGATTTGACAA
>JAABNY020000038.1:4436027-4462458 GCA_015164015.2 Brevimyrus niger
TCTCTTTCCTAATTGCACAGCATATTCCAGGACGATAACGCCAAGATGCATCAGGCTTAGATTGTCAGAGGGGTTCAAGGGGCATAAGGATTGGTTTTTACATATGAATTGGCCACCACAGGATCTAGACCCTAATCCCGTTAAAAGTCTTAGGTGTGCTGAGGAGAACTTCACGGGGTGATTCAACTCGCCTGCCATCAATACAAGATCTCAACGAGAAGCGAATGCAAATCCGGATGGGGGAAGAAAATTGACGTTGCATAAGCGTGTGGAGATAATACACTGGGGAACGTGCACCAAAGCGATCCTACGAAATATCAAAAGTGTGGGGCTTTTTTTTGGCCAGGCAGAACATTCTCTTAAAAAATAAAGTAGATTTTTTTTCTAACTTAATTTTGCACGAATATCATGTATTTAGCGGTGCAGACTGAGCTGAGCGTTGATTTGAATGATGCGGGTGACAGATGTTTGTACGTGGTTGCAGATTCCAGGGTTCTGCGAAGGAGGAATGGGAACGTCGTTGCCGGGCGTTCAGGGCCACGTCAACTGCGACGTCCTCGTGGGCTACAAGGCCGTGTACCGCGTCTGCTTCGGCATGGCCATGTTCTTCCTGCTGTTCTCGCTTCTTATGATCAAGGTCAAGAGTAGCCAAGACCCCCGAGCTGCAGTGCATAATGGGTAAGCGGGGCGCCCGGCTCGCTGATGATGTCACCGCTCCTCTAGCTCGTCATCGGCAGCGAAACATTTGACTTCTGTTGCTCTCCTCGGCTTTGCGTGATGGTTGTACTCTGGAATTTGTGTTATTGTTTTAAGCTGATTAGTAAATACATGGTATGACAGATGTCTGGGGTATTGAGAATCAGTGGTTCAAAAAGTTAAGCAATAATTAAGAATAAGGCCAAGAATAAGCCATTGTTTTCAATTTTGTGAATGTGTCTGTAGATACTGCAATCCGTTCAATCCGTCAGTGCTGCGCTTTCTGCATGTCGGACACCCGATCTCTCCTTTTAGGTTCTGGTTCTTCAAGTTTGCCGCTGCCACCGCCATTACCGTCGGGGCCTTTTTCATTCCCGAGGGACCCTTCACCACCGGTAATGCACCGTCTGCCGTGGTTACTGGCCACAGGCTTGGTATCGTAGGTCCGTAAGTTTTGCGCAGGCCGCACGGGTGCTTTATGATTTGGGATCAAGCTGCCCCACCTGGTCCCATTTCAGCAGGTGAATCTTGTCTATATCTGGATTGTTCTCCAGTAATATTAAGCAAATTTGGACAGGGATAATTTGTTGATTTAAATAACGATTTTGTTCCCCCTCCACCAAACACCCGCAGATTATTAACTTTTATATTTTCTGGCCACATTCCACTCATTCCGTTGGTCCCTGGGTGGACGGCTTGTGGTTCTCCCTTCTGTGTTCTGTGGAGGGTTACATGTAGATGCTTGGCTGTCTGCAGTCTTGATGCCCCGTTCTTTGTGAGAGCTGGGCCACGCCCCGCGGCTCGGCTCTGAAACCCGTCTCTGCTTTTTGCCACAGTGTGGTTCTACGTGGGCATGTCCGGGGCGTTCTGCTTCATCCTCATTCAGCTGGTGCTGCTGATCGACTTCGCCCACTCCTGGAACGAGTCCTGGGTGGAGAAGATGGAGGAGGGGAACTCCCGCTGTTGGTATGCAGGTAAGCAGACGAGCCCCGGCAAGCGGCGCGCATCCTATATCTTCATAAAGTGTATGAGAGAGGAGTCGTAACGAGCCGTATTTTGTTCTGCATTGACGTGATGAAATGGTCCGGCTCTGGAGCGGCGTAACGTTCGCGCGTTTTGTCTACAGCTCTTCTGTCGGTGACGACCGTGAACTACATCCTGTCTCTGGTGTCCCTGGTCATGTTCTACATCTACTACACCCATGCGGACGGATGCACCGAGAACAAGGCTTTCATCAGCGTCAACATGCTGCTGTGCATTGGGGCCTCGGTCATGTCCGTCCTGCCCAAGATTCAGGTTAGGGCACAGCCCCCCCCTCTCAGCCCATCGCCGAACCTGCCTTGGGAATCTGGCCACGTCTGTAGGGCGACATCACGTTCGATGTGATCGGCTGTTGATGTACTGTGTGCTGTTCCGGTCTCTGCAGGAGTCGCAGCCGAGGTCCGGCCTCCTACAGTCCTCCATCGTCACTCTGTACACCATGTATCTCACCTGGTCTGCGATGACCAATGAGCCGGGTAGGTCGCGGACATGTATTCCTCCTTCCTTAGACTTACCAGCCTTGTAAATGGAGGTACCGTGGTAAAGGGGCCGGCGTGTTTTACAGAGAGGAAGTGTAATCCGAGCCTGCTGGGAATCATTGGCTATAACAGCACCGGCCCAATCAGCCGTGACCATGTGGTTCAGTGGTGGGATGCCCAGGGCATTGTGGGATTGATCCTGTTCCTCCTCTGTGTCTTGTACTCCAGGTAAGCAATCGGTTGCCTTCTGTGTATTTATGATATTCACATCTGACATCTATGCCTATAAACGTAAATCTGGGCAGCTGATGAACGTCCCGTGTTTCGTTGTCGTCTTGTACTTTGCAGCATCCGGAACTCCTCCAACACCCAGGTTAATAAGCTGACCCTGACCAGTGATGAGTCCGCCCTAATTGAGGATGGCCCCAGTCACCCAGACAACTTTGAGGAAGGAGATGGCTTGAATCGCGCCGTGGACAATGAGAAGGACGGGGTCACCTACAGCTACTCCTTCTTCCACTTCATGCTCTTTTTGGCCTCCCTGTACATCATGATGACGCTGACCAACTGGTACAGGTAGGTGGGTCCTGTCTGGCCCAAATGCACCTTGATCACGTTCGGTCTCTGTTAAGTCCCTGAGCCGTCTCCACCTGGATGCAAAAATGATTCCATCTGCTCAATTTTCTGCACTTCTGCGTAACTTCTATATTGGCACTGGTGCTTGTGATCAACCAATCAGCAAACAGTGGCTGTAGGCACCTTCTCAGTAGTTTGTGTTGGAACAAAAAGTTCCTAGTCTGGAGTAGGGACTAAAGGGTTAGGAAACTGCCTCTGAGGATCTACAGTAGGGCCGAGTTCCTCCAGTGTGAACACGAAAAAGGTTCCTGGTTACAGGAAAAGGTTCTGGTTCCTGAAAAAAGTTCCTGCTGTGTGAAAGCACCCAACGACATTACGAAGTTCCATTTGTTCCAGTTTTGTACTGGTTCGTTGCTTGTAATTACATAAATGGGGGGAAAATTAGTTAGCCTTTGAGTTTTTAATGTGGGTTTTATGGATCATAGCTGCTTTACAATAGAAATGGAGTAAAATTACCAGCTTTTATAAATACAGAGTGGATATCATGGTATTGTCCTGTGTCGACGATTCATTTTGCATCTCATTGCCGTAACAGTCCCGACTCCAACTACGAGACCATGACGAGCAAGTGGCCGTCCGTCTGGGTCAAGATCTCATCCAGCTGGATCTGCATCGCCCTGTACGTGTGGACTCTGGTGGCCCCGCTAGTCCTGACCAACCGGGACTTCGACTGAGTGCCGGCGGCGGAAGCCCCGCCCCAGCAGCGCGCGCGTGCGGTGCGACGGGCCGTCATGGCTGTACATACCATGCGCGCATATTCCCCAAGTTTCTTTTTCCCCATGCATGAGCGTCACTTCTTTGTGTTGAACCGTCGAACTAAGAGCTTGTTGGAAATACAAAAAAAAAAAAAAATCAAACAAGTGGCAGCGGCTGAAGCTGTAGGTAATGCTATTAAATGTGTCCGAACCGGGCTTTAGGGGGAATGTTTAACGTTTTTGTTAATGATTACTGAGGGGGGGGGGGGGGGGGCTTTTATTAAAACAGAATGGGGGGGAAGCTTGAACGACTTTAGATCGTAAACGGCTTCGTAGCATTTTTTTCCCGGCTTTGAGATTTTAAATCCCTTAATGTGGCCGCTGGGCACCACTTACTTTCTTTTGATTTAAAAGGTAGAGCAACGCTTGTGAGGTTTAACTTCTTTGAGTATCAGCCGAAGAGCTTCTTATGTTAGCATATAAGGAATCGCGACGTGAAACCTGACCATCTGCATGCTCCGTGCCACCATCGGTCACGACTTCCCCGCATCCTTCTGCTCTTCCTGATTTTGTGTGGTTTTCTTTCGTCCCGTCGGAGCTTAACCAGGAAGTCGGGCTTGCTGTTCATCGTGAAGGTGTGGTGTAGTATCGGTCGACTAAATCTAGTTTAATCCCGTTTCAGATCTTTAAATGTTTTGCGTCTGTTGTGAAATGCCACTTTTTAATCCTGTATTTATATAGTAGGACGTGGTGGTAACTGCACTTTTTGTATCAGTGTTTGCTTTCGGATGGTGCGCCGTGGTTGAATTTGCTCGTTTAGTTTTATCAGCGCTGGAACTTGCCTCCGCACTGTAACCTCTTCGCTGGCTCCAAGATGTCGCTCTTGTACAGTTACCCTGAAGTAACCTGAAATAAAAACCTGCTCCGGGGCCTCCTGTGAATTGTCTTCACTCTCCTCCCGACATTTTCAGGATCCCTCGAGTGTGCGAGTGACATTTCATATGATCATCTGCACATGAATCATTGCGATCTGCGTTATGATTTGTGTTCTCCGGCGTGGATACTGCGTTTAAGAAGTTCTCTTTGCCGATTTGGTCCCTCCTTACCCGCACATAGGTGTATGCATGTATACGTGCACTGTGGGGGGGGGGACAATCCCTTTAGCCTTATTTGATGTTCCAAAAATGAGTAACTGAATTTTAAAAGAGAGAGAGCTGAAGAGAGGTCCTGAGACAGACAAGTGATGAGTATTTTGCAGATACTTTGCAAAGAAGGACGACTATTCATCAGCATGCAAGGTCATTGGTTAAGACATTGGTTATCCTGCCCCAAAAACAGTGTGTGATTGGATCATGTTCCGATTTGACCAATGGGGAGAGCGGGTAGCAGCAAAGGTGCCACTCGGCTGGGTCGCAGGACAGATTCTGTGGGTGAGGAGTTTCGTTGTGCGTTTATTTTTATTGCCAAATCTGAGATAATGACAAGAAGCTCACAGGCAAACTCACATGAAATGTCTCAGCAGAATCTGTGAACTAAAAATGCAACTATGCGGGTAGGAGCCCCACACACCGAAGCGGGTATCCAGCACAGACGCGTCTCTGTACTTCTAAAATCACGTGTGCCGCTCAAATCGTAACTGATACATGACTTTCAAAATGTCCCTCCTCAACTTTGAGAAAAAATGTGTACAATAGTAATAAAAAAAAAAAGACAAAACCAATAACCGTCAAACTATGAACTTTTTGGATAAGAAGCCCACAGGCATCTACATCCCAGGTTGAAGCAGAGCATCTTCTACAGAAGGAACATTCTCCCCCCCCACCCCACTTTTTTTTTTTTTTTTTTTACTTTTTTACTCTTTCGGTGAACTCCGCGACAGAACCGTACCAAAAGATACTGGCAAATAAATAGATCATCATTTTGATGAATATATACAAAAGGTCCATTCCCATGGCTGTCTCTCCCCTCAGACCTCCAGCTGTGGGGCCTCCACGCCAGGCCCGTCTGGGCTCAGTTCGCACAGGTAAAACAGGGAAGCCTCGCTGGCCTCCGCCTCCGTCAGCGGCTCCAGGCGGATCAGCGAGCTCCGCGGCGGCTCCTGCATCTCCAGGCTGGCTTCCAGGAGGTCGCGGTCGCCCGTCTCCCCGGCGTCCCGCTCCAGCAGCGCCTCCCCCAGCTCGCACGCCGGAGATTCGGGCTCCGGGGTCAGGGAGGTGCAGCCGTCCAGGAAGGCCAGCAGGGGGCAGGTGGTGTACTGCACCAGCTGCTTATCTGCCATAGGGAGAGCACCATTGGGAAGCTTTAAGCCTTATGCTTTACCATAGATTTCTGTGGATAAGGTTCCATTTAAAACGTATGCAAGAATTCACACTAGGAAGCTCAAAACAGGCAATATTTGTTTGATTACATTTACGGCTATTGTACATCCTGCCTGCTACCTATTTGGTTGCTGTCTGTGATCCTACAGCTAATTATATAATTATAATAATACAATCAGCTTAGTGGAGATGACATCATAAACAAAAAGAACATGATCAAGCACCTAAAAAGAAGTATTTACACTGAAAAATAGAGCAGCAAGAAAAGACTTTGAAATCAATTTTAAGCACAGCCAGGCATACCCATGCTCTACCCCGGGTGAACGGAAATGTCGGTGCTCAGAGATCCTTTTACCCACCTGTATTGTCAGCGTCCGTCTTCCCTCCTTTGGCTGACGATTCCGCATTCTCTCTCGAACTCTCCATCCCCTGAAAGCGAATGTGACACAACGCATCTGGTTTCTTCCTCCGCTCCCAAAAGTACGGAGTAGCGATACCAGTCCCCACACTGCCGGGTGTCAGCGGAAATGACGGGGGGGGCAGGCAGGGGGCAGCGGCGAGCAGAGAGGCCTATTCACATGGACTTGTAACGCTGCCAGTTCAAATCCCAGGAGTCGCGCCCCTGAAGTACCCTTCACTTCGGTACTTAACCTGAACCGCTCCGGTGACTTACGCAGGCGAGTCAATGAGGAAAGCCGGACTGAATGAAGGTGTCAGTTAAGGAAAATCGAGCATGGGCGAATCCTAGTATTATTAAAGACAGGCCAACACTGAGGGCCGGAACTGGGACCCATGTCAAAGTGAAATACAATACACACGAGGACCGGTTACCAGAACCACTTCAGCAACCTGGACGCCGATACCAACAGAGTCCATCATAGAATCTGGACCGAAACGCTAAAAGGAGGGGGCAGGACGGGAGCTCACAAAGGAAGCCTTGATGTGTTCCTAATTAAACAAAAATAATAATTTGTTAATAAATTTGTAATAATCTGGTAATTTGTAGAACATTACTCGATCGCTTAGGAGGAAGCATGGTGAAACTTTGCTGATACTGTATGCTTTTTTTTATTAAATACTGTAAAAATTAAGTATTAAAAAATACTTTTTATTTTGATACTGTATGCTAATACAATGCTCATTCTCCTACTCAAAAATACAGGCAGCAAAGCAGCATCCCGAACATAGCACAAACATACCTCTACGATGTCTGTGTCAATGCTGAATTGCTTGCCATACAACATGGCCTGGAAATCCTCCAAGCTGCAATCAATGCTGTCCAAGTAGTCCATCAGCTCTACCCTGGTAGAGAGGATCGAAGCATGCATAAGTCGCAAAAAACGTGACGCGCCACGCCGCCCCCTTCCTCCGCGGGAACGCGACACTCACTTCCCCAGGAGGCTCAGGTTCTGCGAGATGGTTCCGCTCTCGTTGAGGATGGAGTCCATCATCTTGACGGGGTCTTCGAAGCTCAGTATTGACGGCAGGTTGACCTGCAGGGCCCCGCTGGTCTCGGGCGCCTCCGCGGAGCTCCTGGCCGCGGATTCGCACATGGTCTCCGGGGAATTTCCTGCTTCTTTGTCCGCCGGGCTCTCCACCAGTACGGAGGCGTCACCATCACCATCGCTTTGCACCTCCACTATTTCCACGTCCCTGATGATTGAGAAAAAGGTCGGTGAGGAGAAGCATTTGCAACGCAACATAAAATTTCTCAGATGTAATTTCGCGAAATCCCAACGCCGGTGTCCCTAAGATTAGACTATTAGGGGATTACAGCTATATGCAACGCTAAAGACAAAACCTGACCTACAGCACTAGACACCTACAGATATATTTTCAAACAATACACTACAGTTTTGGCACCTACATCCCTCAATATAGAAACAACGCAGCACAGAGAAACATCAGCTGGTGCATTTACCATGTCAGAAAGACACAAATCAATTATACCAATTCCCATAATATGATACAATATGTACGACAAACAGAGAAAAAGAAAAAAAAACAGGCCCACCTTTGATCAAAAGTTCGTGAAATTTCCTCTGTGACCTCAGAATCCTCAACGGTTAAATCGCAGATGATGACATCATCAGTGATGTCAGAATGATTCTTTAACCCATTAACATGGGTCTTTGGAAGAGAACAGAGCAACCACAATAAATAAGTAAATCAGTAAGTCAGCTTAACATAATGCCACATATCACTTTTGGAACCAAATGCTAATTATCAGAAATTAGTGGAGCCAATACCAAAATTACAAATTTGGATACATTTTTGATACTCAACACAGTAACACTAAGCTTAAAAAAAATTGCAATTTTGTTTGCAGTAAAAACTTTACAACGTTTTCTATACTCATGTCACTATATGTAGAGAAAACCTTTGCGTTGTATTGACTCTCAAAGCATAATATTAAGTATAGTAGTAGCCATTGTAATTGCACTCAGATATTCACAAGCAGTAAATTAAAACTAAAATTGTTACTTTAATATTTCAGTGCAGAAGACATACATTACTTTTAAATGCCTTTTTCACCTTGTATCTCAAAGCACAAACATTTCTAACAATTGCATGACAAAGTTTGTATCAGAACAATCAACACAACCTCATAAGACCACATGGAGCCGACAGCTAAAAAATTATTGCAGACCGTTGTCTTAATGCGGAGAATGGGTAACCCTTGCCGGGTTTATAAGAATCCACAAACATTCATAACAGGCATCGATAGCGTACGAGCTTTGGTGATCAGTGCAAGCCAATAATCCGTACTTTCCACACTTTTGACAACACTGTTGGAAACGACAGCCAGAACTGACCAGCTGCCGTTTGGCAATACACACCTTGTTGTGCTCGACTGGCTCATCGAAAATTGGCTGGATGAATTTGGATTTCTTCCCATTGCTGTTCAGCAGCAATGGTCTGGGGAGGGAGAGGTGGGAGAAGATGTCAATATCACCACCATCGCCCGAGGCCTCAATCAGGACATACGCCGCTAGCTAGATCTCCCCAGGCTTCTCAGTCCTGGGCCAGTGGTTCCAATTACTTCCAGGAGTTATCATGCTTCATTTTAGTTATTTGCACTAAACAGACAACGAATACTGCAGGCTTACCTTTTTCGCTTTAAACTCAGGACATGGTTGCTCTGAACCAGTGTGACAATAAACTGTATCAACTGAAGAAATAAAAGCATATGGAAATCTTCCATTAAATATGTATAATAAACTTCAAAATACTATCAAGCATATGTAAAAAAAAAAAAATATATATATGCACATAACATGCTATTTTTCCCCATTTACAGCACATAAAACTACATAACATCTTAATATAAAAACAGAAGTATTTATTTCAAACTTAAGGCGACTGCTGTACGCTAATAAGAACGGGGATAAACCACATTCGATTCAACTCTTTGTCCCTGTGAAAGTTAAGGTGATAAGATGTAAGCGAACCTTCTTTATAACTTGCTGCTGCTGGTTGTGCTTTTGACGTAGGTCGGCTATCTCCCTCCACAGAGCTTCATTCTCCCTGGCAAAAAAAAAAAAGCCCCGGTCAACTGATTCAGCCTTTGAAGTTACCAGAGGAACGGCACTCAAGCATTCTAACACAACTTGCGGCGTGGCTTTAATTTCACACGCAATATGTACGCCGGTGTCTCGAAACATAGCAAGGTCACAATATAATCATCTCCGTCACCAACGTTAGCCAAGTCTACATTCCAAAAGCTTTATGAAACGCACACGGAGTGAAGAGATGCTTGTGTCTCCAAAGTAAAAATAGCAACTGAAGCACCTTTTCAGCGTTGCAAGTCGGGAGTCCATATTCTCCTGCTGGCCGTGAATATTCTGGACGCTGGACAAGATCTTCGACAGATCGTCTTGTCTGATTTTGCTCTCCTCTGGCCTGGAGGCAGAAACCTAAAACACAAGAGAGCCTCAGCAAAAAATCAGACACAAATCCAAAAATACAGCTTATCCAGGAAGAGGAAGACCTTTCTGCCTACCTTTCTCTTGATGTGTTCCAGTAAGTCATCTTGGCCATGCTTGAAGAAAGGGTGCTGGAATTCGACGGGGCCATCCCTCTCCTGCTTCACTATGCCCGTATCAATGTGCATCACTTTGCGAAATCCATCTGCAAAAACAATTCCGAGTCAGCCCAGGTATTCCGTAGTGGGGCATCTCACAAGAGAAGAATACAAAGCCTACTTACACATGTTTAGCTGCCTTACAAAACTGGCCATGTTGTTGTGTTTGAAGAACTTCGGGAGTATTTCCTTTGCAAATCTCTGTTCATCCAACACAAGAAAACTGCTGCCCTCCTTCACAAATAGAAATAGGGAGCAAAACTTACATTAAATACGACAACAAGCAAGGTACAGTACTGTATGATATGTAGAAAAAGTAAAGAACCATGCAAAGCAATTGAGCATTTTTAATTTTTATTTTTAACAACTACTTAGTTACAAAACAGTACAATACACGATATGCTAACATTTATGCAAAGTGATTATGCTGCCGTATTTTCATAAATCACTAAATTAATTATGACTGGGGTTGTAGCACGTTTAAAAGTATCGGTCGCTATTACTCTGAAACAACATATTTTCGTGCCATTATAATAGCAAATTGCTGGCTATTAAACGACAAAGTTAGCTTAGTTACCATTAACAACAGTAAATAAATATATGTTAACTGGCCGACCACGTCTAATACCAATATGATTTTTTCAAAACATAAACACTGTGGTAGTATAACATGCGCATTTTACTTCACATCAACAAACGCAGAGCTCCGTGGTTACGAGCAGGCATTAAAGGTATACGCAATCGATGCGTTAACAAGAAAATAAGGAAACTACATAACAAATCCCTCGATTTAGTTATTAAAACCCAACTATAACTTAAAAGCACGCGCAAATTAGATAGTTAAACCAACGTTAATCTAATCGCAACATATCTTTCTTTCTTTGTTAGCAATCGAGCTAACTTCTTAGCTAGCCGCATTAGCATGCTTTTTTCACTTCTGCCTTCTAGCATAGCATAGCCTAGCTTCAATTGGGTTATTTTTTTTACCTGGCTCCAGCAGATCAATTCATTGGTATCAGGATCCTCGACGAGAGTCCATAGCTTCGTCAAAAACGCAGGCACGTTACTATTTTGCTTCATTTTGTCAACGAGAGTATGCAAAATGTGGCTGAACAAATATGTTCCAAACGCCCTCAGAGCAGAACGAGTAGCGAAAATAGCGACGGATGGAGGCAACTTCCGGTCTAGCAGCGCGCACGATTATTGGCCCGTAGATAGCTTACGTAATCTCCTCACGTGTCACAACATGCATAAATGTTTAGAGGCATAGCATACCCGTTCCGGGTACAGAGTAACTTCTGAGGTTTTCGGCAGTGATTCGGCTGTCCCAACAAGAATAAAATTATTTCAATTTTTTTCTAAAGGCATTTCTTGCATTCTTCATGAGTTATGCAGTTGTGTATAGTGATATGCGCAATCACCGCGAGTTGCAGCATGCCAAATTCGTTTTCCAAATTAACATGTTAGTATACAGGAATGTTATGTTGGCCGTACGTAAATATTCAGAGTGGATATTTGATCTATTAAAATGGCATTTAACGTATTATCATCTTACCACTATATCCGTAGAATGAAATTTGTAAGTAATAAGAGAAATTACTTCTGTCGCAAATGTAGTGCAAAAGCTCTGGGTTTTCTTCCGTTTAAAGTTATTAGTTATTCTTGACATTTTCGCCTGATCATTTATTCTCAGTAGTGTGGGTCGTCCTGTACCACAGGGGCCGGTGCTCAAAAAGTTTGAAAAAATAAACTCGGAATCTTTAAAGCTCGCACAAATTCACAAGAAGATCGAGAAAAACTTACGGACAGGTGTTGTTAAACTTAAATCTATAAAATTATCTCCCAGTCCTGTCAATGTGTACCATTGGATTGCATCTGAAAAATACATTAATCGCCATTGGGTAAATACGGCTCTGCTCGGGATTTTTAAACAGAAGGTGTGTAAGGTGTGTAGTCACTCTGCAAAAGTGCTGTCGGCTCGTTCCTTGTTCTAGATCATTGTTGAAGCAAGATTTTGACCACTTTCTTATCTAAAA
The DNA here is from genome assembly GCA_015164015.2 of Brevimyrus niger. NCBI lineage: Eukaryota > Metazoa > Chordata > Actinopteri > Osteoglossiformes > Mormyridae > Brevimyrus > Brevimyrus niger. Next base: position 4,448,013 of record JAABNY020000038.1, read on the forward strand.
CTGGCTTTATTTTCAGATAAAACATGTCAGGTATAGGATCTGACTGTTATATATCTGTGATAGAAACGGTGCTCAGTGAGTAGTGAGTTTAAACGTCAAAGCACAGGTTGTAAGGTTATCTCTGGGAATTGAACAGAAACCAACATGACACTGGGAATACAGTGCAATCTTTGGATGCATCTTTTTGCTGTACTGCTTGAATGTTCCAACAAACTCCAGTCAGTGTTTATCACATCATTACTTGTAAGGAATGCGCCTCCCAAAACAGGCTTGCGAAAACTATATATTTGGAGTTTATTTTGCTTGTTCTCCTTCAGTGTTTTACAAAATGTATTTGTTTGGCTGCTCCCGAAGTGTTTTGGCGGAATTTTGTAGTTTATGCGACATTAACATGCTACACACAGTCCTGTGTCAAATTAGAAACACTGTAAACCAGGGGTGGCCAATCCTATTCGCAAAGGGCCGGTGTGTATGCGGGTTTTCGCTGCGACTCCCTAATTAGAGGACTGATTGGCTGAAGAGTCCTCACTCCTGCGTTTGAACAGCTGACCTACAGGTTATCCCAAAAGCCTGCATACACACTAACCCTTTGCGGATAAGATTGGCCACCCTTGCTGTAAACTGTGTTGAATTCGTACTGGCATCTAACGGGTCCACACTGACATGGAAACGATTATGGCACTAGCGGTGGAAAACCACTAGATGTCAGTGCTGTATCACTTCAGTGTGCACCCTGCCCCTCCATACAGACACCATTCCAGCCACGACGGGGTCATTTTAAATACATTAATTCTTATTAGAGTCTTTTGCGATATTTTCATTCATTCGTTCATTCAATGAATGAAGATATGATGTATTGAAATGTGCTACCGGTGTTGGCCTTGTCAAAGAATTTAGCATGTTTTTGTGTGTGTTTCTATTTTTCTCTGTCGGTTTATCTTTAATTTTATTTTTAAACTTTTTTTCCCAAACCCTGTCCAGGATAAGCATTTAGAAAAAAGATGGATAGATGGAAGGTTTTTATTCAAGATGTAGTATTGTAAAAATACAGCTAAGGTAAAAAAAAAATGTGCAAGTGAAATATTTTGGCTTTTTTCAAGTCAAAGCCAGTTGAGAATCCAAAATATCTCTGGGGTTCTGTGTTCAGTAATACTGTTTCCATTGATCTTCCATAACCACTTGTGTATTACGGGGTCACAATGACCCTAGAGCCTATTCCAGGAAGCAGAGGGCAGGGGAGCACCTGGATGGGATGCCAGTTCATCACAGGAAACACACTCACACACAGTCACACCTTAACCACACTTTAGAGGCACAGAAGCACTTAAATGCAGGTACACTGAGAGGAAAGTGTGGGGGTGGGTATCTGATACACACAATTGGGGGTGTGAGATTACAATGCCAGCACGTGATACTCACATAAATAATGGAATACATTTATGTATTTGACAGGCACTTTCATCCATGGGATTTGAACCAACAACCTTCTGAGCACAGGCACAGGGTGTACAGGGAGTCTCATATTACCCTGTATAAGATCTGAAAAGCACAGAGCTTGAGTTTAATTTAAAGAACTATAAATGAAAGTATGTTTTTTTTTTTCTCAAGACCTTATGGTGAAACGGACCGCTGAACTAAACCGGTAAAATCTGATAATGTTAATTATTAATTATAGATATGGATTTTCAGGGTGCCTTCTGAGCTGCTCTACCTGTTAGCAGTGGACGCATCAAACCTGTGTGTCGCATTAAGGTCTGCCAGTCAAGATCAGGAAAATAAACCGTTCAAAGAGACAAAGCAACAGGAAGGCTGTTCTTCAACAGCCTGAGACTAAACATAAACAGTCAGAGTAAACAGTGGAAAATGAGGGTAATTAAGGGCATATGTCTGACTTCAATTCAATGACCACTTGGGGAAAAAGTTGTATAAATAGGAATATGTATTTTTAAATATTTGGGCCACCGTGTTTGTACCTCATTGAAAAATAACTGCATGATATATTCCCCCCCCCCCAAAAAAAAAAAACAAAAAGAAAACTGTACTCCAAGTGAGAAATAGTTGCACGGTAACTAAATCAAACTGCCAGGCAAGTGCTTGCAATGTGGTGGCGTTTCACAACCAGGCTTCTCACACAGAATTTCTGCAGCATTAGTGAACAGGACTTGAGAACGGTAGTGCAGATATCTGTGATGTCAGAATATCTATGCCTTTCCTTGCATCATGGTAGATAATAAACAGGTTGGATTCAGGGCATCAGTTTGGCCTTACAGTGGTGCTGTGAACATGAGATCAGCACGGCGCAAGATAGGGCAGAATAAAAGGAGAATTTCCCCATGTGGATGAATGAAGTGGCAGTACTCTGTAATAATCACTCTGTCTAGGGTGCTAGCATGCTAATTTGCATACTAAGCATTCTAATTTGAAATAATTCTTTTTAAAAAGGCATTGTTTTATGTGTCATGCATACCCAACATTTTTTTTGAGTTAAAATGGCCATGCAACACAGACTTCAATATTTATTGCTGTGGGGAAAAACAGAGCAATTGCAAAGGGTCAGAGGTTATATAAAAATGTTCCTTCCTAAAGGTGGGGTTGTTATTCTCCCCAGACAACCTGCCGCTGCTCTGCTCTGCCCCAGTGTGCTCTGGGAAAGGATGTTTTCCAACTGGGCAGGGAGAGCAGCTGCTTCTGGATAAACATGAAGCCGCGTTTCCTGTTGACGTCTGTCTGATCCATTTGCCACTGTGGCGTTTTCCTTGCAGCTTGTATCGATTGTTAAAGCGAACCAGTGTTATTTTTCCATTTTAACACAAAGTGATGCAGTGTCCGCACTGCAATATATGTTATTTGTTATAGATGTTACCATACATTGTAAGAACATTAAGGCTTATATAGAAATGTCATCGCCCTCATACTTATTTTTCTTGCTGAAGGAAACCAGGCAGGTCTGAACAGGCCTCTCTTACTGCGGCCTCCTTATGGGGACTCTCCTGATGTCGCTGGGAGATATGAACCCTCCAGCGTGTCCTGGGTGTGCTTCAGTGGGTCACGTCTGGAACAAGTTTGTTGAAATCCAGTCAAGAAACATGCAGGTCCTTTCAGATCTACAAACTCCTCACTCTGTCGCTATGGGCGTGCGCGCAGTTGGCCCATGCAGGTTCTGTGTTGAAGACAGCGTTGAAAGAAAAGGACTATCATACAGCACAATGGAATTCATGATTAATGAAAAAATATTAATGTTTTTTTTTTTTGAGTAATTATGAGCCAGATTCCTGCACGGGTCCACTTTTGGAGACCCTCACCCGCCTGCCCCCACACATTACAGCATCACACCCGCCCGTGCACCCATGATTTTTTTCAAAGTTAAATCCACACTCGCCGGGGCCTGTTAACATTCCACCCGTGACCCGCCCGTACCCGTCCGTACCTGTCCATACCCGTCCATACCCGCCTGTACCCGTCCATACCCGCCTGTACCCGTCCATACCCATGCTAAATTACACACGATAATTTTTTGTATGCACCTCTTAATGTGACAAGCGCTAGGCCTAAATGGATTTTGAAAATCAAATCAGACATATTTAAGCCATCCATACTGTGACGAGCATGAAAGAGAGAACACGGCAACATGCTCCAGCAAGGATTCTTTATTTCAATGAGCCTTGAAGAGCTGTTTTGCCCACAGAGAATACAGCGCCCCCACTGGTACGTGGTGGTAACACTCTGCAACGCCACAAACACTCAAACAGCTCCCCACTTGCCAGTGTTGACCCAAATCAACTGTTTATTAAAACACAAACACAATTTTTTTTACCCACAATTCCCTACTAATATTTTATAACAACTATTCCCTCTCTAATCTTCCCCAAAACATAATCAAATACCCACAACTTCCCCACATGCAAATTACTCCCTAACCTGCAACACCTCACAGGAGCACGAGTCCTGTAGTGCCGCTTGCTTTTTTGTCGAGGCAATTATCCCCGAAATACTGAACACACTGTGTTGAAGACAGGTACCCCCAACATACTGAACACACTTGTGATGATGACAATTTGTACATGATAGTCTAATACATAGATATTTCCGCTTATATGTTATTTTTGCGGACTACAATGCTGTTTTGATTGACCTGCTACCCGCCCGTGTGTAATGAATTACCAGCCCGCATACCCACCCATAAAAACATAAAAAATCTAGAACATTAAAATCCGCCCATTTCAGCAATTACCTGTGGGTACCCATATTGGTATGTTCTGAGCGCGATGACAAGTGGCCCTCAAAGATTTACCATAAAATGCGATGCGGTGATTTTCATTTAACCCTGCGGCACGTATATGAAGATCATCCCTTATTTTACTAAACATCTTGGAGGTTTAGTGCGTCGCATCTAGTTGTTCCCGGATACTTTTGTCAGGACAAATTTCTGGCAAACACTGCACCTCTGCTGTGGCACAATGAGATCCCTCAGCCACTATTTGTTAAATGAACCAACAACCCGCCCGATCCGATCTGCGCGGCCCACCCGATCCGCTCTGTTCCTTTCCGGATTCGGTTCATGTATAGTGTACACGTTCACGCGTGTGTGCCAGTCGCACCATTCGCGTCACGTATGTGTTCCATGCTCGGTAATGCTTACTGATCCATACTGGGCCTGTAGACTCAGCTGATGCCGTAGCTCCTGCCTTTTCACTGTGACACTTTGGGACGGTGAAGGTTGCGGGTCCAGGTGTGACGCCTGCCGCAGGGTTTTCTGGGCCTCGCAGCTCCGATCGCTTCACGGTCTGACCGTGGTCTCTGATCCTCACCTCCATTTAGTTTTGGCTCGGCGCACCTGCAAATGACCTTGAGGTACCAATCTGAGCGTTTTTGATGGAGAACCACAGCCAGAGATTTACAGACACTGATTCTTGGTTATACTCACTCGACAGGGCACAAATAACACAATAACTATTACATATGTATTAATTAACCATAAACTAAGTCTTAGTTACATACCGATCATGTGTTAATTCATCATTAATGAATCATAATTCATCTTTTATCTCAAGCACTTACTACATTTGTTACCATATCTGTTCATTCTACAACCTTCATGAATAATTAAGTGAAATACTGATCTCACATTTGTTCTCCATTAATGAATCGTGAAGCATCTATCTCAATTAGCTACAATATTTGTTCATGATTTGTACTTCAGTAATAACTGAGTTATTAATAAGTATTCGTGCCCCATCAAGTGAAGTGTTACCATAATTCTCATCCCTAACACTTCACACACATCACAGCATCCAATGTACCCAAAAAAAAAAAAAAACGACATCATCTGCGAAGAGCAGTGATGTCACCTCTGACCCTTTGTGATGTCACCTCTGGTACTGCATTCCCTTCCACACTCACCTGTGGCTTGACATCCTGTCCATGAAAATCACAAATGGGACGGCAGACAGGACACAATCCTAGCTGAGACCAGACTAAACAGTATCAACCTTGTACCAACTGTACGAACGCACCACTTTTTACATTCATACAGGGAACAAACAGCACACAGTAGCAGCTACAGGACCTCATATTCCTGTGTCATCATTATCAGTCATGAGGTCATGTGACTTCTCCACAAAGCACATGTAGTCCGTATTGGTATGTCCCCACAAAACCTCAGAAACCCGGGCTAACCCTCACACACTCCTAACCCTAATCATGCATGACTGACTGCGGTAAACGTGCATTTTACCTTTAAGGGTCCAGCTACTGTCTGCACCGGGACACAGCAGTTTTAATTATGTCTATTGGAAGGTGATTGCATTAAAGTTAGCTAAAGGTTAGCTAGGTTTGCTGAAGAAATGGCGCCGACAAGAAAAGACTAATCGGGATAGACATGAATGTTACATCAAAAGACATCACGGAGAGCTTTGAAATGGCTGTAATTAGATTGTGAGAAAGAATGATTCCACTCTCTGAAAAGTTATAAAGTAATGGGAGAGGTAACAATACATTTAATTTCTGATCCGTGTACTAGCATTGGCATTAATTGCTAAGCATTTATATTTAAATTTGATGTAATACTAAAATTAAAGACATAAAAGACACATTTTTGACAGGATTTAAATATGAGAAAACAATACATTTACTGATATGATTCAGGCAATTTAAAATATTTGCACAAAAAAAAAGTGGTACCTTTTTACATCCAACTGGGCATATTAACTGGAAAATTTCACGCTTTTGTGCCATTAACACTAAAGGCATTATAATGCGGAGCTGCCAGAAGTCTTTGTGAGAATGGTACAAACTTGGGGCTGGCGTGGCATTATGGCATGAACGCTGCTATCCAGGACACAGGTTTCAGGATCCTCAGCATCTCTCGGTGTCAGGAGAGTTTATTTTCATGATGATTTCAAGGTGGCAATTAGATCTCATTAACTCGCCCCCACCGTTTTCGGGGGGGGGAGGGGGGGGGCACTTAGAGTCACTTATGTCTCCAACAACAATGTTGTCATTCAGTTTTAAACCACAATGCGGAGAGACTCCACCGCCCACCAGCCCTGACGGTAAAATTACAGCTTAGGTTCTCTGGTGACCATCAATCCCGCGGCTTCTGAAACAAACACAAGGTGTCTGTAGTGTCGTGCTTGAGAGTTGGGTTCCTATCCCTAAAACGATCAAAGAGCGGGGATGCCTTTCAACGCTACGGATTCCATAATGTCCTTTGCACCAGGCCAAATCGCAGACCTGAAGCTGGTCGAAGCCGCATTGCTTACTTTCCCTTTTAAGAAGCAGCTGGCGCAGAAACGCTGGAATGAATCGACATTTTCCACTGGATGTAGAAACTTCTTTTTATAGTTGTTATTCTCTCTCATTATTCGATTAATCTCAAAGTCCAGCAGAACTAAAAAGAAACAAGGAAAGAATATAATAATGCTGACCGCAGCCGATTTCATTTCTACTTAATGAGTAAATAAGTCGGGAATATGCCATATGAGTATTAGCCTCGGTGCGGCCTGCCAAATGAACAGTTTTACTGCCGCTTCAAAGCACTGATTGAGTATAACTCGAGAAGCATGCCCCCGTATGCTAATTGATCCAGCATTTCCATATCCCACCACACATATTGAAATTGAATGACCTCACCGACGAACCAGTTACATTTAATAGGAATGCAACAAACTGCAACAATAAAACACACCTTCTCTGTTGGACATTAGAGACAAATGTAGACGCTTTTTTTTTCTTCCCTCGCTCTGAGGAAGCACTTTTCGAGAAGAACGTTAAGCGTACGTTCTTTTATTGAACTCCTCGGAGCCCAGATAGACAGTAGAGTGAGCAGCCGGAATCTATTAGAACCAACGTCGCACCGTTAGTCAGCTGTCGGGACCCCAGAATGCTCTGATTTTCAGTTTATGGAGCAGATCCTGCCGCATGTAGTTCAGTAGTACAGTTCAGGTGGTCAGAGTTTTGTAAAAAGGGAGTATGGCTGTATGTAAAATGATAACGTCCACGGAGCCTTTTTGAAATTTAATATAATGCTTGTTCAAGTGTTTCTCGGTCTGAGATTATCATTCATTCTCACTTTTTTTTTGCCAAGAAGAAAAAAAGCTACGGATCCAGTTGATGTAAATGACACAGAAGTGTCAAACTGAAAGAAGACCACCTCTCAGCATTGCTCAGCCGGCCGTGTCAAACGTGGATATCCGGTCCGCTTACAATATCTGTCTGTTTTCTGTGATAAATGCGCATGGGTGCAGCGGCTTGGAGCGGCTACACCGTCCAGCCCGAACAGACATCACCTTAATCCTATAAATGGCCAGAGGATTAAGCTGCACATCTTGTCCCTGCTTGCTTTTCCGTCTCACTTGGCAAAACATGCACCACAATTTTATTATCATTTTTGTTTTTGTTTTTTTTTTTATCAGTCAAAGTGAGGCACCTATCAAACACCCAGAGGGCTGCTGGGAGAATATATCACAGGACCCAGTACATATCACATGACCTAGTACATATCACATGACCCAGTACATATCACGTGACAATCACACATGCCAGATACGTTTGCTCACGTTGGCCCTCAGACGCTGCTGTTACTATTTTTGCAAGTTGTTTGGAATGCAGGTATATTCTAAGCGCATAAATACCACAATGCAATATTGTAATAACAAACAAAGCTCAGATTAATGTGGTTTTCCTCTGGAAAAGCTTTAGTTTATTATAGATTCCTATCATATACCTCTCAATTCTACTTTATAACTTTTCAGTCCGGTACCTTTAAACTGAACAGGAGGGGTCAGGTCCAAAAAAAACGACCGTGAGAAAGCAGCAATTCCAGGCTTTGCCCAAGGGAAAGGCTGAAGCAGGTCTATTCAGGTAAAGTCCGAGCGCTAATGTTCATGTTTAACATACAATTACAGTGCAGTTATTCCATAGAGTGCAGCATAACAAGGAGCTCATTAATGAGTTATTTCTAGATGGGAGGAATTTATATTTTACTAGACTCTACAAATCTTACATTTTTATAAAAATAAAAACTATTTTATAAGGTGAATTATTGCATAGAATTTTACTGCAGCCAAGGAACTAAATGTCAATGTATACAATTTTCAGAGCATCTTTGAAACAATTAAAATCTACGTTGGCCAAAGTCATATTTTCAAAAAGACGGACAAAATTACTTGCAGATGTTATTTCTCACACATAGTTTGGCTCGACTGTTTAGGTTGTCCTAATTATCAAGCATTTTCTAATGCAAAACAAAACAAATTCTGAAACTGGTTGTTTTATTATGTTGTACCACTTTTTTTTTGTCCCACAATTAATTTACCTTAGAAATGAAGACAGACATAAATCCAGGTGAGCATCTGTTTTTTATTTATTACATTGGCAGTATTTTGATTTTGAATTTTTATTTTTTTTGTTATCCCACCATCTGCTCGCCATGACATCATTTAATATACCATGGCGGCATAGACTTCAAACAGTGACATCATCACGTCATTAAGTCGAGCCTCTCGTCCGAAGCACCTGCCTCATCTTTCACATCATTACCGTGAGATTCAGGATTTGAGTGAGATGGTCCCACCTGGGCCTCCATCCTACAAGTACGGTACCTGCAAGTCCTGAGACCTGGAGCCTTAAAGACACCATAAGTTGCCATTTGAACATTGGGTCGCTCTTATCACCAAGTTGCTCTTGACCGGTTTCTTCTCCGACCGAACTCCGTGGTAATTAAATGAAACGGTTTTGGCCGACGAGGTTTCTCGTTCCATCCTGGTGCAAGGCTCGCATTCCAGCATGCCAGGTTTATTACGAGAAAGCGGGTCAGCGCTGCCAAGATCTCTGAACCACCTGGACCACTTGTGCTAGACGGCGGTGTTCACAATTTCATGCACTTTCAAAGCTCAAAAGTATTTTCTTGGAATTACTGGACCGGGATCATTTCACATGCGCTCTAGTGGTCTGGATTCAGCCCCGTTCATATGTCAATATTCTCTTCACATTATTTTTTTATATAGCGCCTTTCGCAAGAGAGTTAACGTGAGCGTGTAATTTTGCTACGTCGTTTATACGGCATAATTCAAAAACAGGGGAAAGGAAAGAGAAACAATAGAAAGAAAGAAAGAAAGAAAGAAAGAAAGAAAGAAAGGCAGATGACGATGGAGGAGAGGAACCAAAAACTCCCAAGTAGGGAGAAAAAAAGACCTCTGGGGTGGGGGGGGGGGGGGGGGAAAATGCCAACTGGCTGCCCACCCCCCTGCACATGCTAACATTATAGAAAAGAGAGAGTGGGTCTGTCTACTGAAAGCGAGGCGTAAAAATGTACTTTTGCATTATTCTATTTAGCAATAGACAGCTTTATGAAAAGTGATGTATGGGAGAGAACATGGTCAGCTGCTCCTGGAATGAATGGGATTAAGGGCCTGAGAGTGGAAACCCACAGCGGATCACACGGGTCACAGTGTAGAATCCCAGTGCCAGACGCCACCCAGCTTTCACCCCAAACACAGACAGATGGACGGTATGAAAAATTAATGAAGAAAAGCTTATATCGACGTAAGGATGGACTAGTAATTTACCTGGTGGTAAGATACGCGACTGAAAATGCGGATAGATCACAAGCGATATTATCCCTTTTTGAACTCGGCTCCCTGGAGACAAATGTTGGAAAAATCAGGGATGATCCTCTTCCAGGTTCTCATCTTGTGTTTGAAGATAAAGCATCAGCACGATAAATTCCTCCTGACACGTTCACTGGATGAAGAATAGAGAGCTTGCTTGAGTAGCGTCCCTCCAAAATAACATTCAGAACATGTGTCCAAATGAGCCACTCTACAGATAACATTCCATGATAATTACGGAGTCGGAAAGTCAAGATTGATTATTGTGATAAGGCTCAGCGGACAGATACACACTAGCCTGTGAGTACCTGTGTGTGTGTGTGTGTGTGTGTGTGTGTGTGTGTGTGTGTTGACTGTAGTGGACTGAAGCATGCATAAAGCATCAGAGAAATGGTAATGCAATGCTCTTGCCAAATTATTCTCATGGACCTTATATGTGCAGAACATTGTACAAATTTCTTTGGAAGGGAAGGAAAATCATGGCCCATAAATGGATTTCGGGGTGGTGTCAAACTATGACTTTATGTGTCTGTCAAAGTGAGTCAACTTAGCCATTTCTAGCAAACCGCGTTTGGTTAGGCAATACAGGCAGTCCGTGGGGGTTGAGACCATCTGACATATGGACAACTCATACTTACGGTACGAATGGACTGCCATAAAGCCCATTATTTAAAAAAATTCGGGTTAAACACTTTGAAAGCATTGCATGGCTTGTCTGTCGAGTTACTTGAACAACAATAACAACGATAATAATAATAATAATAATAATAATAATAATAAATACTAAATTATATATATGAGTAAAATATTTTTTCCTGAGCAAATATACACTTACTACCCTACAAATACAAATAGCTTTATATTAAAGTAACAGACTGTCTCAGACTTTACGCATTCTATGTACATTGTAAATATCTGGTGTAAGAATGCAACATTCTGTATTTGTACATATTTGCAGGCAGCTTTGCGGTGGCAGAGCGAAGCAGTGAGTGCGCAGCCCAGTCCAACCGGTCATAATCCAATATTGATATATTAGAAACAGACTAGTGGCATCCAGTTAGGCTAACTGGCATCTCTGTAATCCCATAGTGCGCGAGCGTGTGTGTGTCGCCCCGCAGTAGCCAAAAAACTGATTGAAAACAGGGAAACAAGGGGAACCATCAGGAAATGGGAATCCAGTGGACTAGGAAGCTGGAGACACATCGCCCCCCCCCCCCCAGATTTAAAACAGGAAACCAGAACCAAAAATCTGACCAATAGCCTGAAAGTAGATTTGCATGAGTTACACGGGATGGCCGAAAGGACAGGACACGGTTTAGCCCTAAGAAAGGCTGCATGTTATCATTAACAGCTTCTGGAGCCAAATGTCTGGGTAGAAGCATATCCTCTAAAATAGGGGAGAGTCTTTTTCAGCTGGAGAGTGGGTGAGCTGATAGCATTGCCGGTCATTTGGTCGCAGGAGTATCGAACGCATTCTGCCCCGGTTTAGAATTAGACATGCTGTGATTATGTACGGGCGAAGGGAAGCGGAAGGGATTAGTGTCCGTTGTTTGTTTTTGTCCTTTTTGTTAAATAAAGCTTCGAGTGTGTAGGTGGTTCCCTCTGCCCCGTGGAGATTTCGAGCCTGGCCACCGGCCAAGATGTACCTCACCAGGTGTTTCCCATTGTTTTTAACAGGCCAGTAACATCCATCGCTTCCCCATTCAGAGGTGCGAGCACAGAGGGTGAATTCGGGGGGGCCGCGTTGCCGCCAGCTCCTGTTGAGCCCCTATACGCGCATTCAGCACTTCCCAGACTGTAAACATGAGGGAACGGCCGATTCAGTGCCGAGTGTAGCCATCGCGGCCGACTCGGGAGAGACGAGCGGAGGGCCGCATGGCCCTGGATCCCTGCATCTCCTAATTACTCTGTAAACAACACTGAGCATCTTGACCGCGCGCTTATGTGAGGACAGATCCATGGTAAACTCCAGATGTGCATTATATTGATGGATTAGTGCCGTCGTGTTGTAAGGGCCGCCTAATACCTGGGCAGTTACACAGCTACCACCTGCTTTATGGCTTTTGGGCAAACCTATGGAGGTGCCAGAACATCATCTGTGGCGCGAGTCATCTTCCCGAAGCGTAACGAGGCGAGATAGTAAAAGCACTTCCTCCGCAGCTCCGTCGCCACATGGATCCCGAGCAAAGGCAGTATTTTTTAATTTGCAGCCGTATTCCGTGTTCACTGGCAGCCGGGGCCGAAACAGCGTGTTCTCGCCTGCAGCAAGTTTTTTTATCTGGGTCTTTTGTTTTGAGACGGTCATGTTCGACGGCGTCCGGCCGTGCGGATGGCCGCCTGCGCACTAATTGCGTTTAGTCAGCATTGGGACGAGACGCCATGTGACCCCGCAGGGGGCCTACCTGCAGTTTGAGCTCATCTCTCAGGGGAAACTCGCCAGATTTAAAAATTTTTATGCCTGCTGGTCTGACGGTTGACCCGAAGTAGCCCCCAAACCCGCGACACCGGTGGCAGACTGTTGACGCACCGCGCCATTCGGTTGGCCCCGTTCAGGTTTGCTCGCTGCAGAGTCACTCTGCTGAATGACCGCCGTGCCCCTCCAGAGGGCGCTACAGCTACAGTGGGACCTGCGTAACCTTGGGGTCTGGCATCGCTGGAGTTTTTTTTCATTCCCGCGTGACATGAGAGATTTGGGGGGCCCTCACGAGCAGGCGTGTTTCATGGCTTCGGTTCAGCCTGTAAGCCCCTCGAGTCACACGGGAGCTTCCCAGTGTTGCGGCCAAACAAATCTGTCCCTGTGAGTTTCCATCAGGCGATTTCTGCTGGCCAGGGAAATGTAATAAATGGATTACAATCGAAGAAGAATTAATGCATCAAATGTGTGAACACAGATTGTCCTACAATGAACAGCTGGCATTGAAAAGATCAGAAAAAATTATTCAGTGAAGTGAAATGTACATTTAATATGAATCCAAGTTCTCAGTTAGCTAACATCTTTCTTAGAATTTAGAATTAGAATTTAGCGATCAGTGGTCATTGTCAACACACCACAGCACACAGTGCGCAACAACGAAATGTGTCCTCTGCATTTAACCCATATGTGACTTTCATGACATAGCAGGGGGCAGCTAATTCAGGGCCCGGGGAGCAGTGCTTGGGGACGGTACCTGGCTCAGGGTACCTCAGTGGTGACTTGCTGGTGGGGGGTTTGAACCTGCAAGCACTGCAAAGCCAAGAAAACTTCCTGTGTAATCAAAACTGTACCATTGCTTACAAGATTTGGGGCGTGAACGCAGTCCCCCACTACTAGAATTTATGCAGTGGAGATTCCCACATTTGGGGAATTGGCAGGGGTCAGCACAGCCGCAGTGCAGGGGCTGAGCCACGCCCTGAGTGAACCACCTTCGTGATCATTCGGATGCAGAACTACAGACACAAGGACCCTTTTTTGTTGTTGTTGTACACGCAGGTCAAAATCAAAGTTTAACTAAAGTTTAAACTGCTCTCTGGTGTAGATATTTTGAATGTCATCATTTATAAACGATTCTTGAGCAACCTGCCACAACCCATTGGGTTCGGGCCTGGACTACAAGGGCACATTTTATGGTTTTCACTTGGAATTAGCGTAGCTGCTAATTCCACGAGCCATGATTCTTGCAGAATGACATATTCCAGCTGATATTTCAGCCTGCCAATTATATCTCGAGATCAGCAGCACTCTGAATCTCCCTTGGGTCATGATAAATTATTGCATACATCAGTGTTTCCCAATCTGGAGACCCACAGATAGTCCATGTTTTTGCTCCCTCCCAGCTCCCTGCCAGACATTCCACTTTTTTGCTCCCTCCAACCATCCTGGTAAAAATGCGGACTTTCTGCAGCTCCCTGAGGACCAGTTTGGGAATCACTGCTTACACGAGTGGGGAATATGTCTCAAAAGTACTAATATAGACAATATAGAACAAGGTTATTAACCCAGGACAAATAACTAGTAAAGTCAATAAAGTGAGTATTGAGTAGTTCTAACAATAAGCTCATTTTAATAGTAAAGCCACACTGCCATTGGATGCCTGTTTTGCTAGAGCTGCAGGCTAGAGTTAAAGCTTTGAGACCTTAGGTGATGGGGATTTTCTCCCGCTCTGTGGCCAACAACCAATGAAGTATTCAATGAGACGGCAGCTGAAGGCATCTGTGATTGGTGGTTCGGACAGCCCCTCCCACCCACCGCCAGGATACAAAGCCCTATAGGGCCTTTACAGCTGGCATCTAGCCAAAACATGACTCTGCTGTACCAAACAGTCTAAGGCAGGTGAGGTGCACGTTTGTAATGTAATTTT
>JAABNY020000038.1:4471881-4490093 GCA_015164015.2 Brevimyrus niger
GGGGGGGGGGGGGGGGGGGGGGGGGGGGAGGGGGGAGGAGGGGGGGGGGGGGGGGGGGGGGGGGGGGGGGGGGGGGGGGGGGGGGGGGGGGGGGGGGGGAGAATCTGCACGCAGTCGACTTCTGTGGCCTGGTATCTCAGGCACTCTCCCAGGCTTCCACAGATCTAGATGTTGGGGACATGAGGGGGGGACACTCGCTCTTTTGTGTACCACTTCATTTATTTTCACGTCCTATTCTTCTATTCATGTAGCACACATACAACTCTATAGGCTCCACCCCCCCAAGCTAGCCTGACCAGGAGCGTTTGGAAGATAGACGATATATCACAACGTTCTATCATCCCAGCCCGGCATCTGTCCCAGTCCCCGTGCGACAGCTCCATCCGATGTTTGAGGAACCCGCCCATGTAAAAAAAAAATATCGTGTAGTCGTACCAACCCGTGCATTTGGGTAACAACGCTCCTTTCAGTGGTGGACATTCCTTCGGGTTCCTGGCCCTGTGACGCTCGGCTTGGATCGGTGAGCCGGGCGATCCGGTACTTTTGCCTTTTGCAAGCCAGTCCACCTCTCACATGGAGAACTTGCCCGGAGATCCATGGTCCAGACCACGAAGCTCAGCCTCCGACACATGCGGTCTGTGTGTGGGGAGCCTTTGGAATCCCAGATTCGCGGAGCCGCGCGGCCAGTCGGGCTGAAGCATTTCCAAGCGGCCGTCCGTGGTTTCTTTGCTTAAACGTCTTCCTCGCCTCCCATTTTTGCCCTCGTGTTTAGGGCAGAGGAGCGCATCACGCGTGACATCCCGGTGACTGGTATTGGCTGTGCCATTCCTGTCACCCGAGGTCGGCAGGTCAGGGAGACCCTCCTCATACCATTCGACAGATTGATTCTCTCTGACCAATGAAATGCAGTTTAATAACCTATCAGGAATACATTAATTCAAAGGAGCCCGTCCTGGTGTTTAGCAGGATTCCAATGAACTTTCTTTTCTTCATTCTTTTTGTTTTTTTTTGAGAACAGCTGTGGTTTTTTAAAATAGCATTTTGCTGGGCTGTAGCAATGGGGGGGGGGGGGAGGGAAAAAAGCTGTATTTGTTGCCCCAACAAAAATAATAAATAGTAAGTATAAATAAATAATAAAGAAGAAAACGGCAGCTTTGGCCTTTGGGTCCCGCTTGAATTTAGCCTCATCAGCTGTGGGTCGTGACCCCCCAGCATTCTGGGCTTTTTGTGGTCTCCTTCTGGCGGCGCGGATGGATCTCTGCATCCAGCGTGGTGTCCTCTCCAGCACAGCCCCGACTCCCCCAGCGCAGCCCGGCCTTTCGTGCCAAGAGCCTTCCCACGGAGGAAGAGACGGACGTATAAAGAAGGAGATCTGAAAAGCGGGAGTAATAATCGCAGGCTGGCGACCCTAAGAGAAGCTACGTGCATCTTTGGGGAAAAGCCGTCCGCTAGTTTTATATTAGCTGACAGACGAGCAGTGCTGCCATTAAAGTTTTGCGCATTTTTTTATCAGAATTGAAATATGAGTGGAGTGAACCGGGTTGAAAGGACTGAGGGTGAGCGATTTGGGCAGGGAGGCGGATGCTTGAGTTTTCCGAGGAATTTGCACTGGGATTGAGGCTGAGGAGCTCGACTCAGGATCATCTCAGGGACACTGACATCATGGCCGCCAATCAGAAACCAGAGGGGTGTCGATTGTTTTATTTTAGTCTGCAGATCAAATCAAACATTATTTGCCAAATGCACACGGCAAGCCGTGAAATAAGTTTCCCTGAGAGCTCTGTAGAGTGAGTAATAGTAATATGTAGAAAAGTAAAGAGTAGAAGATAAATGAAATAGTAAGTACAATATATATATATATATATATAAAAGTGTGCAGATTGTCCATACTAATAGAATGATTAGCTGTTGATTATCCTTTCTGTCTGGGGGTAGAAACTGTTTCAGAGTGAGTCTGTTGATCTGTGAGTCTTCAGTACAAACAGCCCATAGTCAAGGAGTGTTTATCAATACCAAGAGCTCAAAGATCATACCAAGGTCTTGGCAAGAGCAGAATGAACTTGGGGGCAATGAATTATGGGATTGTTCTCGTTTGGTGAGGAAATAACTGATGCATCCTTGATACTTGGAGTTGGACAGGAACAGCATCTGGGGTTTTTTTTTTCAATCCTCTGTACTTCTGTTCATTGGCAATGGAAGATGACGTAAAACGACACAAGTGCTGTCAAACAGGCGTATTGAAAAACGCCCAAAGTGAACTAAAATTCAACCGTCATCAGACCACGTGCTGCTGTATCTCAGGAGGAATTTGGCTTCACTGGAAGCTCATGAAAGTTCACGGTGCATCACGATGTCTGGTTACACTCGCTGTTACTTCATGTGCCAGTACAATCCCACGCTTGAGGTATAAACGGCGGACATTTTCTGTCTCGGCCTTAATAACTAGGTCCGGTCTTGAGAGATCTCCCTCACACGGGTCTTTGAGAAAGAGATTTCTTTATTACAAGACAAGAGACAGCCTAATCACCAGCTCAAAACCGCCGTGTTAAATAATTGACTGTAAACAGCGGGGGGGGGAACGTTAATTATCGACTGCTTCTAGCCTTAAAGAACAAAATGTATTAAACTTGTAATTTTCAATAGTAAGGAAACCTCACACACAGCAACGTTGGGTCATACTAAAGTTCACATTCCCTGTGCCTCACAAGTTACAGCCCGTTCACCTATATATGTATATATGTTTACCCATTCCTGTATATATGTTATGCTATGTTCAAATTTCCAGCTGTTACTGTCTGCAAAGGCAATGCATACACAACACTGCTTAAATGTAATCATTGTTTTCAGGAAAGAGTTTGCAGGTCTATAGGTAATTATTACTTTCACACACTTTATTATAGTGATTATGACTTTTCTGGGAAAGGTAAATGTTCTGTGAAATAAACAACCATAATTAACATCAGCAAGAAACAACCGTATTGGGGAGCTGCTGTAGGAACGCTGGTTCAGACGAATGAATGGGCAAAGCTGCCCGGAGGAAGCAAAGCATGCTGGGATTGGAATGAAAATGTTGAGGAAATTGGATCTTTCAGTACAAAGATCTCATGTCAATTCATCCTCTATATCTGTTCCTTGTATATGACTCTATAGTGGTAATGTGCTTTTAATAAAAAATAATCATGATTAGTGATCTTAATAAACTGCTTCTTAAAATATATGAATGTCCATGTGCTAATGAATCAGTATGTAAATATATTTTATATTTTATTCTATTTTTAAGAAGGCGATCCAGCTGGAATTTCAACAGAGGGATTCAAAAGACAACGATGGCTATTAAAAACTTTTTAAAAGAGACTTTCCAATTGCTTGAAAGAAGGTATGCATTCCTTCCAGTAGAGGGCCTACTTTAATCAGTTTTATAGTGACAATTTTGGGAGCTGGAGAATAATGAAATGAAGGATCAGTCTGACTTGAATGTAACTTGTTCTCTGCTGGGGAGTTAGCGTTCCGAAGTGGAAAAGATGACTTTCGGGGGGGGGGACAGAATTGCAAAGACGGGGAACTGTGACACCTCCGATGATGCGGGCGATAGTCTGACGATGACCAGTGAGAACTTGGGGTTTACTAATCTTGCTGTCCGGTCGGCGAATCAGGAAGCGGTTATCCGACCATGAATCACTTCATGCTTTAATGCCCGGTCGGCGAATCGGGATATCGTTATCTGGCTATTAAGCACGACTCGTCCCGTTAATGGGCCGCAGCTGCGTCTGAGCGGCGCTCCTTTAGCTACTCCTTTAGTCGTTTGAGTCGATCGCCATCAGTTTGACGATATTCGTGGCATTTTTGTTATCGAGTCCGGCATGTTCTTAATGTTGGGTTCTTGTTGAATGATGGCAGCGCACAGTGCCTCCTTTTTCAGTTTATTGTTTTTTTTGTTTCTTT
This sequence comes from Brevimyrus niger, assembly GCA_015164015.2. NCBI lineage: Eukaryota > Metazoa > Chordata > Actinopteri > Osteoglossiformes > Mormyridae > Brevimyrus > Brevimyrus niger. The sequence continues at coordinate 4,475,824 of JAABNY020000038.1, forward strand.
ACTTTTGCTGTCTGGTGCGGGGGTCGTAAGTAATCAAAACTCTGACTCTAATCTGACAATTGCAGGTTCACTGAAGTTTCCAGCTTCCCACGGCTACGCTCCAAGGCTCATATTCCCTGAACGAAAAGGCCGCCTCATTCATCTAACCCCATTACGGCTTCGTCTCACGCACTCACTCCCTGTCTTCCATTCTCTTCTGCTCCTGCACATATCGAGTAATACACGTCGAAAGATTTCCATTAGTTTAACGTAACCCCCCCCCCCACCACCACTACCCCCAGTTTCGTTTCAGACATTGTCAATTTTTTGCTCTCAAAAGTACTGTTCGCGGAGGCTTCGCATGCGGCGTCTGGTTTGAAAAGCATTCCAGTAAACCCCAAAAACATATTGTTTCTATTCGTTTTCAGACAATTTCCCCCGTCATATTACCCCACAAAATATTTTCACAGGGCCCAAAAACTCTTTCTCTCCCCGACATTGAACTGCAAGGTAGGAGTGTGTTGTATTGGAATACCTGCTTTTCAGGTTCCTGTAGAACACTGTTACACGTCTCCCAAATGACCCCATAAAGAACAAACCCTATGGAAAGGAAACAGCTCTCCCCACCCCCCCACCCCCCTGATAAAAACAGCCCATGATGCAGATGAGGGGAACCCATGAGCAGTGCCCATCGTGGACCCAAAAAACCCACTGTCGGCTTGGGCCTGCGGCCCGACGTACGGACCCACAGGTGACGAACACTTCACCATATTCAGGACGTCATGGAAATTGTCTCTTTTTTCAAACATGCTCTCGATTTTCTGTTATTCCGGAGCACGTACAACGCACGCTGGACGGAGTTTCACACGGCGCGACCGTGCGGCGGATTTGCTTTGTAATCTAAGCGGACGACTGCAGCGACGCGCCGGCGTCGGAAACTACGGGCCGTGAGAAAACAGAAGTTCTTCATTTTTGCCCTGCGTTCGGCACCGGGGCCCTACTGAGGAGAAGTGTCTGTTTCTGCTGTGAGATGTTAAAGAGAAAGGCACGCCGGGTGTTTAAAAAATAAACAAAAAAAAAAAAACAAATTTTCAGCTTAATCTCCATTCGTCCAGCTGATGTAGGCCTCTGGAGAGACAGGACCAGTGGGCAGAAATGCCATAAAAACACTGTAGAGTACAACTTGTCTCTGCACCAAGCTGGCATCAGTTCAGCCTGATAATTGAGTCCTTTTTGTCGCTAGGTTATATAACCCAGAGTCTGTAAATAATGTGCCGACGCATCCAGCACCTTCTGTACCTTATGTTTTATTCATGGAAAGTTCCAGAGCGGCGTAATTTTGTCAAAGACAAAGCTGTTGCTAAGCTAAGGCACTCGCGGCCCAAGTAATGTGCAAGTCCCTCAGCTTCTCCCCTGGACGCCCACTCAGCATGCAGGAGGCACCTCGCAGACACCCAGCTTTGGGGCTCCGCTTCCTGGCCGACTGCTACAGAGCCGTCAACACGCATGACGTGTAACATTAACGGGTGAGGAGAAATTTGCTACGTATCAAGGTAGGAACTTCAACTTACACTGCGAGTTTAACCCCCCCCCCTCCCCCCCAAAATAAATAAATAAATAAAGATAAAGGTCTGAATCCTGTCAGCTTGGGGAGCCGGTTTGATGAATCATGGGGGGGGGGGGCGGGGGCATTTTTCAAAGCCCTTTTTGATCAGAAGAATAAGCTCAGGGCATTTGATTCGGTTGGGGGTGCTGCATCAATCTCCCCCATAAAGCAGGCACTCGGGAACTCGCCGTTCTGACGCTGACATACACTCTCAGTAGAAATATGCATCTATAAAGCTTCCAAGTCTATGAAACAGTGACATATATGCATGGGTGTGGCACGCCTGGTAATGCATCCCGGTCTGTCCTGTCTGCTCCCGTGGATTTACAGGGAGGCCTAAAGCAGAGTGGTCCTGGGGGCTCACTGGGGGCTCACTGGGGGCTCACTGGGTAACCGTGTGGCATCGTGCCACCAGGGTCCTCAAGGTCTCTCCCAACCGTAGCTCTTTGCATGACGTGTGCAGCTTCCTGCTCATCTTCTCCCTCTTCCCACAGTCAAGCTGTCTGTGTCTGTCAGTGCTGTCTGTGATTTACCCTTAGAGCGCCCGTCCGGTGCTGAGTGGGCGTTTGTGCCAGGGTGCCCGTTACCCTTCACTGCCAGCATCACGGCGAGTTTGAGTTCGCTGAGAAGCTATGGAAGGCGGACAGAGGTGCGTAACGGCTGCGCCTGACGGCCAAATGTGGCTGCAAGGGCGGACTTCAGCTGCTATATTAAAACCACGCTCATTCCTTTGATGTCGGATCTGGTCTAGACCAGACTATCAACTTGGACCAAGACACCAGGCTGGTCTCCACCCCTTCCTGCCAGTACTTATCAGTCTCCATGCTGAAAAAGGCATCGGCGAAAAGGCCCCCCCGTCACTTTCATGGTTCGCACGAAAAGCCGTTCACGGTCGCCGACGATAGCTGATAAAAGGAAGTTTGCTGGAATGATTTCAGGGCCTCAAATTATGTTCGATAACATGGTAGCTATGGCAACTACTGTCAGACACATCTGTAGCTAAAACGGTAATTTGTGTGATTCAGAGCTCATTTATACATGAAAAAGCTAATTCCGATATCTCAGATCAGACTGATGCATATAAAATATTATGTATGCTCTGGTCTGGCACATATTTTACGGATTTGAACAATTCTTCTTAGGTTTGGTTTGGGGAAAAGATAACAGTGTTACCTAATGGCTCTAGTCAAACAGTCACATTTTGAAGTAATTGTAAGTAAAACAGGGCTCCGCATTTCTACTGATGAAGATTTTTTCCTTGGTTCGCCCCCTTCCACAGCAGGCTAATATATTATGCTAAGCTTATAGTTAACCCCATTTAACAGAAGCAGGCTGCCTTTGAACATGTGATAAAAGGGCAAAGGCCTCTTTTTGGCTGTGTAGGCGGCCTCATGCCCCACCAGCTAGGCTTTGAAAAGGGGGTTGAGAGGAAATGAAGCCAGAAAAATCAACCATCCAAGAGGAAAGAAAGAAAGAAAGAAAGAAAGAAAGAAAGAAAGAAAGAGAAAACTGCACAAACCTCTCCAAAAATAGCGGGTCCGAAGCCAGCAGTGCTGCACTGACAAGCTGACTGCATTCAGCACCGTAAGACATATCAGGTCCATCACCGTGTCCCAGAACCTGTCACTACGGAGAGGACACGCTAACTGCACACGTGTCGCATGTCATTACGGAGAGGACACGCTAACTGCACGCGTGTCGCATGTCACGACGGAGAGGACACGCTAACTGCACACGTGTCACATGTCACGACGGAGAGGACACGCTAACTGCACGCGTGTCGCATGTCACGACGGAGAGGACACGCTAACTGCACGCGTGTCGCATATCACGACGGAGAGGACACGCTAACTGCACGCGTGTCGCATGTCACGACGGAGAGGACACGCTAACTGCACGCGTGTTGCATGTCACGACGGAGAGGACACGCTAACTGCACGCGTGTCGCATGTCACGACGGAGAGGACACACTAACTGCACGTGTGTCGCATGTCACTACAGAGAGGACACGCTAACTGCACGCGTGTCGCATGTTGGTTAAGCAACTTCGGGGAAAGACACTTCAGTCAGAGTGACAGGCAAGACTGAAGATCAACATTTACAGGAAAGTAAAAGCATGGGCGAATCAATCACTGTAACAAAGGTGTGTCCCCGAATTTAACCAAAAAAGTTCACTCACTGCTAGACTAAACTATTTTGACAGCAAAATGCCATTTTAAAAGCAAAATAAAATAAGCATTACAATAAACCAAACCAAACAAATTAAGCAGCTTTGGCACGGTCGTGATATAAAATATCACTAGTCTTAAATGTTACATGCTGCTAACGGATTTTTAATGTGTTAACGGACTTTTGGTCTCGCGGCGCTGGAATGCAGAGAAGTGGTGTTTATGCATCATGGCCTGCTTGACTTCGCTCTTCTGCAGCCGGGCTGCTTGTGTCGCATCAGATGATTCTGCAGGATCTCCACCGTCGCTGCTTTCAGCCATAATTAATAACAGTAATAACATGGAGCGGCTTTAAAGACATAACACGACATCAAAAAAGATCGTCGTGTCTGGACAAAGTAAACAGAGTCTTCAGATCATAAATAAATGTAGGGCCAATGAAAGGATCATCAAAAACAGGACAGAAGACTGTGAACTCGGGACTTCTGAGCAAACTAATACATTGACAAAAGCTTTATGATTAACAGAAACATGCGCAACACTGAATGCTTTAGAAATATTGAAGCATTATTATTGGAATTTTAGCACGGCTTCAAAGCCAGCCTGACTTAATTAAAAGTGGACATTTCTACGGCTGTTCCTTTGTAGCAAAAAATACTCCAGCCTGGCTTAATTAACAGTGGACATTCCTGTGATTGTTCTTTTGTAGCAAGAAAAAATTAATCTTTTTGCATGTCATATCCAACCCTCATTTGATGATGAAGTATGATGTGATGAGACTATATGATGAATATAGGGGAATGACACGGCTTCTTACCGGCATGTTCTCTCCGTGTTACACAAAATCCTTTGCATACACCAGTTTCACCATTTTCATTTAGTATACCAAGGTTCTGTTTTGTTTTAACTTATTGGCTTGAAGACCACTGATACTTGTGAGTGTTTATACTGTAGAGCCCAGTATAAACGGTTTTGGGATATTTTTGTGTTTCTCCATTGCAGTGCGACCATATCACTGTCACCCTGATCACATGATCGTGCAAATGAATAACAATAGTAACAATGAGGCAAACAAAGCATTTTATTTGCATTTAGAGTTTGTTGCCTATGGTTGGCTTTGTCCTGCGTCAAACGTCTTTTTATAAAAAAAAATAAATAAAATAAAAAAACGTCCTTTTAATCTCCAGTTATTCAATGAGCAATACAAGTAAATATAAAATTTTCAATAGTAAGTATTCAGTTCCAAAGAGCTGAAATTCTGTAACGTTGATATTGTAGATATGTTCACAAAGTACCGAACCTAACCGGCAACGCACCTTATGAGTCAAAATGGGTACCATAAAAAGGCTTAACGTGCTGAAAAAAATCTGCGTTAAATCGTGTTAAGTCTTTACATTAAGGTCCCTCTATTGCTATATATCAATATGTAATATATAGAGTTTTTCTTTATTCATTAAAGTGCGTGAAGTGCTGTTTTGTTGTTGAAAATTGTTCCCGACACCTGAATTTGAACACAAATCTGATGTGGACCTTTGATCAAAAAGCTTAAGGGTTCCTGCTATATATCATAATGAATCAGAAGAAATCACAACTACCCTGCGGAATTAGACTTGCCATGTCATGTCATATATCACCACTTATCACATTTTCCTGCTAAATAGTGACACGGACCTGCATGTATGACATAACGTTGCCGAATAATCATCGCGCGTCGGTCCCAAGGCTTTGCCTCTATTTACTTGTTTCTTGATTGAGGGTATTATTGTGGTAAAATTAGGCCACACAGACCGCAGGATCCCGTCCTCATTCAGGCCCTGGAAAAACATACGGCATTTATTACCAGCGGATTGTGAATGATTAGTCGCGGATGGTGTGCAGCACAGGGGCCCAGCTCGCCATGGGAGTCGCAGGAGCGGCTGGGTATCAGTCTGCAGACTCCCTGCGGGCGTCTTCGCCAGGTGGTTTGCATTTTTCCTTCTAAAAAATAATAACAATAATAGCAAAAAAAAATTTTTTTTAAATGCAATATGAAATGGAAAAATTTATCCTGGAAAAATCGGTTTCCTGCCCAAAATTCCACCCCCCCCCGCCACCCCCTGCTGGTGGCTAAACTTGGCGACAGGACGCTTGTCAGGTTAGGCCATTAAGCAGAGGATGAGGGGGCTGTAGGGTGATGAGAGACCCACAGCAGCCTGAAGAGCAGCTTCTCTTGCTCGATAAGGGCAGCATTTTAACTGACAAGCTCCCTGAGCGGATTTGAAGCCAGTCTGGCTTTCCTTTCCCCCTCTTGAAAATGAAATTACTATGATGTTAAATCACTGTTATCATGACATTATGATTCTAAGCAGAACAGGATGTAAACATATCCATCTTCCAACTGCTTAGCTCGTGCAAGATCCTCGAAAGCACAAGGTTTGCGACACTCCGGTCAGGATGCTAGCCCACAGCAGTGCGAATGTAAATATGGCGATTTTGAAGCTATTTTCGTGTTCAGCACATGAGATCGGTCTCTTGTCTTGCCCTGGCTGCACCCCAAGTCGTGATCTGTGCTTCCTGGAATGAATGCAGTCATGTGACCCACAAGTTAGACATTGCACTGGGAAACACCACCAAGCAATGGTGTCAGCACAGCTTGCTGACTTCCCTGCTCAGACATGCCTACTAAACCTGGCAAACAGCTGGTGGGTGTGTGTCTGTGGATTATGTTTATATCACATTGTGGGGACCTTGATGACCAAAATACCAAACCTGGTATTGTGATGTCGTGGGAACCATATTTCAGGTCCCCACAACTTATTGAATAAGGTTAGTGCTGGGTTAGGGGTTAAGGTTGTCATGTTGGGATTAGAGTTTTCCCCATAGCAATGAATCGAGAGTCCCCACAAAGATATAATTACACTGTGTGTGTTTGAGGACACTTGGTACAGCAATGAGGGAAACAGGTTTTAAGCATTTCATCTTTATTCTACTGTGACAAAGGATAATTTCTTCCAGACACGATAGCATAACGCTGCTTGACAACTAACATAGTTTGACATGTCAGAAAATATTGAGAATTAGCAATGCACTATTTATGAAATTCCTTAGAAGTGAAAGTTTAAAACACACACACGGACAGACATACAGAAACACACACGGAACACGCACACAGACAGACATACACAAACACACACACGGAACACGCACACAGACAGACATACACAAACACACACACGGAACACGCACACAGACAGACACACAAACACACACACACAAGCACTCGCACACAAGTGGGAAGCCTTGAACGCATGATATCTTTCCCTTAAAATGGGCTGGGAGCTGGTAATAGTCTATGGCAAGCATGTTTTCTGCTATAACTGCCCACCTGTATTCCTCGTACTTTAATTTCCCCAAAATATCCGAAATCCACTGCTTTTGTCATTAATGAAAAGGGCAGGGATCTAATAAAAGGTACCATATGCTCTCTTGCAAAATAGTGAACAGCTCAATAATACATCACTAAATCAATTTCATCGATCCCACAGCATTTTGTGAAACAAGAGTCAAGATGGACTTTGTAATGACACACGGTCACTGAGATTTAGCCAGCTGTATGTGCATTCGCCTTTCTGACAACTGAATAATGGATGTAGACTGTGTACCTTTATTCATTAAATCCAGAAAAAGCTTTAACCATGTTTTATTACTCACCTGAGGTAAAAAAAAAAATCGTAATTATAGTAAATAACTGGATCCTCTGAGGACTCAGACTTCTTTCAGCTTTTATTTCCCCTTGTAATTTGCTGCTTGATTAATCAAAGAGAGAGAGAGCGAGAGAGAGCGGGGTAAGGATCCACCACATGACAAACCACCTCAGGGATGAGAGCCTGAGTGCAGCCATGTGGCGGGTGATTCCTCAGCACCGCACCGGTCCGAATGGACCAGTGTGAGTCTTTTTTCTTCCGGGGGTGGAGTGCCAATCCTGCCACCAACCCCCAAGTTATTCCCTGTGAGGTCGGAGGACCTCCTTATAGGGCTGGATGTAGGTTAACGTCATTCCCAGGATGAAGCAATAGCAGGTTAAGGGCCTTGCTCAAGGGCCCGACGGAGCAGAATCACGCCATATATTCACAGGACTTGAACCAGCAACCTTCCAATTGCGGACACAGATCCCTAGCCTCAGAGCCATCATTCCACCGAATAATCTAAGTTCAATTCTACATTGTTCGTTCCATAAATCTCGCTACTTTATCAAGTATTAATTGAAACGGGCGTGGCCGCGTGGTGTCGCACATCCAGACTGGGAGCGTCGAATACTGCCTCTGCTGCAAAATAATGGAATCTCCATATTCTCGCAATGTTGTGGTAGTTTCCTTGGAGCCCAAAGACATGCACTTAAGCTAACTGTTGTGTTTGAGTTACCCGAAGCCCCCCCCCCTCCCCCCATCCTCCGGTGACCCTGTACTGGAATTAAGGATTAAGGATTTTGTTTGTTTCACCAAGCAACAATGTCACAAAAACTATTTGGTTTCAGCATTACAGGCCCCTTGAATTAACACACATGAATGTGACTTAAATGGTAGAAACTCCTTGACAGATACTTGAACCGTACGGCATCACTGCGTGATTCCTTCACTCAACAAGCCAATCGAGTGGATCTATTCTCCCTGATTCGGCTACATGGCCACACTGAAACGTATCAGCAGGAATCAGTGGCTTGATTTCCGTGTATGTCAGCAGTAAGGTATTGTGCTTAAAGACCACAACAGTTGAAACGCGGATTGGCCTTCGGCTGCGTTACATGTGCAGACCTGGTACATCAAAAACCACCGCCCCCCGCCCAGTCTCATAACTGTAATTTGTGCTTTTTTTTAGGGTGCAATGAGTCGACTTTCACATATTAAATGCACGAGAATACATCTAGTTATATTACACCATTTGGTTTTTTACCAGATGCTTTCATCCAAAGCAGTTTACATAACTTACAGTTCTGCATCTGGAAATGTATTAAAACGGTTCTATTGAAGCATTTTACTCGTGGTTAAAACAACAGGCTCCACACGAAACCTGAACTGGAACCTGCTGCTCATAAGTCCAGCTCATTTAACATTTAGGCTAATCGAGGTATCTTCATGTCAATTAAATTATTATGTTTATTCGAACGACGGAAAAAAAAAAAATGACACCCAGTCACTAGAATGCAAAATTCATTCATGGGAAGTGTGAGTTACGCCGAGTCAATTTGAGTCAACACATATCATTGACACTTTAGACTAAATATGATATCATTGACAAGAACCACGATAAAACGATGAATCTACAACCTGCTGTTTTTCAAGTGGTGTCAAAACACTGTCCGCATGCAGCACAGAAATCTGCGTTTGCTGCCAGTTCAACATCGCATGTGATCCGCCCAGTCAACTGCATCATGCCCGGTTCCCCTGTTAACTCCCTCAGGGCCCCCCTGCGATCGTGTACATCCTCTGCCTCTCATCTTTTTCTATTTTCCGAGGGAATTACTCAATCGCTCGGTTCAGTTTGTCCAATATTGGCATCTGGGCCTGTTTCTGTTTAGTTTTTCCGTTCAGTGGTGTTTCGCCAGGAACCTTCTTATGAAAGTGCACTTTGCAGGATAAAATCTGATTCGGCGACTCATTTATTTATTTATCGGTGACCGACCGGTGGATAGGTCGCAGGTCCAACGCAAGAACACGTGAAGACAAGCTTCCAGCCGGACCTTCAACTTGTACTTTAGTTGGTTCAGTCATTTAACAGCAACATACTGAGCTACAGTGAAGCTTAGTATTTTTTTTCCCAAACCTCTTTTCACATGGCTGACAGCTGCCTGGGTCCCTGCTTGCGATGGGGGCTGCTAGCTGCTCCGCATGCTCAAAGCGCCACGTTGAAAGCCTAGCTTGTCTCTCTCTCTTTCTCTCTCTCTCTCTCTCTCTCTCTCACTCCCACCCACCCTTCATAACCCAAGCATAACACTAGTTTTCCTTCTTAATTTAAATCAGCATTTAATTTTTCTGCCCTTCCGCGGTTTGGCTCGCCGGCCGCTGTTTGTACGGCGAGCGGAGATGGCTTGCCGCGATAAGCCCCAGTAGAAACCCGAGAGGATAATGCACTGGGTAGCCCCCTGCCCCCAGTGGCCAAGAAACTGCATAAAACCCCATGTGGTCTTGCGTGGAAGGAGGACGCAGATATTCGGCGGGGCTAAAATAACACCAAAATAGTGGTGGAGCAAAAAAGCACAGGCTGTTCCACAAAGGCTGCCGAGTGCAGTAGAGGAGTAGGAGAACCCGCTGACCCCAGAACAGCAGCCTGCGGCATGGTGATCGGGCCCATGGTGAGAACCCAATCTGCTGGCTCTGCCTGAGCAGCTTCAGAGCCAAGATCTCCATTTATTTTAACCCAAATGCTGGTTCCGTCCCCACGTCTCCCGGCATCTGAGCCAGAAGTGCAGAACTGAGCTAACGGTCCCTGAACAAGAATAATAGACACTTTGCACACGTCCACTGGAACGCTGCTTCTCACATACGTCATCTTGCTCTCCCTTTGAGACGGAGACAGTTGAGCGCAAAGCTGGGGGCCCAAAAGCAGCGTCAGCCATTTATCTGGCTCTGCCAGAGCATTTTAGCAAGTGGGGGTGGGGGGGGGGGCACATTACTATTGGACCAAGGCCAGGATTCAAACCTCAAACCAGCAACCACCTGATTATAAAGACAGGGGACTAACCTGCCGGGCCACGCACCACACCTGGAAAGTTCATGGTTAATTAATATGTCAGCAGACTGTTACGTCCCTTGACCCTGTAATGATTAAACAGGTGGAGCGCCGTTGGATGGATGGATACAAGTTTAGTAATATTGAGCTTTAGGTTTATGATCAGAAGGGACGTTTTTCATTTCGCCTGACATGCACACCTGAATGGAACCGTCTGAACTTTTAGCAGGGCACATTACCATGGTACGGTTGTAGGTCTTCATCTAGGCTGCGACTTCCTCATGTCATACATGCTCCTCACATCCCATGCTCTGATGGCGATGGTGCGACTTCCCCATGTCATACATGCTCCTCACATCCCATGCTCTTATGGCGATGGCAGCCCTGGATGAAAGGTTCCCTGCGTCACAGGTATGACGTTCCCATCTTCTCCCAGGGTTTAGACATCCTGAGTCTCTCTTTGCTGCGCTTCTCTAGCTAGCATGGCTTCGCATGAAGGGGCAGCTCGCTTCTCACCTCCTCGCTTCTCACCTCCTCGCTTCTCACCTCCTCACTCCACGCCTCTTTGCTCCCCACCTCCTCGCTCCGTGCCTCTTTGCTCCCCACCTCCTCACTCCACGCCTCCTCGCTCCCCACCTCCTCGCTTCTCACCTCTTCTCTCCCCACCTCCTCCCTCCACGCCTCTTCGCTCCCCACCTCCTCGCTCCACGCCTCCTCGCTCCTTCGCCTGACCCCCCTCCACTGTCATCCAGGCCTGGGCCCGGCCAGGGCAGAGTCCATCACAGCAACACAATTTTTCATTCATGATTTTCCCAGTACTGTATGGACCAGGAAATTCTGCGTAATAAACAGGAAATAAAATCAAATGATTGTGAAGATATTTAAACATAATTTATGTGCCAGCTTGGTTTAATTGCCGAAACCACAGTGTGATACAATCTATAGTAATCAGTACGCTCCGTAAACCCAGACACCACAGTGACAGAAATAAGACAAGCTGGTTAATTGAAAGCAGAAATGCACTTTAACTGATAGCCCTTAAAAGGATCAAACACCATCACCCAGGGGCAGGTCATGCACTGTCTGCCCACCGTCTTGGCCATAATGCCACAACACCAGGCGGCAGGGCGCAGACACACATTATGTACAACACATAACATTCATCGCTACACAAGACATTGTGTGTCAGCATGATAAGAACACAACAGATGCTAATTACACACAACAATTTACATTAACAGAGACGCGGGCTATTTACAAGGCCTGCGGAGCATGCTGGGAAACGCTAATGGGCTCTGTAACGCGGGCTAAAGGGCTATGCAACGCGGTCTGCGTATACAGAGGTACGTCTCTGTGTCAAGTTGGCTGACGTGGTCAGCGGGTCGTGCCGGTCCGGCGTTTTATCCCATTCGTGTGGGTGGAGCCGCTCGCCTGGGAACATTTCCCTCGTGTAAATAAAGAGGTTGTGGACATATCTGTAGGTCCTGCTGAATGACCCATTAGCGGTGGGCGAGACGGGTCATGTCCGAACACCTGAAATATAAGTGCAACTATATTACAATATAAATATAACTTTTAACTGCTGTGGGAGTGTATGTAACCATAATAAAGCCCAGCGACACACCCCACCCAGGACTTCATTCTGGGAGTTGCTCGATTCGCATACAGTTACAGTCGGTTTTCCTCAGATGATTTAAAGGATTGATTAAAGTGATTTTTTTTTTCCCCCTGCCCGCTTGGTCCGGCTCAGACGTGGCACTTCACAGCACCCCATGGTCTTAGACTGGCAGACTGGCACGAAATCTGGCAGAATCTGAAGGGGTGGGGGGGTCTGTTTTTGACAGCAGCTGGCACGGCGTAATGAGAAGCCGGCCTGGCGGGGCTCTGGCGGCGAGTGCCTTAGCGATTCCGCGGCGGTAGGGTCCCAGTGGCTACCCACAGACCATGGGGCCTTTGTATTTTCTCCTCGCGTCCATTTCGATGGACGTCTCTCGCTTGCCACCCAGAACAGCCATAGCGAGAAGGGCAGAGGATTCCCCACCGCTTACAGCAGTCTCTCCCAATCCGGGGCTCAAGGACCTGAGGACGGGCCACGGTTTTGCTCCCACCCAGCCTCTGGTATGGAGCAAAAAAAAGTGGACTGTCAGGCAGGAAGCTGAGAGGGAGCAAAAACATGGAGCGTCTGTGGGTCCCCGAGGGCCGGCTTGGGAAACAGTGAGCTGTGCCGTCCTGCCGGCTGCCCCACGCTGCTTCGCATGGTGAAGTTTTTCCATCCCCGAGAATATCCTCCTCTTGCATGTTTTTGGAAGGGCTGAAGAAAAGCTCTCGGTTTCTGCTTCCAATTCTGCTTCTAATGTCTTGCAGACCACCATGCCTGTAGGGAAACGGCCTCCATAGCCTGTCCCTTGAAGCTGTCTGGCCCGACTGCGCTCTCTGCTTTATGGCGTGTGGCTGAGCGGATTGGGCCTCGGTACCTGTGATCGGAAGGTTACTGGTTTCTCGGCATTGGAGTCCCGTCTCTGTCGGGGCCCTTCAACAAGGCCCTTGACCCCCCCCCTCCCCCCCCCGATCTGATCCAGGGACACCAGATAAGTTGCCAGGACCTCTATTCAGGCTCCCAACTTCACTTTCAGCTGTGCGTTTATACCTCAAAGGAGAGCACGATGGGAAATGCGAAAAGAAGCAGGCCAATGTAGCTGTACCTATGAAAGTGAATACCAAAGTTCAAACAAGGAGACCTAATGCACACCAGCGTGTCCAATCACAGCGCTCCAGGTTTTATATAAGGAGTAAGTCGAACCCGCTTCTTTGCCGTTACAGCTATTAGGTCCGCCTGCCTCCACCCCTCTATCACATCACCCTCGGCTCCCCGTCCTGGTCCGGGATTGGCTCCTTCACCTCCTGCCCGGCCGTTCCCATACTCATTTAAACTATCTATGGAGGTCTCGTCGGTTGAAGTGCAAATGGTGTATATGGGATTTTTGCATCACAACAGCGAGTTCCACGCCATCTTCTCTCCCCACCCAGCAGATCTGCTTCACTGCTGAAAAAAACGCTCTGATAATGCCATTCAAAGAAGACTGGCTTTCCTAGAAAGCAGACAGGGAAATGAAGTTAACAGGTGAGTGGATAATGGGTCGGGCAAAAGACAACAAGAAACATCCAAAAAGCTTTGGATTGGTGATTTATTTTCACGCCATCTTGAGCTTGGACTCCTCCTATCAAGCACACTACAAACAAAAAAGAAAAATTAAGGAAAAAACAAAAGTAAGTACATACAGTGGACTTACAGTAACTGTGGCCTTTAATCCACACACATCTGACGATCTCCAACCAACCTACACAGGTAGATGGGCCCACCAAACAAACTATCCCCTACCACCATCTTATTGTCCCCACCCCTTTAATTGGAACGTACCATTCCCCTTCTGCTACAGGGGTAACATCTTGCCAAAAGGGACACAAGGAAAATAAGATGGGGCTACAGAAATAGACATCCTTTCCTATCAACCAGGACACTACAACAGAGGTAGGAACTCACAATTCACAAAAAAAGTAGTAAGTACAAATAAAAGGCCCAGCATGGTTTCCACAACATGTGTGCAGCCCTCCACTTCCAGAATCCTGCAAACTAAATATCCTGGGAGAAAAATGCAAAAACGACAATTCACCATTGGGGTAAGATGATGAGTAAAGTAATTATCATTATAAAAATGAAAATATATGTACATACTTGGGGCGGCATGGTGGTGCAGTGGTTAGCACTGTTGCCTCACACCTCTGGGACCTGGGTTCGAGTCTCCGCCCGGGTT
>JAABNY020000038.1:4490193-4507410 GCA_015164015.2 Brevimyrus niger
CGTTGCTTCCGGGATAGGCTCCGGACCCCCCGCGACCCAGTAGGATAAGCGGTTTGGAAAATGGATGGATGGATGTATATACTTCTGGGGTGATATGAGCAACTGATCTTGATCTAGATGCTATATACTGCATGGGTAAAGGCCCATAATGATCTTTCTATGGCTTCTTCACCTAACTTGATATTAATCTTTCGCAAAGGGGGTTAGAATAAAGAGCAGGAGCAGGACGAGTGGAAAGATGATGATTCACACAGTGGCTTTTCGAGCAGTGTTGCCCGGCAACCGCCAATCAGGCGCGACAGGCCGCTCCTGAGACTCCATAACAATCATGGGCTCCAGCCTCTGGCCCATCAGCGACGCCGACATCAGCGATTCCAGATGATGTTGACTGTAAATTACGCTGTTAACACAGTTGGATCGGCTTAGCTGAATCTATAAGGAGGGAATAAAGTCAGAGAGCGCGGCAGATTATACGCACAATAAAAATGATCGATCGCAAAATGGTCTCTTAGTAGGTCAGCAAACCTCCTCCATCCCCATTGATAACGGCTCATTTCTTAAAAGCTAGTTTGCCTACGAAGCATTCATAGGGTGGCTGGTTTGTTCCTGCCACCAAGGGGTTTCCATGGGGACCGGTCACATGGCATCACGTGGGCGAATCGGAGGCGTTCGGAACGCTGCCCCCCCCCCCCCCCCCCCCCCCCCCCCCCCCCCCGCGCCCCCCCCCCCCCCCCCCACACCCCCCCCCCCCCCCCCCCCCCCCCCCCATCCGTGGCGAAGACCAGCTCCTCACGCCAAAATCCAGGCATCTCTCATCTTCACGCTGCACATATCTGGGCTAAGTTTAGACCCAGCCTTTTACTGGAAAAGGACGGACATGAACCGCCTTTCCACTTGCCGCTGGGCCGATCTGACTCTCGGCCCGCGCCTAAGTCATATCGCCGCACCATCAAGGACATGCCGTGCTGGCGCTCTCTAGAAGCCCGAGAGGAAGCCAGAAAGTTTTTTAAAAGAGAAGGCAGACAGATACTTTAAAGGGTGGATGGATGTTTCAAGCAGCAGAGGATGTTGTTTCTGGATGGGTTTGCGGCACGACACGGCGCGTGCTCTGAGTGGTTCTTCCGTTTCACTGCTGCTCACTCCCTCTCTCTCTTTCTCTCTCTCTTTCTCTCTCTCTCTCTTTCTCTCTCGCCTTCTGTTATGGCTTTTCAGGGCCGAAGGTGTTGAAATGCCCCGCATTGTCATGTGCCGGACAGATGTTGGCGGAGACCATGGCACTTGCTGCCTCACGAGCGAACCGAGGCCGGCTATCGGCGCCAACGCCGGAATCACAGCAATAAAGCGCGATTCCTGCACGCGTGAAGCTACGTTACAGTAGTGGCTGAAATCTATAAACACTTCGGAGAGGTGGCCTCGCATGCCGCTCGACGTGGACGCCGGTCCCGTCCCCGCTGGCAGGGTCCTGCACATAAATCCCACAGTTTATGTTTTTCTCTGCGGATTCTGGAGAGTTCTGGAGCATATCAGCGATCTCACACACAACAAGACTGGTCTCTCCAAAACAAACACGGGGGGGGAAGAAAGGATGTCTTTCACAATACTACATTATTCCTCGTATTTTCACAATACTACATTTTCACAATACTACATTATTACTCGTATTTTCACAATACTACATTTTCACAATACTACATTATTACTCGTATTTTCAGTTGGTGTGTGTTTGTGCCTGGCATATTTTCCCAACTTTGAATCGCTGTTATATGGATTCTTAATGATTTCAAAGTCACGGAAGATTAGAACCCAGATTTGTGCTTAACGTACCATGTTTACCAACTGGTAGTTTGAAAAATATTGTCCAGAATAATATCGTTGTCTGTCTTGGTGAGTATTGGCTGAGTATCTTCAAAGCGGTACACAGGGGGCAAAGGTGAGGGGCCATTAGGGGGGCAGTAATTAATGCAGGGGGGCGACCTTATAATTAGCCAATGATATGTTTTGAATCGGTGAATGTCAGGGAAGGGTCACTCCGTGGGCCAATCAGCTTTCACCTACGGCCAATGCCCCTGTGGCCCCGCCCCCGCATGCACCCCTGGCGCTACATCAGGATTGCCGGGGCGACGTCCTCAAAAGGCACAAGCGTGACAAGAAGCTTCAACCCCACCCCACGCAGCCCCCCATCGTCATGGCGATGCGACGCACAACGGAGGGTAGTGACGTCCGGGCAGCTCACCTGCCGCGTGTGACAGGGGAGGCCGGCGAGACCCAGACGCGCCGAGAAGCCGCGGCTCGGCAGAACAACGGGCCGCCACCCGGCGAAAGGCCGCCGCTTTGTTTGTCACGCTAGCAACGCTGCGCAGAAAGCAGTTTATACATGTTTACTCGGGAAGGGGTGGTGTTCAGCGGTGTTCCCCAACAGCAGCCCCCCGACCCTGACCCCCGACCCAAGACCCGCTATCCCGGCTCTTTGGCAGCTCAGTCCCGGGGAGGAATGGGGGGCTGCACAGCACACGATGGTGTGTGAACTCACGCCCCGCCCTCTATCAGTTCCTGCTGCCTGACACCAAACACAGATGGCCCCCGCAGACATCGCATGAGAGGGCTAAATCAGGCCCACTCGTCCCGCGCAGCTGTGCACGGGCTCGGCCCGTCCAAGCATTTGGGCCTCATTTCTGCAAAATAGTTGTGCAAACACTTCTGCGAACGCGAGGGTCAGCTTTCAGGGAGACCAGACACTGGGGACCGTGTATCCTATAGAGAACCTACCCTGCAGGTCCATCACACCGCACATGAACTTCAGGAAGATGAATTATTACCAGCCAACCCTCCTGCATGAAACAAGGTCTTTCCAGACATAAGTGAAAATATTCCCCTATTGATTTTTTTTTTTCTTAGTTTTGACAGGAAGTTGTATAATTAAATTCTGGAAAACCAGACTTTAATGATTTTGCTAAATGGACCCGTTAAGGAGGCATAAATCACGGTGGCCGCGCCTTGATTCCACGCCGTTTCTGGTCTGACGTTCTTGTTGCGTGATCCTGTACGAGACATCCGACTTTCAACGCCAAACACATTCGGCTCAATCTCTCCAGCGCGAAGCGTGTGGGTTCTCGACAGGCTGGGCCCGACCTCCACTTGTATTGAAAAAAAAAAATGTTTCTCATGCATCCTGGGTGTCAGAACCGTGAGAGGACTGACTGACAGAGAGACTGAAGGACTGACTGTTGAAGGAGGAAATAACAATTTTCCATAATTCCGGGAGAGCTGTTGTTTGACTTGAATGAAGTTCGCAGCTTGAGAGAGACAGATTGTTGGGAGAACATTTCATCCTGTTCTCCACATATGGCTCGCAAATCCCGGCAGAGAGAGTACACTGCAACGCATCTGTTTGCCCAAACAGACTCCTTTTCATGGAATAGTGAACAGTTTGCAAGTGAATTAATCAAATTAGCTCTATGCATTTCCCCGTATTAAAACATTCTTCACACGTAATTAGAAATCGTAAATAAACAAAGGATACAAAAGAACTGCATTCCTCTAATTTATGAATCGACAGATAGGCGTCGCCTGCCAACGGCGAGCACTTTTTGGCTTATAATACATTGTTGCTGTTCTCTTAATGTATTTGAGTGGTTTTTGTTAGGCCCCGGCCTTTCCATCATGTAGGCCTCGACGCCTCAGTGGGTAAACACGAGAGCGATGGAAGACGCCGGATGGAACGACGGCCTCCGATTGGCATGCGGAGCGGCCCGGGCCGTTCCCCGGTCTCCGTGCTCTCTCTAACATCTGTGTGGCAGCCTCGGACCGCGGCCGTGAACCGCAGAGGTGAACTCTTGTTCCTCTCTCTCATGTTGAGTGAAAGCAAACATGAGTACCGAGGGATCGAGCTGCAGGACAAGGCAGGGGGGGGATGGAGGGCAAAGGCGGCGGCCGTCTCTCAGGGACACAGGGCCGAGCAAGCCGCCCTCAGGCCTCTGCCTGGAAGTGAAACTAGCTGTTAATATCTGCCGGCCGGCCTGTTTATTTATTCACGCCTCATTGTCCGCACTTGTCCAGATCGGCACTCATTACGGCTGAGCCGTGGCAGAGTCAATGTGCCGTGTGTCCATCATGCAAGACTGCAGGAACGGAAAAACTCTGCTCTTGCTTAAAATGAAAGCTAAGAATAACAGGAAGGAAGGGGAAAACCAAGAAAAAAAATGGCAAAAGTTTCTGAACGGCAGACTTTTCAGCTGCGTAGACATTCCTCGTGTTTTTTTTTTTTGTTCTCAAATAAAAATTTGTTAGCACAATAAAAGTCATTGCAAAAATTGTTGACTCAGTCATTCGAAAGCACAACAGATCATTTTGGTCTGACCACCAATAAAGCCTCCCTGGAAAATGATATTTGTGTCCCTGGTCATTATAATGAGAGCAAAAAACAATCACGATTGTTAAAGACCCTGTTGAGGACAATAATCGGATTCTCGCCGACTTTTTTGAGCCAGCCATGCAGCCAGCGGGATTGACACTCCAGCCGCTGCGAAACACAACCTCACACTGGTCCATTTGGACCGGTGTGGTGCTGAGGAATCACCCGCCACATGGCTGCAGTCAGGTTCTCATCACACTGTAATCAGTGCATGCTCCTTACCTCCCATGCATACGCCTACTTCACTGCATGAAGGATTATAATGGAAACAATAGCCTTATTTAATGCATTAGACAGACACTCTATGTGGTTTCTGCATAATTAGTAGTAAGGGCCATACTAAATATATATTTGTGCACCTTTTTGGGGACATGGGATATAATCAAAGTAACATAACAACTGTTTACAAAGGTTAATCTCCCCGTAAATAATGGTACAGCAGACCTATCATTTCCCAAAGTTTAACTATTATTGTTTGTGTTAACAGACATTACTGCACCCATGAAGTCTGTATCTTCCTCCCTGATATTCTGAGCTCCTGCTCTGTATATTGACCCCCTATGCAGGAATGCTGACTTCCTGGTGTGTCGTGAATGCCCCCAGCACAGCCTCATGGGATATTACTCAAGTGAAGTGCGACTTCCTGTCAGGTGAGTGGTGTGTCGTGGATGCCCCCAGCACAGCCTTATGGGATATTAGTGAAGTGTGACTTCCTTCGAATACTGTCACTCTGCAAGCTCAGTCAACGTCTGCCACACCCTGAATCGGGAGGCTGTCTGAAAGGGATGAAAAATTGTTAAAGAAATCTGCTGGCATCGACGTCTGGCATCTGAAAAATAGGGAAACAAAGCTTTGGAAAAATTAAAGAGGGTGGGGGCAGAGAAATATCTGCATGTAACGCTTTTCCATTCCACAGCGGTGGCTCGGGGCCGTCCGGCTGCACGCCGCTGACCCCTACCGCTAATCCCGGCGCAGCGAAAGGACTGCGCAAGCAGCTTGCGTTATCTGCGGTCGCATGCAGACTCACGGAGTGCGGGCGTTCGGGGCGGCGCCGCATGCGGCGGTGGTGGCTGGCTGTCCGCTTACCGCCAACGTCGGCGGCGGAAACAGACGCGCGGCGTGCCTTTGGCTAGCCGCACGACGCCAGAAGTTTTCTGCCCTCCCCCCGCGTGCAGCTTGAGGGGTTCGCAGGAGGAGCCGACGCATTAAAAGGTGACAGGTAGACTCAGGTCGCAGTCCATCCAGCTCCAATTAATTTGGGGCCTCGGTGCGCGGTTCGTGGGCCCGCCGATGGCATGCCAGCAGTGTCATAGCACGTGGCCCGTGCTTCTCAATGTAACCTTGGCATCCCGGTGGGAAAACACGCGTAAGTATCTATACCCTGATACGCAGCTTATGTGCAGATTCGTTAAACTGTTAACTGGGGGCCATGTGTAACGCAGCCTCATTTTTAGGCCGAAGTAAGGATGCCGGACGCCTTCGAGTAGCCACGTTCTATTCCTTCTACCACAAGTCAGCATTCCTGATATTAAACATGATTAGATACAGTACTATGCACAAGTCATATATGATGATGTTTAAATGATCTGTAGTGTGCTTGTCAAAGTGTGTCAGCTTAGCCATGCGAGTATCTAGAACATCCATGCGATTTATGACTCGACCGCCGGCACACCTTGTGTAGCTAATCGATACCTGACTGAGTTATCTGACAAATGTGCTTGATTAAGTAATTGAGCTGCTGATGAAATGTAATGAATACCATGGAATGGCTGAGGTGTCCCAGAGGAGATGTTTGGGAACTGAAGCGGCGTTCATCTAGCCGTCCAGCAAGGTATCAGTTACTTTCTTGGAGAACAGAACAGAAGATTCCTTTCAGGTTTTATCACTACTGCTAATTTGCATATGTTCTAATGTTAGATTATGTGTTTTGTTTTTTTTTTCCTGAGTAAATGTACACTTACTACCCAGATAATCAGCTTTAAACGTTTACTCTGACTGCATGAGACTTTTGCACAGTCTTGTATTTCTAGAGTATGACATGAAAATCACTGCAAGAAGCAGTGCCTTGTGGAGCCTTTTCGGAGAGACACGACCATCCCACTGCAACTGCAAACACTGGAGCATCGGTCGGGCAGAGCTGTAATTTTGAAACCTTCAAAGTAATCTGGCCATATAGCTGCATGAATTTGTTGCTCTGTTCCTTAAATGGAGCAGCCTGTGGCCCAGTGAACTGTGACTGACCTCAAAAGAGGCACTACTAATCCAGATATCCATATATATCCAGATCGACGAAGGGCTAAAAACTGCAACGCATTTCATTTTTATAGGCAAACGCGTCCATATCTCTGCAGATCAAAACTGGGACTGTGTAATGCGTTCCTCAAAACGCAATGTTTAATATGTACTCAAAATTAAAAACTAAATTAATCGGGAAGGATCACTTTTAACGGGGCGCAGTGGAATGCTCCGCACGCATTGGAGACCTGTGTGATTGTGAATCACCAGCAGAGGGCGTCTGTCACGCTGCTCTGGATACCAACATGTGCCATGCAGACCGAGTTACAAGATCCTTTGAAAACACGCCGCAAAAAAAAAAAAAAGGTCAATGGGGTCATTCGTTTACCTTTTGATGAGGTTAATTGGCGACAACTTGAGCATGTAATGTCCAAGCGAGTGACAAGCACTGATCCTGCCTGCCGTCACGTGCCGACAGCAGGGACGTAAAATTAGATTGACGTCTGTGTTTAATGTCTCTTACGTGGCCTGAGAGGCGACGACCACACCAGATAACCGCCGGGCCGTTCCCGCTTCTTACGGCTCCCGCGCGGACTGACTGACGCTCCCACCTTCGCCATACTTAGTCAGTATGACCGCAGCGTTTATTTGCGGGGACTCTGGGACAAGTAGTGGAAAAGATGGGATGAGAGGAAGGCAGACAGGGGAACGTTTGAGTCTTATTTTCAGAAGGCAGGAGGTGGAGAGGGGGGGGGGGGGGGGGTGACCCGGCCAGTGGGCGGAAAGAGGGGCTTCTCCAGGTCCCACAGGAAGTGGCTGCTGCACAGGAAGTGCATGCCCAGAATGTCACCACTTACAGACCACGGATCGGTGATGGGGCTTTGGTTCATGGAACACTGTCAGGTACAAAAACAAGCAAACTGTGGGCACATCACACGGAGGGAGTAAAAATAACTATTATGTATGCTTTTCGGGAATCACGGCCTGCCACTTAATGCTGGAAATGTGGGTGTGGCAAAGTCAGTCACCTTCCTGTCCTTCCTCTGTGTCATCAGTATGAGCTTTCCGGCCAGACGTTTGAATCACCGAGCCAAATCATCTAATTTTTCTTAACCGGAACAGCCGTAATGTACATGTTATCTGATGGATCTGCTGGTGGGACAGTGATGTGGAGAAAATTAAGCCTGGACACTTAGTAAGATTGTCTCACCGATACTTGTGGCATGTTCCTTAATCTCCTCACGCTGTTTCTCATCTACGCCTGGTGGCTCGTCATACCGTTTGAGGACACAGTATCAAACATTTCCGCTTCCTCGCGTCCTCCTGAGGCGTGCCCGCTCATCAGTGGGCTGGAACTCTGTCAGCGGTGTTTAGACTTGGATTTATCTGTGCGAGCAACCATATACCGTAAACACGTGAAACATTTAAGACGTTAAATGCCCCTGGCCGGCTAAGAATTGAGATCTTTAAAGGTCTGTTAATAGCTGGCAGGTCTCCCAGAGCGACGGCAGCATGTCTGAGGAAGCTGAATGATTTCCGGGGGCAGAAATCATCCAGCCTCAGCGGAATCCAGAACATTAGCATGTTTTCAAATGAATAGTGTCTCCTGCCCCCCCCCCCCCAAAACAAGAACATCCCATATTGCAGGAGTTTCCCTAGTATGTGCATATCTCAACTTTAGGGGGCGCCATACACTTTTAACAATTAGTGCCTCGTTTTAGTAAGTCGCCACGAATTAACATGCATAATCTGTTTGGAACTGGTTAGCATCTCGCAAAATACGAGTAACATGTGCCTCGCACTCATGAGAACATTTACAGGCCCTCTCTCTCGCAGAGTCTCAGGCTAGCAATGTCTTCCCATGCTTGGTCATAAACAGCTGCAGGGGCATAGCAAGGAATCCTGGGCCCCCTAACAAAATGTCACCTTGGCCCCCACGGTACATTCTGCGGGGGAGGGGAGTCGGGTCTGCCTCGGGCCCCTTCTGGTCCAGAGCCCCGGAAAACATAGTCATTAACCCGCACCTGGTGACAAACCCTATCAGCTGTTCAACAAAACACAAATATATATTTTTACATTTTAAATTTTTATTATACTGTATATCAACCTGATGCATTGTGGGCTGAAACATTTAAGATACGATGAAGCTTCTTTCATCGTTAGGGAGATAAAATTGTGGGGTGAGGGGGGGGGAGGGGTGCTTGCATCTATCCTGCCACCTAACACATGCTAAGCGAGCACCTACCCCCCAGAGCTAACCCCCACATGCATGGGGGAGTACAGGTTCAGTTTACACAATGCATATTAGGCATCATAGAGTGTAACACAAACTATTTTTTAAATTATTGTGGAACTATCACCATGTACAAATATAAAACAAATTAGTAATGTTCAAACCAAATTGTTTCTGGAGATGCTACTTCAAAACATAAGTAATGCTTATAGGGAACAGCTAGAATATCTGCCCCCCCCCCGACAAAATGTCACCCAGTGCTCGGCCCCCCGAATCTGCTAGGGTACCCATGTCCTTCTGCATCCCTGCCTGTCATCCTTCTTGTTATGTTCACAGCATTAAATCAGTTACAAGATTTCTGGAGGTTTGAGAAAATCTTGCATTACGTGACATAAGCTTTTTTTATTAGCACATAGTTGTGATAAAAGGACAAAATCTCTGATTCTTCATTAAAAAATGATCTGGTAGGAGCAACTGAATGTGCAGTCGTCTGTCACAATGCTGCCTCGTTCCCCATTTTCTCTGTAATCTGTCCCGTTTTAGAATGAACCTGAAGGCTTCTTCCTCTGGAAAGCTGGTCATAACAAGTGGAAAAGCGTAACAACAGAACCTTGTATGGCATCACAGTCTCATGAAATACCAGTTCAGAACATCGCAAAATGTTATCGGTATCCATGGAAATCTCACACGCATCCATCAGGTATCACGGACTGCCGGTGGCCTGACTTGCACACAACGCACCAGACTGCTCATGCTCTGCAGTGTTGCTGTTGTGTTTCAGCTTTAACATGCTGCGCATTTCTGGAATAGTACTGGAACTATTCGGATGAGCGGCGGCGAAGGCAGGCCGCACGCCCGATGCGCTTCGTTTTCTGTCAAAGGAGAGGAACTGTTGCCGATATCGCGGATCTTCTTGGGCGTCTATCAAACGGTTGCCCCAATCACAGCAACCCATAAACCCATGAAAGTACATCATATTGGGCCCCCAGTCCAGACCAATCCAGTCATTTAAAAAAAATTTTCCTTGGAATCGCCCCTCCCTTACGGCACCCCTGGTTATATGTGTAAACATCTGAGCTAATGGTCAATTTTTTTATAAACTATGTATATGATAAATAATTGTGCATTTTGGTCTTGATTTCCTCATTGTGATTATGAATGATAGTCAGTCTGATAGCTAGCTGTCTTTGATCTGATGTCTTTTATTGGAGCATCTAAGAAAACACGGTCTCCTTCGTGTATTTGGCTTCAGCAGACTTTGCACAGAATTTTGCGTTGGGTTTTTCTCCTGGCAATGACTGTACGCCGGTAGTATTCAGAGCCAAATATGGCCGGGCAGGAGCATGATTGCTGGGTGACTTAATTAAGAAAACACAGCATTCTCTGGCCACCTCTGTGTCCACCACTGTGTCCGGCCCTGAGGCGAGACTGGATGGTGACGTTGCTTTAACTGCGCAGTTAGTTACAAGTTTACAACTCTTAACCGTTTAATGACGACATCCAGATTCGGTTAGGTAGCAGTTAGCTTGATGCTTCATTGTCATGATATCTTAATAGAAAGGATGCCTTTACATTGGCAATCGTGATCCTCTACATAGAAGGAAGGTGTGTTTCTGACATCGCATGCAAAATAAACGGCTATTTCATATTATACTATATCGGGCTTCCTAGTAAGTCATCGTAGCAAATACAACGTGACTTTTCAAAGTTCTGGAATATTTATTCCGTCCACAGGATAATTTCCCTTTGTTTTGTGGGCGTTTCCCATGGAGATGCTCTCAAAGTACCATCATCACAGTAAAACCATTATCTGGAAAGTGAAGCTGATGACCTCCGGCGCAGAACATCCCCACTGGCGTGTATTCTTGTTATCACTAAACACCCACAAAGTACACACTTCGATACAATGCCGGGGACTGTCAGATACAGGTTGCAGTTTGTCGACGGTCTGCTTGCGATTGGCGAAAGGGGCTATGCCAAGCGAGAGCTGGTTCCTTCTTCACACCGGAGAGCAGTGGAAATCAAAAACCTGTGTTCAATTTAGCGTCGTAGTTTTCAGAGGTGTCTGAGGCTGTTTGAGGGGTTGCTAAGGTAATAGGAAAACAGGTTCTGGAAAGAATCACAATTTTGCTGTGCAGCTGACTACCCTCAGGTATGTGCGTTCGATGCTCTGCGATGAAAATGAATCTAATTTTCACAGAAAAAAAAAAGAGGTACAATTGTTTAAGAAGGTAAGAGCACTGCCAATGTAAACCAATGAAAATCAAAGCTTATCCAAAGAAAATAAAAAATAACAAAACGCACCTTTCGCCTCAGACAACCACAATGGAAAATCTGATTAATCAGAGGTGCTCTTCAATATTTGCTGTCGTGTTTTGCGTTTAGCATCGTCGCGGTTTTAGAAACCTGCCCCCTGCGTTTGGATCACGGGCAAAGTGTAGATTTTTTGGCGCACGATTCGGCAAACCACAGCTTTCCCGGCGACAAAACAACGATCCCTGTGTCGGGGCCAGGAAAGTAAACCACACAAGACGAGAGGAGACTGCCCTGCACAACACGGAAAGATCCACATGTGCTGTGACACAGGCCCCCAAAATTATTTGGCGTGCTTGACACTAGTACTGGAGGCTTAAGTATTTTAAACGGCGATCTCGTTCAGTAGTCATTCTGAGTCCTGCCAGCTCACCTTTAAGTTATTCAATGCTCATTATGCTCATGATAATTTAGGTTAAATTAGCGGGTTAAATCTTGGTTGCTGTGATCAGAAGGTCGGTGCTTTGAGCCCCGGCCTTGACAGAGCAGTCCGTGGGACCTTCAGCAAGGCCCTTAACCCCCAACTCCATGGGTGCCGCATGTCGACTGAACCTGTACTGTGACCCCCAAGCTACAGAGAGCAAGATGGGGTATGTGAAGAGAATAATTCCCAAGCGCTTGTTTCCTTGTGAAAATTGCAAATGAAGGATTTATCATTTATCAAAACAACATGCGAGCGAGTAAACAGGGTCACACAGTCCCTGGAACAACTGGGCTCGAAGGCCTTGCTTAAGAGCCCAATGGTAAAACCACTCTGCTGAGCATGGGATTGGAACCAGTGACCATCTGAACATAGACAGAGAATCTTAACCCACTGAGCTGTATAACACCCTAATCTTCTACAAGCAATATCCTTAACACATGGCCCACCTCTCAAACTGCTTATGGAGTGAAGGCCTGTGGGGGCCTACAGCCTACAGCTGTGCTAGGAAGCACAGTTCATAAGGCAGGATTAACCCTGCAGAGGATGCCAGTGCATCACAGAGCACAGGGACCCCCGCTGGAGGCGATCGGAACTGCAGCAAACTGGGTTATCCATAGGAAACCTGCAAAACACGGGGGGGAACATGCCCAATGCACCCACCTCCCCCATACAGATACACACACGCAAGGCTGGAGTGGAACCAGCTCAGTATTCAAAAACACATACATCCATCGGTTTCCATCACTCAGAATCAGGGGCGCCGCTAAGGGGGGAAAAGTTGAGACAATTCTAAGGGCCCACGCCTTTTAGGGGTCCCCAGAGATCTGCTTTATTAATAATAAAGGGGCCCAACCTCATATTTTGTCATAGGGCCCAAATTTGCTAGCGGCGGCCCTGCTCAGAATATCTCTTCGTAATGTGCGGAGAGTGTGTTTACGTAGGTAAACAAGTAAATATACAGAGATCACAATTTTGCAGAAGTAGAGAAAAATTGTGGAAAATTAAATAATACAAATATGTATATGGGAACGGAGGAAATGTGACAACCAGAGAGAAATTCTTCACGGAAAGTAGTTTATGTGTGGCTGAACCGATCAGAGTCAACCAAAGATCTGCAGGTGTCATGTATAACAGGAAAATTGGTGACCATGTGCAACATCTCACCTGCCTCTAGTCACCTGCCTCTAGTCACCTGCCTCCTAGAGGCCCGATCACGTCCAATCAGACGAGGCCCAACAAATCATAGATAATAATATCAAACCCTGTCAGACCACACCCTACCTCACTCGAATTCCAGAGACACCATTAGTACATCTTGAACAATGTAAGGCAGGTGCAAGGAAACTCACTCAACTAGAACCTGTTTGGGCTCCTTGCTAAATTCTATTGGGCTTTTTGCATTTCTGATTGATGATTGCTAGTGTTAAAAATATCGCCTGTCTTGCAGCCCGGGTTACTGGATTTTGGAGTTCGAATCGTTCTGGCTCTTTGTTGATCCATTCCTGTCCCTTCTCCATGTGCCTGTACCTGTCGTTCTGGATCTCGATTCTTTAAGCATCCGCACTCCTCTCGGATCGCCGCTCTCCACCCATCGCTGCAGAACCCCAGCTATGTCTAAAGTTTTGATCTGCATTAAAAATAACCATCCGACGCGACAAAGGTCCGGAAGCCGGGGAAGATTTCCGTCCTCATAAATCAGCCTGATGGATCTTTGTTCCCCGGGTCGCCTTCCTCAGCGTCCCTGTCTGGAGGATGAGCGTCTCTATGTGTAAAAGCTACACGTCCCAGCAGTCCAGGCCAGAATGGAGAAAAAAAAAATTTCGGTCAAGGGAAATATTTGAACCTGCGTGTCAGTTTTCAGCTTGTACAAGCAAAAGGTGCGATGTGTTGGCGCTGAACTGCCAAATCCAAACAAGGGCACCAAATAATCAGACTATTAAAAGAAATGGGATTTTGGCAAATGCAGTCTTTATTCATTCGGTCGTCTTGCCACATAGGGCTAAACTTTATTGGTATATACTGAACCAGGGGAATGCACCAGGGCTCTCTATATTAAAATGCTAAATTGGGTATAAAGAACAATTTTATTGCATACCTAACAATGCTATTTTCAAGCTGTTACTGTGTTACATGTGTTATTGAGCTCTGGGAGGTTGAAAACCCAGCAAACTCGGCCCCGGTGCTGTTTTCAATTAGTGTACCAGTCTGACAGACATGTCTGCTGGCCCTTTAAGTGCGAGCACGGGGCGAGCAAACCCCACGGGAGCCCACCACGCCACGCCCGGGCCAAGGACCCCCTGGTGGGATTTAACCCCGCCCCCCCCTTCTTTTTCATCCTAAGTAGTCCCAACTGACCTGTCCTATCCCGTTACTAATCTCGCTGGCCATGTGACAGACAGCGAGGCATTTGATTGGTTACAGGATCAGGGGGCATTTCAGGTTTGCAGTTGGGGGAGGGGGGGGGGAGAGGTGATGGGGTATAGTCGACGTGGTACAGGCCGCCCTATGGATGTGGGGCATGGTCCATTTCTCCACAGGCACCTCGTCCTCAGGAAACCCTCCCAGTTTCAGGAGGCCCGGGCTGGAGCCCAGCCAAAGATTAGGTGAAGAGGAATAACATGGGCAGGGGTTCGTGGAAACTATTTCATTTTCTGCTTGGGGCCAATAAGGCCACGCGAGGATGAGTGCGAAGAGGCAAAGTCACTCACTTCAGGCATTATCAAAGACCATCACACATCTCGGCAAACATGCTTTTCTGTTAGATGATAAGGGGCAGTTTTCTACAAAATACCCTTCGTAATGTCCTGTCAGCTCTCTTTGTGATAAAGAGTCTGAAGACAGAGTGACCATAACATAAGCGCCCAGAATAAACAGCTCTGCCCAACTGAGAGTCCAAGGGGTCACTCCAGCATGATTTAAATTACAGGAACAAATAACCCAGAGTCATTAGAACTCACTCAATCTTTCAGTCCACAAGTATAAACATGTAACACCCTCATTTGTTTGCAACAAGGACAATTGATGGAACAGGGCATGATGGTGCCCTTGCCCAAGGATTTGACTATGAATTAAGCAGTCTAACCATAATTTACAATGGAAATGTCAGTGAAATTAATCTGATTTCTTTCAGACTTTTTTTCTACTTATTCATGAAAATATCCTGCCAAGGCATGACATTAAAATATTAAAGATTTTATACATACTACAGAGATTCCATATTGTGAAGCAATGGTGAAGCTGCTGGACTCCAGTCTGCATTCAGACCGAACTCCTTGGATTCAATCATGATCTGGATGCAGACTGGAGTCCACCAGCTTCACCCCCACTCCAGATTGGTAGGTTTTCCATCCATCCATCCATCCATCCATCCATCCATCCATCAGTCCATCCATCCATCTATTTTACATACCTAACCCGGAAGTTACAAGTGCAAGGCAGGGAATAACCCAGGACGGGGCACCGCCCCCCCTCCCCGGACACACTCACACGCCATTGTCGGCAACTTTTATCACCGGTACTTTTTTCCGGACAGAGTGGACCTTGGCTTTGTGTTGCTGATGGAATTTAGCCCGGGGGAAGAAAATAGCTGGGGACCCCTATTATAATGAATCATGACTAAATAGTAATAAACAGCACAATAAATGCAAAGACAGGCAGAGTTTTACTAGAGCAAAAAAAATGTACCATGAAGCAGTGCCAGGTGCTGCGGTGGCTTCTGGGGTAGCAGGGCAGCCTTGACGGCCTAAATGCTGCGTTCACCCTCTGTCCATGACATCTCCCCGCTCCTCTCAAATCACATGATTATTGTCACCTTATATGGGCGTCTCCTGCATGTTAGGTACGGCTAAAACCTACCGGCTGTAGCCCTCAAGCCCTGCAATACCCCCCCCCCTCGTTTAGCTGGTGTAATACCGGGCTGTGCTGCTTTTGTCTGATTACCCCCGTTAGCCCGCTGGAGATGGGAGCTCCTGGCTCATAGGAAGTGCTGAATGGCTGTTTTGCGGAGGTATAATGAGCTTTTATTCGATGTTTGGCCCGCTCGGCCGGCGGCCGGGGACCTGGCAGAGGCCGGCGCTGGTGCTCATGTCATCAGTGTGCTCTTCACGTCCGCGGGAGGGGAGCCGCTTCGTCTTCCGCTGCCGCTTTGGCTTCGACATCCTCGGTCGGGACCTCGCGTCACGCAGAAGCTCACCTTGGATTGCCATCATCTCGCGAGTCGGCCAGTAAAAAGCGGATGGGATACGCAGGCACTTTGCTAAGGCGATTCACACGCTGGCTTCTTGGGGGAGGGGTGAGGAGGGGGGGGGAGGGGGGGGAGCTTAAGTGCAAATCTTCGTCTGAATGTTTCAGGTACTCTGTTGCCATGGATATCAAAGGTCAAAACAGCCCTTCAGCAGATCAGCGGGGAGATTCTCTTAGCCAAAGATGAACGGGGCGTCCTCTCGTGCCCCGTTTCGTCTCCTTACCTTTTTAAGTCATGGGAGGTGAGTTCAAAGAGGAGCGACTGATGCTATCGCGTCCTTTACTCTCGGTCCAGTTCATATTCCGAGTCTATCTCCTTCCCTCTCCTTAGAAAGCAGGGGAATCTGGATGTAGCCAGTCTTATATCTCAGCACCCACGGGCACGCCATTTAAGAGAAACCACTGTCAAATCTGCAACCAGAAAGTCATTTTCGGTGTGCCGCTTCCGCCAGACGCCATCCCCGAAACCACTTTTGTATCTATTTTGCATAGTTTCTTCACAGTAATAATACGCAGGTTTTTATATCTATTTTGCATAGTTTCCTCACAGTAATAATACACAGGTTTTTATATCTATTTTGCATAGTTTCCTCACAGTAATAATGCGCAGGTTTTTATATCTATTTTGCATAGTTTCCTCACAGTAATAATACGCAGGTATGAAGATATTCATCTTCAGCTTTTACTGGCGTGGCGGTGCTTCCCCATCATTCCCCAGGCAGCTTCGAGTTCCCGTGACACATTAGCTGACAGCGCAGCCGGCCGTCAGTGACAGTGCCTAACAAGCACGGACTGCAGAATCGCGGAAAAAAAAGCCCGTGAAGAAGTCAGGCGCTAAAAATAAGTGCTGGAATCAATCTCCCGTTACTCATATGCAGGAGGGAGTGATAGTCCACATATGCGAGGCCTCTCCCTAACCCTAACCCTAACCCTCTCCGTCGCTAATTCACATGCAGGATTATGAAATCCCAGGGACAGACCCCCGTTTCTCGAGCATTTCTGTGGGTTAGCATGCGACCCAGAGTCGACTGAAGTAATAGAGCAGGCAGGTAGATGGAAAAACATCCCAGCACAATCGAACAGAGTGAGGTTGGACCCTAGAAGGAAATCCCATCTCATCATTTATAAGTGATGCAGATCTTTTTCAAGGACATCAGACCAATAGCTACTGTGAAACAAAACAAATTTACAGATCTGATATAGTAATTCTTGAGTATCATTCAGGGCTCCCCCCTTGGGAATGACCCTAACTCCTCCTCACCAGCCCCCCCCCCGCCCCCCCTTGGCTGTAACTCTGAAGTAGGTTAAGTTTGCTTCCTACCTAGGGTTGGCGTCATGGGGGACATTTGCAGGCCATGC
>JAABNY020000038.1:4538564-4556563 GCA_015164015.2 Brevimyrus niger
TGGCCCCCCCCGGCCCCCTGTTGTGGAAACCGCACGGGGGGGGGGGGGGGGGGGGGGGGGGGGGACTTCCTGTGTGGAACAATAAGAGGGCAGCGGCGTCACACCTTTGCCCAGCAGTCACGCGTCACACCTGATGCTCCCCCAGGGGTCCGGCTTCGTCCAGCATTTCCTGTTAATCTGCCTCCCAAACAGCCCAGCGACAGGAAATGTGGGAGCCTAACCGTCTGAGCAACGTGTCAAACACAATGTGAAATGTAGGTACAATGTCATTGTGTAAGTGTTTTGATACTGCTGGGCGTGCAGCTCACTAATTCAGCTTATTAATTGTCCATTGCGTGTGTGTGTGTGGGGGGGGGGCATGGGGTGGTCCCCCTAAAGTGCCCTCTGTTGTATGTTACTGGGATAGGAAACAGACTCAGTGCAGCCCTATGCTGGATAAGTTGTTGGAAGATGGATAGATGGATGGATCTATTGTACAACATGGGCTCCCCTAATTAGATTATTGATGCAGCTTGTTTCCCCATCCAAGACAGACAGAACGGTCACATGATACTTTCTGACATGCCCTCGACGATCGCGTTGTTACAACGTTGCACATTGTCCCAGCTTGTTAAGCGACGGCTCTGGACCGGCGATGTGAAATAAAGACCCGGGCGCTAAAGGTGAAGGCATTTCCCACCTGCGAGCTTTTGGCAGTGATCCATGTGCGTTTCTGTCCGAATCCCCCCGGGAAGCTTCTCGCAGGCCACGCCCGCACAACACCACCGCACCGCACACAGAAGCACGTTAGCGTGGTCGGAGGGCACTCCGACTATTTTTGACGTACGGGGGCAGCAACAAGAAAAGCTGTCAACCGGGGGGGGGGTCCGGACACCATAAAAAGGGGAAAAAATCTTGGGCTTCAGCCTGGGTAAACCTAGCGCTCAAAGCTACACAACAGCTGTGTCATACCATAGGCCGGTCCATTGAGCTGGGTAAACGTCCTCCTCATTACATGAGCCTCCAGGCCGTCAGGCTAAATGTCACTGTCAGCTGGAGACCACAGCCGTCACATGACCATCCCCTAAGAGTCAACACTTCCTCCCATCAGAATGCAGCGGCCGTTAGCATGGAGAGCATTGGGGGCCCCTCTGCGGAAGTCGTCGTTTACAGTCGCGGTGGTTGATAGTGGATGAGAGTGGGCGTGCCCCTGGGGAGCGATGCAGATGCTCCATTGGCTGCCTCTTCCCCACTGTTCCATCTGGGATTGCCTGAAGTCCCACGGATATCCTGTTTGGAATGAAGAGGCCGGGCACTGAAGATCACCATAGCCCCCATTAGTGAAGGTCTCGCGGCGCTGCAGCTAATCCGTACAGATGATGAAGCACACAGCAGGTAAACGACGCACAGTAAAAAGAGTCACAGTCAGAGGTTTACCCTGCAGTCGGATCTGTGAAAATTCTTCCTCATTTCCTCACAGCTGCGGACGGAAACTGATACGAAGTTGAGCGGAGAACCATCCATCCGACGGCCCCTTCTCCCGTCTTGCCAAACACGGGTTTTTAATAACCAGGAGTCCTGCACTACTTCCTGTCTGCAATGATCCGTGCATTTCATCAAACATGCCATGAAGAATTTTTTTTTTTTTTTAATGGCCGTAATCATTATATTTTTTAATAGAAACAAATGTCTACCCCACAAGTTCAAATAGTTTCACTATGTCCAGAAACCCAATGTCTTACTCTTCTTGGAAAATCACATAGTAATTATAATGTATTAGTTGAAAAATACGTAGCCAGATCTGGGGACCTGCTCAAGCGGGGCGCCAATGTGACGTTTCATAGCATCAAGCCTGTGATTTCAACCTTTTTAAAGGGATTTTTATACTATGATGTGCTCTTGGACTCATTCGTTTTAATACCATGGATTTATGGTGAGTTTGTTTTAAAAGAGGAATAAGTCTCCCTCATGACCCCCCCCCCCCAACCTACCCAGCCTGAAACCCACTTTCATAAATACTTAGTGTCTTACAGGCTTTCCTTTTTATAAAGAAGCCAAAAGCTCTTTGTTTCCTTGAAAACAAAAAAGCTTCAGCATGACTGGGTCATTCATTGTGTGAAACTAATAAAGTTTTACGGGAGTGAGGTAACACAGCGTAACCTCACCACCTCCGCCTACATCCTCCGTTTATTAACGCAACTCACTCGCCACACTGGGTTTCTAAACTCATCTGCCGACCTAGGATATCACTCCGCAAACTTCAGCAGAAGCTTCTAGTCCCCAGCCAGCAGACCCACGTTCTTCTACCCGAAATAAGCAGCGATGTCATTTCCACTCTTGATCATTACACGTATTACATATATCACTTCGTACACATGTATGCGACTTTATATGCAATAAACCTCCTTGTAATATATTTCAGTAATAGGATTTCTGCACAATAGCCTCATGTACATGAAGCAGAAATAGACCTATGACATGTATTGTGAAATAATAAAAAACAAAAATAATCAGCGCACTATATTTCAGTATACATTTCTACTCTATATATTTTTATATTTGTGTGAGTCTGATACTAGGCAGATGCTGTATTGGAATTTGGCATGTGCATTAATGACATCATCATTGGTACACCTGCACCAAGCGAGTATATATAGAAAATATATAATATAAAATTAATGTGAGTCACAAATTTATCACAAAAGCAAGGTGTCCCCTGCAGCCCCAGGTCCAGTCTGAGAAAACCACTGTGACTCTGCCCAGGAGAAAAGGCGTGTGGGGGGGGTGGGGGGGGGGAGACGTGACCTGGCAGCCTCCGCCGACGCTTTACCCTCCGCATTCCAGCAAAGGGGCCTTCTTCTGGAACCTTCTTTTCAGGTCTCGTTGGTCTGGGCCCCCCCCCAAGATGAACAGAACAGTAACAACACAGTTCGCTCCGTTAAAAAAAAAATGACCAAAAAAAAAAAAGTCACTGCATGTGGGGACGGCTCCAGCAGTCAGAGGCC
This sequence comes from Brevimyrus niger, assembly GCA_015164015.2. Taxonomy (NCBI): domain Eukaryota; kingdom Metazoa; phylum Chordata; class Actinopteri; order Osteoglossiformes; family Mormyridae; genus Brevimyrus; species Brevimyrus niger. The sequence goes on from JAABNY020000038.1 coordinate 4,541,549, forward strand.
TTTTTTTCAGAAAGCCTGCACACCTGTTTAATAAAGTAACGCCGTGGTGAGATCGCAGCTGTAACCGCGGTACCAGAGCTATCAGAGGTTTAACTGTGGCCGGCCACAAGGAAGACGGACTGTTAGCTGCAATACAAATGCTTTCATATTCAAAATCCCACTATTCCGAACTACTCTGAACATTCTGGCTTTTACTTATAATGTAGTACAGATGCTGAATTAGCGGCTGCGTCTTCTGATGACTACTGTTTCATGTTGTACGGCTTTGCCCCGTCGGTTTGACCTCCAGAAAGGCTTTCATGCACCCCATGCACTTGAGCCTCACCACATTTCAATATACCGCTGCCGCACAGCCATATAAACGTTTTATTAAAGTTCCAAGGAGGAACCGTGAATCAGCTATTAAAGGCGGCTCAAATAACCGTTTCCATTTGCCCCCCATTATTGATCGTACGTCTAGCCCTCGGGTTAAAACGTCTGCTCAACCAATTGGGGGGCAATTTGTTTGTTTCTCTGAAAGTTTGCAAAGTGGAGCCATATGAGATAGACTTGTGTCTCAGGCTATGTGAATCGCTGCAGCAAACAAAAAAAAAAACACAGAAGTAATTATTTCTGGTTGCCACAATTCAAACGTAATTACAAGTTGCAAGCATAGCTCTCCCCATGTGATGTGGTCTTTGCTTTAACTATCTTCTGCCATTTAGAGCTTTTGAATGCGGCAGCTACTTTCTCTTACGCATGTTTTTCTGAGAGCAACGTCTACGTATATTAATTGGGATGCATGGTGTGTTAAGTCCCAATCTACTGCAGCCTCTCGCGTCTGCATACTAACAAATGATCGAGCAATTGTGTATTAAATTGATGACTCAGTGATTAAAGTACAGCCACTGTCGCAATTCCGGTGCTCCTGAGATTCCACCATCTGACTGCCTCCTAACCCCGGAAGAAATAAACAAAGCAGGACACTCACACTGTCCCAGTCACATGACCCGCACATTCCGCAATTAAAGAAACCTGAACAAGTCGATCTTCAGTAGCTGCTGACAGCTGACCTCTGTGTGGAGGCCTCAGTGAGAATGGAGAGTCACACTGATGACGTATAATTATGCTTTGGTGGACAGTGAGGGAGGGAAAGATATGGTCAGTCTCCTGTCCTTAAGGATTTTTCTCCTCTCGAAGGTCTTCAAATGCCGTCTGGCTGAAGATCTGGCTTGGTGACCGTCTCGGTCACACGGCCCACACATTCTGCAATTAAAGCAGTTAAACAGAGAGAGGGGGGGGGATGGTCAGTCTCCTGTTCATTAGAATTTTTCTCCTCTCCAGGTCCTTAAACCCTGTTTGGAAGAAGATTTGGTTTGGTTATCGTCTTAGTCACATGACCCACACATTCTGCAATTAAGGAAATTAGAGAGAGGGGGGGGGGAGAGAAAGAAAGAAAGAAAGAAAGAAAGAAAGAAAGAAAGAAAGAAAGAAAGACAGAAAGAAAGAAAGAAAGAAAGAAAGAAAGAAAGAAAGAAAGAAAGAAAGAAAGAAAGAGAGAGAGACGGTCAGTCTCCTGTTTTTAAGGATGTTTCTCTCCTCTTGCATTCGTAACACTTGAGGTCCTCGAACCCCGTTTGGCTGCAGATCTGGCTTGGTGACCGTCTCAGTCACATGACACACGTGTTCTGCCGTTATAGAAACCTGTCTCAGTCACATGACACACGTGTTCTGCCGTTATAGAAACCTGTCTCAGTCCGTCTCTCCTGTTTTGTTCTCTGTGCCAAGGCAGCTGAAGCAGCACAGCACCTCCTCTGTGTTTTAATAAGGACAACACAGAGCTTAAACTAGGCCCTCAGGCGACTTGTTTACGGCCTGTGGGAGGAACGCAGGGCCCGACCATGCGGGGCGGAGCCCTCCCGGACCACAGAGGGCTGCCATCATTCCACGCGCTCTCTGCTTTTCCCCTCCCCGCTCCCACACTCGCACGGCTCCCATCTTGGCTCGCGCCTGCTGCGGTCGCTCACCACGTCGTACCAGTGCGGTTCCCGGCATCGCCGTGTCCCCATCCTTCACACGGCGACCGAGAATTCAGGCCGAGGTGTGAACAGCTTGCGAAACAGTTAGTCGTAACCAGAACCGTTCACCGAATCCTGAGGGGGAAAAAAAATTAATAAAAAACTTTACGTTCATTTACATTTTATAACAAGGTCCTTAAATCTCACTGTTAACCAACTGACAATTAACCAACATACAGAGTAAATAGGTTTCTAGTTTGGGAGGTTGTCTGTGAGTGTATGTCGCCCATATTATTTTGTGGGTTCACTCACCCAAAAACAGTTCTACTAAATGTAGATGGTAAAAATCTAGCATTCTAGCAAATCTAGTAACACATATCTACAATGGAAACCATTTTTGGTGACACTGGGGGCTCATGAGAGTTTTACCTACAGAAAAATGTTCTGAGGGCAGAGTGAACATTGGTTCAGAGAGGTAACCAATCAAATCATAGAAAAGGTGAGTCCAAGCAAATAGAGGAGGTGGAACCAACCAATCATTTGTCTTCGTCCCGTCTATTCTAGTTGCCTGAATCTACCTCTTCTACAATTTGATTGGTTATCTCTCTGAACCAATCATCGTTCCTTATGCCCTCAGAACATTTTTTTCTGTAAGTAAAACTCCCACAAGCCAAATGAGGGCACAAAATAAAAATAAATGTCCAGGAAATTTCCTTGGCACTTGCCTGTTGCTAGAAACAAAGACAATAATCCGTTTTTGTCGTTATGAGTCGATCATTCCATTAGTTTCTGCCTTTTACATTATACAAGTGACCAAATAAAGACATTTTGGCCTTGGAAGGTTTGGCTTGGAGACTTCTGACAGTACTGATAAAAAATTCTTCTTTTGTCATCAACTGTAATTGGGCCACGATACATCGTAGAGTAGTAATTAAAGAAAAACACATTAAAGCATCCGGTTCAGTCCAACAGAGCCCGCCAAGGGATGACGTCAGTATCTGAAGTACAAACTTATTTGAAATGCAGAGATGAAAAGAGAAAAACAATGATTTACCACTAATCACACAGAACAAACCCAATTCTTCATGATTTTGCTTTTTTTCAGGGGTTGGGAGGCAGGAAAACTCATGCCGAGGCAATATCCTCTATTAAAGCAAAGTTGTAATTTGCCGAGCATGTTGGAGTCAAAGATTAAATTTATTCCCCAACTAGGGCGAAAACGTGGAATCGTACCTACCGACTAATGGCTTTGGCCTTTCCTCAGCGTTTAGTCATATCATTTAAATTGTCATCTCAGGCTGCACTTTAAGTGATTGGTTGCTGAGTCATATTTTGATGCTTAACGGAGCACATTTAAAATCCCGCCGCCCCCCATGAGATCCTTTCCCAGCTGACAATATAATTGCCTCGAGTGGATCGTGGTAAGCTTTGGGTTTTAGAAATCCAAATAAAAAAAAAACAAAAAAAATCAAAACTGTGAGGGCCTGCTGAGATCCAGTTAGGCATGGAGCTAGAAGCTGTAACTGTGCAGCAGTGTGGCTACTTCATACTTGGGCATTCACAGGAAGCTCGACCTAGCTGCACCTTATGAATGCTAGATGTGTAAGTGTAGAAATCCTGGGTCACCTGACAAAACGTCACGTTGGGCCCCTTCTCTTGGTGGAGAAGAAATGCTGGCCAGAGGGGCCCTCGGTATGTTTTGACAAATAGGGGCCCCAAATACTGTGCTGGGCCTTATTAATCTGCCAGGATATCCCTGTATGTCCAATTCCCCTGGATATAGCAGGAAAGAGATGATTAACAGAGAGAATTTGTGGACCACAGCTGTCAATGAGGACTAGCAGAACATCAATAAGGAAGACATGTGTCATTCCGTAAGTGCAGCAGGGTGGAGGGCACGCATTGCTGGCCACGCCCGTTACCTGCAGAGCGAAAGACTCCCCTAATTACTCACAGCCATCCCCGCTTCTCTGACGAGTGGCTGATGACTAAGGTACCCAGCAGGAAAGACGGGTGCAGGCGAAGACTGCATGACATCATAACCCGTGCCTTCGATGTGCCTCTTTAAAATGGAGAAATATATTTTACTATGGGCGTGCTGCATATTGGCATGACGGAGAGATCGTGAAGCATTTAACGGTTTAACGGTTGGTCGGGCTGAATCTCCGCAAGACGTAAGCAAACAGAAAGGGAAACATTTATGTAAAATGATAAGGGGCTCTGAAATCCATCAGTGATATGACAGCCAAGTTGGTTTCGTTTTATGCATCCAAAATACAATCCATTATGAACCTTTTTTAAAAACTTAACTTCAGTCACATGACCATCAATTCGGTAAAAACATAGCCGTGAAAATGGGTAGTAAAAGGCAGATAATGATTTAAATGAAAGGCTGATTAAGTCAGGATATAAGAGCATACTAAAGGAATGCTAACAATGCTAACAGCAGATGAACCCTCAACACAGAGCTACATTTCTGAATGACTGTGTATATTTTAAACTAGCATGATCCTCTGATGAGGAATTTTTCAGTATAGTCAGGCATCCTTACGCATCCATGGTAGATGAAGCATCTACATGACCTCAGTCCTGAACTGTGCTGCTTGTGTTTTGTCGGGGGGCCCTCAATCTCGAAGTCTAATTTCGGCGCTTGACCAGCAAGCGAAGCGGTCTAGCGTAATCCGAACCTCCTGAATGATGACATGAGTAGGAATAAAGGATTAATTTTACTGGAAAGTCGGTTGAGGCCCCTCAGGGATCAGGCCCTCAGCAGAAGCCTAACAAAAGCCATCCCGTGATATTCTCACACCATCCTGAAGATGGCACAGTTGAGCACCTGTGATGGGGCTATTCACATGCCCAATAATGAGCGATATTCCAAGTGTTCTGGTTTTCTACTCTTCTGTGATGCACTTCCACAAAGACACTTCCTCGTATCCCTTTTGGTTTTTTTCCACGGGGACATGAAAACACAAAAAAAGGGGACAGCAGATCATTCGGCTGGCTGCAGCATTACCAGAGATTGCACATAATAGCCACCGTGGATGACTCCAGCAATCAGAGCTCGATTGCTTTTGTGCCTCATGAGAATTACTGCTCTGTTTGAAGTATAGACCAAAACAGCAGACGTCTTTCAGTGAACACCGGCCATTTCATGATAGGAGTGTAAAACCGGCGCACTTAACTGATGAAAAAAAAAAAAAGAACAGAGTCTGGTTCTTCACCAGCTACACGGAACATGAAGCCGCTTTCTCCCGACAAGAATCTCCTCTGGCTGGTAGAGAAAAGAAAAATCGTTAACTCCACACTGATAGTTGTAGCCGCTTGTAATTGCGAATTCTTTTCGGAGAAACTTGCTGTTAAAAACTGATCTTAGCATGCAGCGTATCTTCAATGGCTTTTAATCTTGTTTGGAAAGCAGTGGAGCTTGATGGTTAAATACTTTGGTTTGTAATTAACCAAGCAAAGGTTCGTTCTAGTGGCAGCCGTGTAATGAGGTCTGTCACACCATGTGGACCATGTGGAGGTCTGACTTCAGTGCAAGATCATTTATTCAGTGGCATTTATTAACTCTGTGTGCGCGTGTGCGTGTGGCCATGTTTTTATTACATTGTGGGGACCAAATGTCTCCACACTGTGATAAAAACCTGTTATTTCAACCTTGTGTGGACCATTTTTTTCTATTCCCACAGGGGAAAGGTCAATTGTATAAAAATTTCTACAATCAAAAAACTAAAAAAGTATTTTTTCTGATGACCTTTGGTGAAGGTTTAGGTTGGGTAGGGGTTCGGGGTGTCATAAACATCATATATCCATGAGCTAATCCCTATATACCCTCCCTAGGTTATCCCCCCCCCCCAACCAAGATTCAAGATCATGATTCAAGATTAAAGATTAATGATTTCTTTACTGGCTTGTGCTGTATTCAAATCCTTTTAGGTGATCTGAAAATAATCGTAAAATAAAATTTTACAGTAAGTATACATAATAAATATGTGGTAAATTGAATCATATAACAACATGGACTGATTAATGCTGAGTTTCCTATATGCATGCGGTGCAAATGGATGTTTCTCAGCTACCGTGACAGGCTGTCCCAAGCTCTGTTTTGATAACATAATGGTTGGTATTTTCACAAAGGCAGAAGAATGACAGCCATTTCAGGTAAATAGCATGAAACCTCATATATAGAAAGTAACCTGTAATTTCAGGCCACAAATGAGTGCATTTTAAGACAATTACACTCCTCTGACATCTCCCACAGTGTCAGAAGTGATGCTGTAAGTTCAATGGTTCTTCTGTTATTCAGTCATGTTTGGACAAGATTTGGGTTCTTTTACCAACCTTGACGGCTTGGGCTGCCTCTTAGCTGGGATGATTGACTTAGACTAATGGCCATGTCTCCAGGCTGTTTAGGTCCTGTGGGGATGTGTTTGTGCAATCTGTGTACCGTAGGTGCTGTCGTCTGCGGAGGTAAACACTGAAAACAGCTGTGTGCCTCGCAGCTCCCGCAATGAGTGACGCTTGCCCTTTATGACCTGTCTGTGTGTGCGGCGGAGAATGCGCCGGTTTCGGTCATGTGTTTGCCGACAGTTATGTGTATGTTTCAAGCAAGGAACGGTCCAGGCCCTACCCTGAAGGAGAATGCCCATCCCATGTGCACGTCTCTATGGGTAAAGGCTCATGACATCGCCATCGGTCGAACCGGAGGCTAGCTCCTGTTAGCGGTGGCTAGCTCCTGCACTGAAGTAGCATTAGCAAGGCAGCTGAGACTGCTTTATTAGTCTTTATTTTGCCCTCTCTCTCTCTGTCTCTCTCTCTCTCTCTCTCTCTCTCTTTTCCACCCTCTTCTTCCGTGGCGAGGCCATTAATCCCTTTCATATGCAACGGCAAAAATTTTTACAGCTGCCCGTTTTAAAGACGCCGAGGCACTTTTGAAGACGGCCAGCGGTCACCCGACACATATTTCTCCAGTAAAATGTTAACACGGGGTGCCAGGGGCACGATGCGGGCCTGTGGGGAGGGCGACATCTGCGAGGGGCCGCGCCGCGACCACGCCTCTTGTGATACGGCCCCCCGCTGTTTCGACAGCCTGCTACCAACAGACGAGGCATTCCCAGCAGGTAACATGGTTGCTACTGTTTATTAAGCTGTTTTGTGGGCTGTTAAAAACCATGAGAGGGTTATTACACCTTGTCTCGCTCTGACAAAGCTTGTCCAAACAGTTAAGTAATTACAGCTTATAAATGCTCGACAGCATTAGCTGAGACAAGCACAAAAAAAAACATAATCACGGCGATAAGGTTAAACCAACGACTGGGGCACAAATAAATAAACGATTCTCTTTTATCCAGTTGGCTAATTTATAGATTTGGTTTCAGTGGGAAGCACAGAAGTCCCATATAAAGACAGGAAGGCAACAGCTGTTTGAAAAGTTTCTAATTGTATGTCAGCCTCTCAATTTTTTACACTATGTGGTCAAAAGTATGGGGACACCAGCTAGTCCCAAAACCAGGGGTATTTGTATGAACTTGCCTGGTTCATTGCTGTTATAAAAGCCTCTACTCTTCAGGGAAGTCCTTCCATTCAATATTGGAACATTTCTGGGGGGCTTTTCTGCCATTCAGGCTTGGTATCGATGCTGGGTGATCAGGTCCCTTTCTGTGAGCTTGTATCCTGCCATTCAGGTTGGGTATCGATGCTGGGTGATCAGGTCCCTTTCTGTCAGCTTGTATCCTGCCATTCAGGTTGGGTATCGATGCTGGGCGATCAGGTCCCTTTCTGTGAGCTTGTATCCTGCCATTCAGGTTGGGTATCGATGCTGGGCGATCTGGTCCCTTTCTGTGAGCTTGTGTCCTGCCATTCAGGTTGCGTATCGATGCTGGCTGATCAGGTCCCTTTCTGTGAGCTTGTATCCTGCCATTCAGGTTGGGAATCAATGCTGGGTGATCAGGTCCCTTTCTGTGAGCTTGTGTACTGCCATTCAGGTTGGGTATCGATGCTGGCTGATCAGGTCCCTTTCTGTGAGCTTGTATCCTGCCATTCAGGTTGGGTATCGATGCTGGGTGATCAGGTCCCTTTCTGTGAGCTTGTGTCCTGCCATTCAGGTTGCGTATCGATGCTGGCTGATCAGGTCCCTTTCTGTGAGCTTGTATCCTGCCATTCAGGTTGGGAATCAATGCTGGGTGATCAGGTCCCTTTCTGTGAGCTTGTGTACTGCCATTCAGGTTGGGTATCGATGCTGGCTGATCAGGTCCCTTTCTGTGAGCTTGTATCCTGCCATTCAGGTTGGGTATCGATGCTGGGTGATCAGGTCCCTTTCTGTGAGTTTGTGTGGCAAAGTTTGTCACAAATAAACTTGCTTCCAGATATTTCTGTTTCTCTCACTTCATTTTTGGTAGACCAGCGTAGCCGGAAGGGCGGAAATTTAGCAAACTGGCGCCAAGTTAATCTCTCCTGTACAGCCACCCATTCTGTTGTCAATATTTATTTGAGGAGATTGCCTGAACGTGTGCCTAATTATACATGTGTCTCAGCAATGGGCATAGCTTAATTAGTCAGTTCCTCTAAGTAACAGATGTGTACATGTGCATATCTGATCAGACGTGCAGGGACTGCAGGATGGACTTTACATCCGTACTCAGCAGTGTCACCAACAAAGGAAACTGTGAGCTTTGCGTACATGAGCTAAGCAGAAAAACATCGTTACAGCCTCAGAAAGGGCAATATGGTTGCTTCGCACATCACAGACATGTTGTGATCAATAAAACAGCCTCCCATAAACAGCATACGAGCAACAGACCGTACAAAGCCGCAGTTATTAGGGGGACCTGGCTTCCAGCAAGGTTACATGCTTGGTAGTAACACGGGGTATTAGAACATTTTATTACAAATGAATGTTTCCGTGTGAAGGGTTTAGTGCGGGGAAGAAAACCAGGCAGATCAGGGAATCTCGGAAATCTCAAATTTTCATGCAGGCCTTAGTTTTCAGATGATTTTAAGAGAGTTGCGAAGTAAATAATTAATTTTTCCCTTTACTGCATCCATGTTTTGATTTTTTTATTTGAATTTTACATCAAATTCAATTCTAATCTGAAATCCAGGTTAGTTTTAAGCACGGTTTTATTCATTTGTATTTTAAACATATATTTCTATTCCATCTATATATGCAGTATATTTACTTTTATTTATAGGATTGGATGAAAGTCGAGGAGCTATTTCATGCGTTTGATCTTTAGAGATTCCAACATGAATACACAATGCACATTATACTAATAAAACTCAAAATTGGCAAAACCTGTTCCAGGTATTATTAAAGGCAATTAAACAAATCATTGCTTTAGCTAAACAGTATTTAAAAATGGTCGCGGGAACTACTTGATGTTTGTTTTTACTCCATTTCCGTTTGCTTTTTTAAGCAATGTTTAGTTTTTATTTAGTTTAGTATTTAGTTTTGTGCTGTAAACGTTTGCCAGAGTAAGATGCAAGGTGGAGATTCAGAGGACCAGGCTTCCTGGCATTGGTTTGGTCGCTTCTGGACGCACCTGAGCAAGTCACATGCTGTTCACTGATTCGTCCCACATCAGACATCTGCACCAGACAGCAGGATGGCAAGAAGCTGAAGTTGGCCAGTTTCTCTATTAGTGCGTGTATGAAATAGTCTGCCACATGATAACTTCACATTCCTGTTCAGTCACACAGATTTTTGCCTAAATAATAATTTTGAAAAACCCTTATATTGAGGTGCAACAGGAAGGAGTTGGAATGATCTCTTCAAAAAGCCTTTTGTTCATACTGCAAAACAGCACTTATGTGATTTAGTCAACAAAAAGCGGTTTAATGTCTGTCTACACCATTTAAATGATGCACCTTCAATGCTTTCTGCCCTGGATTTGCCTGTGTGTGAACTCAACAGAACAGCGAGGCCAACTTTCTGGAAATCAGAAAAGCCTGCGTCCGTGGGCCAGCAGCAGCGCACACAGAGCTGGGGAGAGACTGGAGCCCCGGCCAGGGGGTGTGAGGTCACAGTGCTACCCAGTAAGAAGCCAGTAAAAGAAAAAACAAAATCCCTTTTCAAACCATTTAAAAGATAATCCATCTATTTTCTAAACAATTATCCTGATCGGGGTCACGGTGATTTCGGAGCCAATCCTAGGAAGCACAGGGCAGAAAACAACACACACACACACACCAACACACACATTCATACACACATACATACATAAATTTACAGGAACAATTGGTCCGCACGGTGTAATATATACATGACCCACAAACACAGGATTCGAACCCACACCCTTGAAGGTGTGAGACAAAAATGCCACCCCCCAAAGTTTATGAAAAAGAAAACAAGCTCCAAGCTCATGAATGTATCCGTTTACATGAGATATGTACAAAAATATATATGCTATAATGTATGTTGTATTGTTTTAATGTATATTAATTAAAATGGTAAACATGGTGACTGTGTGTGTGTGTGTGTGAGAGAGAGAGAGAGAGAGAGAGAGAGAGAGAGAGAGAGAGAGAGATATGTCTGAATTCTCTCCCTGTGTTGCATATTCTCCCTGTGTTGGCGGGATCTCCCTGTGTTGGTGGGTTCTCCCTGTGTTGGTGGGTGCTCCCTGTGTTGGCGGGATCTCCCAGTGTTGGTGGGTTCTCCCTGTGTTGGAGAGATCTCCCTGTGTTGGTGGGTTCTTCCTGTGTTGGTGAGATCTCCCTGTGTTGCATATTCTCCCTGTGTTGGTGGGTTCTCCCTGTGTTGGAGAGATCTCCCTGTGTTGGTGGGTTCTCCCTGTGTTGGTGGGTTCTCCCTGTGTTGGTGGGTGCTCCCTGTGTTGGTGAGATCTCCCTGTGTTGCATATTCTCCCTGTGTTGGTGGGTTCCTCCTGTGTCCATAAACAAACAGTTAGGCTAACTGGTGTCCCTAAATTGGCCATAGACTGGGGGTGAATACCTGCACTGCAATGGACTGGTGTACCTCAGCATTGTGCTGCCTGGATTAGACTACAGGTCACCTTGTAACTCTGACCTAGTGGTTAGAAAATGAATGAATAAACTTTAAGAGTAGGTCAAATATTCACAAAGACCAAAACATGCAGAGACATGGAGGCTGTAACTGGCTTTCCACTGAAACAGTCCTCTGATTCAATCTTGTGGTAAAATATACTGCCAGGGAACGTTTTTTTTTGTGTTCTCTTGAAAATCTCTCACAAAAAAGTGCAATGCTAACTTGCATTCTCATAGTTTCGACTATATTGACATTACAAAAGTATATGGAAAAAATTGCGTACGTGTTGCACTAAATCGTGAAAAGTTTAAATAGAACATATTGTAAATGCCTTATTTTTCAATAAAAGATTTCGAACTGTAATCCATCGCATACAACCAAAAACACAGAAAGTCCTCAAGGTAACTTAACTGCTCATTGGCTTGACGTTTTTAAACAGACTAAGAGCAGGAGCATGACATGACCTACAGTGCTGTCTGTCGGCAGCTGAGACCGATCTCCTCTGTCGTTACTCCAGCAGTGTGTGGAAGAGAAAAGGCAGCGGAAAGCCAAACCTCAAGCTAATTAACGCTCTGCGTAGCATCCACACCATCAGGGACGGTATAGCCAAGTACTCCATGACGTAACCCAATGCCTGCCGTCTGCAGTTCTTGGGAGATCCGCATCAGGCTATATCGTGGGGTACTCGGCTATGACGGCCGTCATCCACAGCTAACGGTGTAGATTCGACGCAGAGCTAAAAAGCAGCCTCGCGACGCAGCTCCTGAAGCCTGCGAAGCCCCTGTCTAGCTGCATGGCAAAACCCCTGCCAGACCCAGGCTCCCTGGAAGAAGGTGTCGCTGTGCTTTGGTTATTAATTAGCACCTCGTCTGCGTTTGTTTAGCTGTTTGTTCGCTATTCGCGCCCGGCTCTGCTTTTAATGGCTTCACACGTTCTCCAGCTCAGTGCATTCAGTCTCAGTGGCAAAAAAAAAAAAGAAAAAAAAAAAGGAAAACAAAGGAAAAGTATCCACTGGTCTTCGCTTGTGGACCAGACCTGGAGTAAACAAATTCATCATCGTCGCATGAAAATCAGCAGCGGTTAGGGCAGGAAACGGCGGCAAGAGTTACAAGTGAACAACAGACCTGAAGAATGTGCCCCATTGAGCACACAAGACATCTGAAATCATTTTCACCTTTTTTTTTTTTTTTTTTTTTTAAACATACTACCCCTTTACACTCTTACTACTTGTGCGTAACACGTTTTAGAGTAGTGTTTCCCGACTCGGTCCTCGGGGACCTGCGGACAGTCCACATTTTTTCTTCCCGTCCCAACTGGGAGGAAGCAAAAAACATGCGCTGTTTGAGGGTCCCCGGAAACCGGGTCGGGAAACATTACTATAAAGTGTGTCTGATTCACACCAAGGTGTCATATACAACAATAAAGCGTAAATAGATATGCCTTATTTACACTCCACACACATCCCTGGTCTTCCTCCAAATCTGTTTGCTTTTAGTCTTCTATTTGAGCTTAGTGATACAGCTATATGTTGGCCATGGGTTATTTCATTATTAATTTCATAGCTACTTTCACTGAGGTGAATAACAAAGGAAACATTACAGATTTGCTGATGTTTCATTCAACAATCTCTTTGAGGAATTGAGGGAAAGTATGATGGCTTTGCTGGGAAGAGAATTGCAGGGCGCTGAGAAAAATAAACAAAAAGGAGGAACAATGGGTCATAGCATTACTGCAGGCAAACGCGGCCCTTTGGTAATGTCTGGAGAAATGCCCTTTCTTGTGGAATCTGAGTGGAGAGGAAGGTGTTGGCGGCACAGGGTGTTTACATATGCTACTGTTCAAGACACCAAAATTGCTTTGAAAGAGCTGCAATGGGAATGTGGTTTGCGTATGAAACAATCTGCCATGCCATTGAAGGAGGCGGGTCGAATGTAATAATTAAAGACAATAGAGATATATAACAGCAACTGGAGATGATGGTGAATGAATGACTCATTTGGTTAAGCCTTTGCGTCTATAATCAGGTTATTGGTTCAAGCCTCAACCTTGAAGAGTCATGCTGGGACCCAAATTCTCAATTGCATGTGTGTGTGTTTCTTTTATTTATTTTTTTTAAAAAAAGCATTTCAATGAACCTGTACAAATGAAGCATAATTTCATAGGTTGCGGAAGATCTGACAGCAACACCTTATTTAAGAAGCTCTAGTCATTGGTGTCTCCCTGCCTTGCATCTTCTGCTTCCTGCTACAGCCCCCAGCATCACTGCAGCTTAAAGGTGAAAATAGTGAAGCGGCAATTTCATCACCATAATAAAATTAAGGAGGAGCGGAATGGCTATTGACCATAATAGAAATAACGCATTCATCCCGGGGTAGAAGATAATTTCACACGTGAAATTAATTACACGTATCACAATCACGTGTACTTCACGGTCTGTGGACTCATTCCCTTTAAAAGTAGCAAACAGATATTCAGTTTCCTGTGTCTGTTTCTTGGTTCCAGCTAATGGCGTGCGCAGTTGTGTGCTGACCTTAAGTGCGAGGAAATACAGGGCTCTTAAAACCATTTATGCCTTTAAAACAATTTTTTTTTTAATGTTACATTATGCCAGCGTCAGGCTCAATGCGGTACATGAGAAAAACAGGGTCCAGGGCCAGTTCCAGGAAGCACCCCCACCCTTCGCAACCTGTCCAATGCTCCTCGTGTTCATCTTTCCATACAGAAGAGGCTCTACACTTTCTTTCACTTCTGCATTGTTAGAACAGAAACCCAAGCCCCCGGAGTGGAAGTCAAAACCCTAATGGGATAAACAGCAAGCTGAAACGCCAAGGATTCATTATAGTCCAGAGAGACTCCCTCCTGGTCGGCCAACAACCTCAGCTGGGTCAGGACACTGTCATTCGCTCACTCCACTGCGCCGTTTCCCTAACCCTTCCAACCACCTGAGATCCAGCTTATCCACATAACCGTCCAGAAATCATTCGGCACGCCAAACAATATTATTCTGGCAGCAACAGACCTCCGTACGTCTGGTTAAACACTTGAAGCTCTGCGTTTGGGACTTTGTAAATGGTTAAATGGTTTTTACATTGCCGGACGAGTGATACAGCCCGTTTGCCCCCTTCTCTGCATTCTGATTGTTCCAAGCCTTCGTTAGCAGCCCTTGTAATTTGCTCGCTTCCCCCCACGCCGTGGAATTTCGTACCAGCCTGAGGAGACACACTCGGTTAACTTACGAACCTAAATAAACTCTTGCACTTTCCTCTAAACGTCAAGCACCCAACTTTGCAGTGAACAACAGAAAACCATGAGCGTGAAAGGAAAGTAAATAATAGTGTTCAAAATCGACGGTCACACGTCGCTATTAACAAGACCCATTGTTTCGGCATCTTTGTTTTGGGTAAACATCGAAGGTTTGCACATGCAGGCAGTCCGCGGTTCAATAATGACCGACTTATGGACAACTCATACTTACGGACTTCCACAAAGCCTATAATATTACACATTTAAGTTAAATATAATGGTCGGTAATAAGAAATGCACACCCTACTTTGTGACACTCGAGCATGAAAGCATTGCACGGCTTCAGTGGTTTATCAGCTTCAGTACTGTACTTGGTTATTTTTATTATGTACTAAATTATTATTCTTAATATGTTTTAGTGCATTTGGATGTGTTTCCCAAGTGTTTTATATGCATAGAAAGGTAAGATATATATTATATATGAAGGCAAACATTCGACTAACTGACGCTAAACAAAAATTGTATGTACCTGTTCTGACGTAGCGACAAATCAAACTTAAAGACATATTTATGAACAGAACTCATTTGCAATCTGTACCCTGTATTACTCTGTGAGAATCTACTACATTAGCACAATTAATTTCAGCTCTTGTGATATTTTCCACGTTTTTTTGTCTAACATTTTATCCATGCCCGCTTGCAAGTTTAAAGCTGGGATATTTTTGAATGTTGTTATTCTTCATTCATATAATATAGAACATTCCCAAT
>JAABNY020000038.1:4561827-4573795 GCA_015164015.2 Brevimyrus niger
GTCACCGTCGTTTTAACAGAGCTTAATGCGTGCCTCTTTCTCCCCTCGTCCCTGCACAGATTGCGATTCCTACTGCAAGGCGTCCAAAGGCAAGCTGAAGATCAGCATGAAGAAGTACTGCAAGAAAGATCATGGTAAGCTCCTGGCAGAAGGCACACTTCCGCACCGCTCCGAGGCGTTTCCACGGAAACATGCGGGCGCTAAGCGGATCAAGCCGGGCTGGAGCGACGGCCAGGGGGCCTCGAGCTTCCCCAGAGGTCCTCATTACGGGAGCCTGCCTCGGCCTTTCCCCCGGCAGCATTCCCGGGGGCTCCCAACACGAGGTGGGGGGCCCTTAGGAGGCATGAGAACTCAGCTACCACCACCGGCGCCCTCTATAGGTGGGGCGTCAAAGGGCGCTGTCCGCACAGTCATATTTGAAATGTGAGTTTGGGGGCCATAGTCAGCTCCGCGTTTGCTGTATGGTGACGGGTCAAGGTGTCTCCAGGTCTATCAGTGAGAGTGAACTCGGCCTCGGATCTGCGGAGAATGGACTAATTCATAATTCGAAGACTCCTGCTGTGCCCCCCCCCCCCCCACCCGTCCCACACAACAGCCACGTGCCTTTTGTGCTGTTTACAATTGTCAGACCGTTAATACTTTCTCTGTAATATACGATGGCGCTTCAGCCGTCTGTAGGCAGGCTACGGATCGCCCTGGATGGAGCGTCTCCTACCATCTGGCCTGCTTCCCGTGTTGACGCTCGTTTCCCGTAAAAGGTGGGCGGGACACCCGGGAAGACCCTGGGATTTGTGGGGAGGCTGGAGGCGGTTTGGGGTGGGATGGCTGGGCGTTAATGGGGCGGCGAGTCTCATGGCTCACAGCTGCCCGGGCCACAGCATTGCCCACCTGCCACTGGGGTGTCCTCGGAGGGGCGGCTCCTGTGCTGTCTGGCACGAGTTGGTTCCCTGCCAAACACCACAGAGCTTTGACGCATTGGATTTACTTTCCACCTTTCTTTTTGTTTTGGGGGGGGGGGGGGGGGGGGGGTGGGGTGCAACTCATTGAGTCGGTTCAAATCCTATGGTCAGCAGAGCGATTCCCCCACTGGATCCTTGAGTGAGGCAATTAACGCCAATGGCAGCATGGACTGGCTGACCCTACTCTCTCCTCCATGCAGGTTCCATGAGGCAGCCTCCTGGGATGCTCTTCCAACTGTCCTGAAGGAGGTTCCACAAACATACTGAGCACTCATTGGCTAATTCTCCTTCACTCTCTGGCGAAGCTCTTCCCAAACCAGTTCTGCTGTGTTTGGGTCAGGTGGCCAGGTCATGTGATGCAACGCTATAACTCTCCTTTCATGCCGGTTTGGCGTGTCCAAACTTTTAACTGGTACCGTATTTACAGTGCATATAATCAGTGACAGTGAAACACGCTTCTAGCTGAAGAACTAAATGACTGGCCTGCTCAGACGAGAGTCATATGTGGGATGGCGTCTCAGGAATCATATATACTTCAGCAACGGGAGCGAGTAGAGGCGCTGGAGACTCCGGTGGAACAGAATGTCGGCGCTGGAAAAGGTTCCAGACAAATGGCAAAGGAAACGTTGACGGGCTACTGGATCAAATCAATAGATGGCCATTCGTGGTCTTTGTTCTAAGCCTTCAGGAAGGGACCAAGGACGCAGTTTAAAATGCTACGACAAACAGCCAAATTAAACTCACCCCATCAGTAACTGGTAGCAGAGTCAGCATACCTAGAGGTGGTTCACCACTCTTTGCTTACATTTACAACTGTCTCTGAGACTGAGGACCAATGCTGAGGATTTTCTGCTGTTCTTAATCATAAACCTCTGTTTCTTTAAAAAAAAATTAACTGAAATAATATTGACTCAAATCTTAAATGATATGAAAAGCTAGTTTCTTCTTTCACTGGATCATATTATTGTTTTACTGTAAAGTTAGACTGCTATTCATTCTTGGAACTCACTTTTAGTTCACTTGGGGTCTTTTCATGGTTTTTCTAGGGCTCATGTATTTATAGAACTCAGAACAAATACTGAGCTATCCAAAATACTGTTAAATGACCGACGATCAAAGCATATTATGAGCTAGGTTTCTATTTAATGCCATGTAGTCGATTGTTTTCATTGTCTAGACTTCAGTGGTATAAAGCGTGAAGGGTAACTGAAATTCTTGCAATTGCATTGGGGGGAAAAATTGCATCACCTTCAAAAGGGCTGGAAAATTAAACTAAATGTGGCGAAATGAACTTGCCGTGAAAACTGACAGAAATAAGAGCATTAGGGGTAATTAAAGTGTGAGACGACATGGAAAAGAATGTCTTAAACGTGTAAACTTTAGACAAGAAGGCATCGCAGTAGTATTTTATATCTGCTTTTATTAGATCTGGGTGATGTCAGAATGAAAAGCAACTTGCCATTTTTAGTTGAAGTTAGCAGCTCCAGCGTGTCTCCGTAGCACCACCCTGGAGCTGTGGTCACGGCGGCTACGGGGGCAGAGGAAGCGGTAGGTCAGCCGCTGAGGCTGTGCAGCAGTCTGAGGAGAAAATAAAAAGCCCTCTGCGTAGAAACGTTGTCCTCGCTTGAATCCCTGCCTGCTAAAAATAAACGAAGAAACGTGCAAAACACACCAAGCGGGCCGCCTTTGATCCCCTCGCATACGGGGCGCGCGAGAGGACACTGCGCGCGAATCCGGCGCGATCGGCAGCCGTTTGCGTTGCCCACGCAGCCCTATTCACGCGCTTGCTTCCCTGCTCGACTTCGACTTTGTCACGAGCCGTACAACTTTTCAGGTCTCGGTTTACGTGCAAATCGGACTTATTTTCAGTTCTTTATGATGCAAGATATTAGCCTGGCAGGCAAATATCAACGAAGCAGGAGAAACAGATTTTTTACAACGCCGACATGTGCAACTACTTCATCCATTGGTGTTAGGCTACAGACAGAATGTTTTATATAAGAAACTGACACATTTGGTACGATGAGCTCAAATACATGAACTTTTTCTAGTATGGTTGTGTTAGTTATATCTCAACCCAACAGCAACAACAAAAATAACGTGGATGTGTTCTCTGTGTTATATTAGCAATTAAGCGGGTTATGTAATCAGACTTTTACCATTTGCTGTAGTAGTGTCTTAATTTTGAATTACATATTTATCGCAGGTGAATCCTGTTGAAAATCACTGTTAAATAAAAGATGTTGCATTAATTAGCAATAAATTAAAATGGAACCTTTTTTCCCTTCCCCCAGGTTCCATGAGGCCCACAGTTCTCAGCTGGGCATGTGGTTTTGTTTAGCTTTGTGGAAAGGTTAAATAGGAAACTTGGATGAGTGAAAAAACAATTGGGATCTTTATAAGACAAAATTTGCTTAGCCTCTAATGTGTTTTCAAACTCAGATTTAACCCTTATCGGCTTCTCCGTTTATTGCAGAGCACATTAGCACTGGGAATGTAACAAACACACATTTGTCTTCGTTGACACAGAGAACGAGACGGTGCACGTCACTCAGCCGTAGCTTTTCGTATCTGTCGGTGGTTTGCTATGCAGCGCTGGATGATCTGTTAAGATAAACTACATTCGAAATGGCAGACCTCTCCTAACGGTCACGTGCCACATAACAACACTTCGGTCAACGGCGGACTTCAAATACTACAATGGTCCCATAAGATTGAAATGTAGCTGAAAGCCATCGTAACGTCATACCGCAAAGACATTTGTGCTGATGCTGGTGTAAACAAACCTACTGTGCTACCGGTTGTATGTATACAAGTGTAGCACACAATTATGTACAGTACGCACTACTTGATAATGATAATAAGTAACTACGTTACTGGTTTATATATCTACTCTGCTGTATTCTTTATCGTTATTTAGGCTAGACCATATAACTAGGCTACACCATTCAGGTTTGCATAAGTGCACTCTATGTAACGTCCGCACTATGAAATCACCCAACGATGCATTTCTCCGACCGCATCCTCCATTATTAAGTGATGCATGACTACACATGCATCTACCCATCCATTATCTAACTGCTTATTCTGCTCCGGGTCAAGCTTTATGGGCAAAATTCCCGCTGTCGTGCAGAAAACATTGAAATTGCTCAGATCAGAAGCAAGTCGTAAATATTGATGTATCTCAGCTCAAGCCTGTAGGACTTCCCGCAGATTTCCCAGCATCCTTTCTCGGCCGCGGTTATTACCGCTCCACAGGTCTTTCCGGCATGTGCAAAAGGAAGACAGCCCTCACATCACTGCCTTCAAGGACACAGCTGCTGATTTTGCAGCTACATTTGTTTTCGGCACGATGCACAAGGGCGGTCAGTGCACAAGTGAGCCTCAGAAACCAGTTACCGCTCAGTTTATCAGTGGATGCCGCTCGTGTTTTGCACATCACTGAAGGGCAATAGTGACACAAGCCATAGTATAATTGCACTGTCATTTGCAAATTTTTAATTGTGCCTTAGTAGCGTGGACTTTAAGTCGGTTATTTGGCCAGAGGAGTGAGGCAGTACTTCTTTTCAATGTTCAGCTGCTTTCTGAGAGCTTGATGCTAATTATTGACTAGCTGACTAAAAGGGCTATACTTACACTCTCTGGTCAGATATCTGTGTAATTAAATCCCATAGTACGATTTAACATCCAAAGTGACAAAAACCTGGACCAGCTCCAGAACAAGGTCAATGATCTGAAACGGTATTGACCATCTTCCCATAATTAGAGAGAGAGCAAATGTTGACATAATCAGCATGTTGTGAGAAAAAAAAGGAAACAGATGGAAAAAAAAATCTTTATTGGTTAAAAGAGCCTGTTTCACAGATATAATTGGTGTCATGTTTCTTGCTATCATGCTTTTCCACACTGTACAACAGTGGATTCCGCAAAAATAACAATCTTTCGCTGCACTTTATGAGAAATACGTACATCCGAGTTTGCCGGGTTGCCATCTGTTTCCACCCAAATATGCCGTAACGGTCTCCCAAAGTGGACTGCTGATAGGAAGCACTGTTTAAGTGTAGCGACTCTCCACTTGCCGTTTCATTTAATAAATTAGTAACATGCATACTAGGAAACATTTGCCCCTTTCTCTGCGTAGAATTATACCCTTAGCCAAAATCTCAGTGCGAACACCACTGTAGCTGAGAAAAACCATGATCTGCAGATGCTAAAGTACCAAAAGACTATGATGCATTGGTTAAAAAAAAAAAGAAAGAATTCCAACTGATGTATCATTGACTATTGTTTGGTAGTTGTGGAGCTACTCTGGCATATACCTTTTAATATATGACTAAATATTAGTCCAGCTCTATAAGCAGTCTTCTAAAAACTCACATTTGTGACACAGTTAGCTTGATTTACAGTACTAAAAATCTATCTCTCAAGCAGCAATGATTACACTGATTTTTTTTTTTAAATCTCTTCCACCGAAAGTAAAAGATGAAAAGCGTCTTTCTACCCAAAAAGCGAAAGAAAACGAAACTTACAAGAAATCACGCCTTTCCACCCACAGACACTTTTACGACTCGTTTTTTTTTTTTTAGCAAAAAGAAAAACAAGTTGTTTAATTGATTATCTGCTCTAACGGCAGCTTCTGCCCACAAATCAGAGAACTCTGCTTTCAGATAAAACTCAAGACAAAAGAAAAAAACAATAGGAAAAAAACACAAATGATACGACCGACACCACATAAATTCAAAGTTTATCAGGAAACAACAGTCCACTATAATTAATAAAAGCAACCAGAAACAACAAAAAAGATGAACATACTGCTGAAATTTGGATTATTGTCAATAAATATGCTACAGGGACTCGTGGATTCATACATTATTAATATGGATATGACCTTGGGTAGTAGTCAATCTTTATCTACTGTTGGATGTCCTCCATTGATATACTAATAAATAAATATTAATCTAGGACACTGAAAGACGCAGTCTAAACCCTGTTTTACAAGATGGACAACAGCACAGCGAGAAGGTGGTTACAATGGGGACGCAGAAGCCAAATGTTTATCAGACCATTTTCAATGCATGAAATCAAATACACTAGTAATATTTAAGTGCAATATCTCTAAGTGGAATGTTATTGTGTGGGCAAAGCAAAAGATTAAGGAAACGAAAAAAAAAAAAAAAGACAGCAAAACATCATCGAGACACACTCTTCTAGAGCATAGTAACAGGTAGCAAGAACTCTCACGTCCAGCGCCCCCTAGTTGTGTCATATTGTTAAAGCTCGTTAGCCTGCCTAGTTTCAACGCCACTGTTAATTAATAGTACCTCCAGCAGGGTGTAAGTATTTTTACCGTCTCTCTGTCTACTAGAGTCTCAGCCGAAGACAGCAAACGGGGAAAGTACCGCCCATAAGCACGTGAGGCCAACTCCTAGTGCTTTGTGTTCTGTGCCGTCTTGGACAAGCAGGGGTAGGGAGGCGGAAGGAGCCTTGGAGCTAGACGTCAAGGTCATCCGGCCTTGCCCGACTGCTAATCCGGCTGCTGGCCCGGCTACACGGCCGTGGGTCTATCAAAGCCAGGGGCTGCAATTCATGGCCCACGGTCATTTTCTTGGGATCATGTGTATCATCTGGGAAGTCAAAGGCCTGTGCGTGGGAGTTAGAGATGGTGCTGCCATTCTGGCCCAGACGGTTCTGCTCGGTGCTGTAGTTGGCCCAGTTCTGCTCGTTGGCTTGCTTGTTGTAATTGCGGCAGGAATTGGTCCTTTCTCCGGTTGCCAACTTGTAGCCCGGGGGCGACATGGGGGACAGTGGGGCTGTAGGGGAGGAGCAGCCATTGTAGTAGGCGTACTTGGAGTTGGTCATCTCCTTGGGGCTGGGACTCAGAGTGCCGCCGGTGTGGAACTGGGTTTGTTTGCCCTTCACGCGGTCCTTGATTCGTTTGAAGAAGACATAGAAGAGCTCGATGACATTGAGAAGCAGGGACACCAGAGACACCACCAGCATGAAGATGATGAAGACCGTCTTCTCGGTGGGCCGGGAGAGGAAGCAGTCAACTCTGTGTGGGCAGGGGATCCTCTGGCAGGTGTAGACGGCACTGAGGCTGAAACCATACATGTACCACTGTATGATCAAGAAGCCCACCTCGAAAAGGGACTTGAACAAGATGCTTATGACGTAGGTTCGCAGGAGAGCGCCCTTCATTTTCACCTTCCCGTGCTCCTCCAGCCCGTGCTTGAACTTCTTCATTTCGATCTTCTTCAGCGGTATGTCCACGTCGCCGCCGTCGCTCTGCACCGCCTTCAGCTCCTCCTCCTTCCTGTTGAGCTTCTCCTCCTTGCGCATGAGGTAGAAGACGTGAGCCAGGTACAGGAGCGTCGGCGTGGAGACGAAGATGATCTGCAGCACCCAGAAGCGAACGTGCGAGATGGGGAAGGACTTGTCGTAGCAGACGTTCTCGCAGCCGGGCTGCTGAGTGTTACACTTGAAGGCCGACTGCTCGTCACCCCACGCAGACTCCACCGCGGTGCCCAGCACCAGGATGCGGAAGATGAAGAGCACCGACAGCCAGACCTTCCCCCCGGCTGTGGAGTAGGCCTGGACCTTGTCAAGGAGTCTTCCTAAAGCGCTCCAGTCACCCATCTCAATGGGTATCTAGCTGGAAATAGACATTGAATTTTGGAAATTACCCATGAGGCATCACAACATGGACACATTTATGCAGTCAGAGGCTTTTCAAAGCAAACAAAAACAGACTGTTTTCATTTCACAACTGTCCTCTGTCAATCTTCCCCCCTTAAACTCTGCTTGCACTCAACCTCGCACCTTATACTTTGTACAGTGGGGTACCATTGTGTGCATATTTCAAATTTTATTTCTTGTATACTGTAACTTATTGTTTGTATGGCGTGATTTATTGTCTGTGTATTACAGGGAGTCTCAAGCTGCCTGAAGTAAATTCCTTATGTGCCCCAGCACACGGCAAAAAAAAACTGATTTTGATTTTATATATATGGCCGTATGGTTTATTTACAAGTCAGAAGAATGTGAGATGTAAAAGTGACAACCAATGATGGTGGCCCATTACTGGGGAGCTGTGAGTGTGTGTGTGTGCGTATGCATGTATGTATGTGCGTGTGTGAGTGTGTGTGGGGGGGGGAGGGGGTACATAAAACAACAATAAAGCAGTGTACATTTAAATTGATAACTACAACCAACAAAAAGAACTTCCATCACATAAACTACAGAAAGCTTCCTGCTGAATAACCCCAAACGCCCTTTCATGATCACGCTCAATTTGACCTTCTCCTTACTTTTCATAAATCAATTCAGCACTTAAGCTGAATGGGCATCATGTGCCGCGTGTTTCACTTAGGGAAGGAGTGAGAGTGATCTTTCAGTTATAAATAAAACATGCACCCTCTAGAGGGAAATTGAGTTATATGTCAGTGTCTTTGCGTTTGGAAATAACATGCCCTCGGTAGCTTCTGGATGCTTTCGTTCTGTAATCATGCTAGCAGGCTCGTATAGCAGCGGGGAGGGTTTTCCATCTGGCGCCCTGGTGATTTCTGGCCACGTCGGCTCCGAGCGTTTAGCATTCATTCGGATGCAGTCAGTGTCTTCCGGAGCCTTTAAGACGTGCCGGGGGCTGCGGCGCATTCACGCCCGGCCGGGCAAACAGAAAGCACGGCCTCGTGCTCTTGGCAACTCTGCGTCTTCCGCGGATCAAACGGGGCTGCTTCCTGATTCCAGTGCCGGAGAACGGCAACCGGCCGGAATTACGGGTGTCAGTGTTCGAGCGCGTAGGATGCGGCGGCTGCGCAGATACGCGACGTCAGACCACCGGCGCTCGCTGCGCTCCGAGTAGCAGCTGGTCTAGACCTAACATCCCTCCGAACTGCTATGCGATTTACTGTCAAGGTGAAATGTACAAGACGGATAAATTAATCCTAAGATGTACTTCTGGATAACAAATGAACCATTCAGGAACCTTCTGTTTAATTCATGAAGACCTTAAGTGTCCTTAGAGTAAGAGGTCAGTTGAACCATCATGAGATATTGCCCTCTTACTAATCCCCCATGAAAGGGATTATTGGATTTCAAAATGAAAGCATGATAACATTATTAACTGGTTACAGCATTTTATATAATGCAAACCAAGTGAGGTATAAATTGATGATAAATTGGGAACTGAATTTATCTGTTTTTCACAAGATCTCTTTTTTCCCCTTCAAAACAATGAAAATAACTTCATTTTAAACAGCTCAACTTTTCGTCAGTTCCTAAAAGTACACAACTCAACTAAAATCTCATTCGCATTGATACCCTTTAGCGCAAGGCCTCTGATGTATTTTATATATTCTTTGGTGCTATTATAATATTAAATTATTTTGGTAATCCGTGTATAAGATGCGCGTGTTTAATAGTCATTAACATCCACAGGCAGGGTGAACGCAATAAACCGTGTAAGACTCCCTCGCTTAAAAAGCGGTACAATAGCCTTCCTACAGACGCAGTGAAACATCATAGCACCAAATTTGAATAGCCAACGTTAAGGAGAAGATCGTGCAGATAAAAAGTCATTGGCATGAGACTGGAGGAACCCGGTATCTCCGCTTCTATCTGAATATTCTCAGTAAGAGCCAAGTTTAGAAAAACACGTCAATGGAGGCAGCTTCTCGGTGCGGGACTAACGTCGTTTGTCGAGTCTTTGGTGATGCAAGCTCTACATTTATTAAAGTTGGTAATGTTTGACGAAATAGTTCAATAAATCTATCAAACTGAAAATACTGAATACTCCAATGGGTGTTCTTGACTTTTCCTGACATTTTTAAATCTCTCCAGTTCAGCTGCCTGATGAATATTCAATAAGTGAATACATATTTCTTTTTATCGTGTTATTAAATCCACGTATAAGTGTTTGATTTTGTACCATTTAAACTTAATGGAACCTGTGTCGAATGTCTTTGCCTAAGAAACTGAGGTATTTTGGTCACAATTTCTTTATTGTAAAATATCAATTGATGTAACAGAATACTATAGATATTTATAATATGTAACAAAAATATACAATTCTAAAATAGAAACAAATTTTAAAATACAAAGGTTAATTTTATTGGGTAATAGCAGAAAAATCATCTTAGCGAGTAAGTTGTGATGACAATCTGCCACAGTATAAAAGTTACTAATACAAGTGTTAACATTTGTCTTAAGAGTTTATTCATCAAGATGAACTTTATCCTTTAAGCATATGCACTTGCGTTTCTACGCTGGCAGTAACTAAAATACATTTTATGCATAATAACTTTTACATACATAAAAGTTCGCGATCTGCAAAGAAACTCTTAGTTTTAGTTAAATCTTACCTGGAAAGTTCCTTAGAAGCTAAGGGAGACAGCCCTGAGGGACTTACTCCTTGAACCGATTTAGACCACTCACTGTTTTCTTCAGATCCAAGTTTGGGACTGATGAAAAACTGAGAGAAACTTGTAAAACTTTCTTTGCTTATAAGAGTCTTTATAGGAGCTTGGGGGGGAGGTCACCTGATTTCCTACGTCAGACGGTTTTTAAACCTCCTTTCACCAGAACAATTTCTCTTCAGACATGTTTTCAGAACAGAACGGTATTTAAATTGACAACAAAATTAAAGTGTTTGTGTCTCAACCTCCAAACTAAATGTGTTATCACCGCAATAAATGAGTATATACTTGTATCTGTATACATGTGCGATATACTCGAATTATTTTAATGTACCTATTGCGCCATCTAGTGTAAATTTCGTTAAATTAATTATCTTATGCTTGCTGGTGTTTTTAATGGGACAGTCGTCACCCACTTCAGTTCACGTTTGTAGAACCCATTCTCAGATTTTATTGCAAACTTAATTTGCAAATTCATTTTTTTACAAGTTCTGCTCAAACCAAAGAATTAATAAGTATTTTACTGCGGTCAAGCCAAAGAAGTATATTCAAAATCTTATCGTATTCTAAAAAGAATAATATAACTTTCTCGTACAGTTTTGTGACAAACTGCCTGGATGATTTATGATTTAACATTTTTCACCGGCAAGCTTCTAAAAATAGTGCAGATAGTAATTGTGGCGTATATTGTATTGCATTGTTAATTCTGTAATATTGATAAACAGGTGCATTAATTAGTTTCGCAAACATTGTTGATTTGTGTTCTGTGTGTTTCGTTTTCTCTTATAAACGATTTGCTGCCATCTGACAAAAGGAACAGTGGCAATTGTTTTGTTGTCCTCGAGAGGGCAGTGTTGTTCTAGTGTGCGTCCCTGACTGGTGACTGCAGAGAGAACTTCCATGACAGTTGTTCATCTGCTCCTGGCTCCTGTCATCTCTAAATTCGACTAAGGTAATTGGTAGTCTTATTAGGTAATTAGTTATTTTTTGGGTTAGCCTTTAATTGTATGTGTTTGTATCAGGCACAGGGTGGCATGCTGGTTAGCACTGTTGCCTCACACCTCTGGGACCAGGGTTTGAGTCTCTTACCTGGCTCCTTGTGTGTGGAGTTTGCATGTTCTCCCCATGTCATCATGGATGGGGTTTCTTCTGGGTAGCAGGGATTTCCCCCACAGCCCGAATCAGGTTAATTAGAGTTAGTATTCTACCAGTGTGTGTGCCATGCGATGGATTGGTGCCTCATCCTGGGTTGTTCCCTCCCCTGCACCTATAGTCTCTGGAATTGGCTGTGAAATCTCTAAATGGGCTTAAAATAAGAGTTTTAGAGTGGCTTACACAAAGGCCTGATACCTGCCTAAATTGGGTCTGGAATTCCCTGTATCCCATAAACACACAAGGAACATGGCTTCTTTTTGCTCTGACATTTACTCTTGTCTGTGGGGAAATCTGCATGTGTGGAAGCACAGTGCTTGGTGTATACTGTAAACTGACAGCACAGCGCGTGGTGTATACTGTAAACTGACAGCACAGCGCTTGGTGTATACTGTAAAGTGACAGCACAGCGCGTGGTGTATACTGTAAAGTGACAGCACAGCG
>JAABNY020000038.1:4674062-4684608 GCA_015164015.2 Brevimyrus niger
GCCCTGTGTAACTTAGTTCTTTCCCTGTTCCACCACAAATGATTCAGCTCAACAGCTATGTGGTAATTAGCACAAGAGGTTGAATCAGGTGTGTTAAACGAGGGGAAACCCAAAAATATGCAGGACTCTGGCCCCCCAGGACTGGAGTCTGACACCAGTGTCCTGGAAAGTAGTTACTGAACCTTTTTGTAGTCCCAACTCCAGACTAGGTGCTTTTTCTTCAAACGAGAATACTGGGGTGGGTCTTATAGAAAAAACCTTTGCTGATTGGTGTTTAAAGGGCGTGGGAGGGGTATTTTAAGGCTTAAACTATTTTTAAAAAAATGTCTATTTATATGATATTTCTATATCGCGGATTCTCACCTACCGCTGATGGCATCTTCTACGATAGGATGGGGATCACTGTACTTTATTTTTTTTTTACTTGTGTGTCCATATTTCTGCATTGGAAAATTCAATTGATAACCAACAAACTTCTGTTTAATATCGCCCCCAGTGAAACTTGCCGGTGTTTATTAGCAGAATAATGTCTTTTTTTTTTTATTCAGTGGGAAATAAAAGGTCGATCTGCTGGCCCGATTCAATAACAAATTATAAATCCTGCAGACTGTATAAATATAAATTAAATGCAATATACTCTGGTGTAGTATGAAGTTTGTATGAAATTACGTATGAAGTGTAACCTAGGAACTTTATGCACCCCCATGCATAAAGGTTATTGCTGCACGGGGGAGAAATCGGCACACGAAAGTGGCCCGGAGCTACAAAAATTCCCAGTCGAGACGACCAGGAACTACCGTGGGAAAGTGCCTCATACGTGTATTAACGAAAAATAAATTAAAGTAAACACTGAGAAAACGTGAAATTGAAAATATACGGAACTTACGCAGAGATACGCTGTGATCGGGCAACACTGCATCCGCCCCAAATTATACTTGAATGGTCTACGAATCAGTGGGGATGGGCAACCCAACAGAATGCTCACTAAACTTCCCGAATCCTTCCGGAATCTGCACCAGCGGCTCGGGGCAGCCTCATTTAGACGTGTCATGGTTGATCTTTCGGGTAGCATGGTGTCTCATTGGGCCGCACTGTCTCATTGGTGTCTCATTGGGCCGCACACCTCCACGGCTGGGGGGGTCGAACCGGTGCCCCTAAGTGGTCCACAATCTGTGATCGCCTGCCCCCGGTTTCATAGGATAGGCTCCAGGCTCGATGCAGCTGTCTGCTGCATAAGGAGTACAGCACATGAACATTCGCATTTCTTTTATTTGGTCAGTTATCAAAACATAATCTACGTACAGCACTGAAAATAAACTGGGCAATTCAGCATTATGGACGTGGCATTTAGACTCATATTGATAAACAAAGTGCCTCAGAGCGTGAGCAAATTTAGTATTAATGAGTCACTTTGCATATCTTTTCATGTAACCTCTTGGGCTGAAAGTAGACAGATCCTTAAAATTCATATATTAATTTACATGTTAGAAAAACATGGCATTGTATTAACGTTATGGACGTGACATTATATGGGTTCTTGCATGGAATTGTCCAGCTAATGAACAACTGAATACCATTTCAATTTTAATGGTCAAAAAACACCTGTATGGAAAAAAAAAAAAACTTTTCTTAACATAAGCATGAAAAAAGGTATAAATATGTGTTGCGATATGCAGAAAGGAAGATCACGCAACGGGTGCGGAGACATATCGTTCCACTTAGCATATCAAGAAAAGATTCCTTATTTTACACTGCAGTGCAACCAATCAATGTCACAACAATATCAGCAGGTGGGTGACACCTTCCTCTCTAATGACACCTACAATATAATTTGGATATCATGCCCCCCTTCGCAGGCACACTTTCCACTCCGTCACCCCTCCTTACCTGACTTATCGGAGAAATAAACCGGAAAAAACTGTCACTGTCAGTGTAATCTGATCCCTCATATTCCCTCCACACAGTTTGTGTATCAGCTCGCGGGAGCCAGAAGCCATCTGTCAAACCAGCTGAGAAAGTGATGAACTGTTCATGCTAAGTTGCTCAGACCTCGCGCGAGGCATTTGCAAATGAAGAAAATAATGAATTCCATTAGGATTTCCTAAATGGCTTTTTCGGAGCCGGAGACTGTGCTCGCTCATCCGCACTCCTGGCCTTTAATTAAAGTCTGCGATTAGGCTGAGGAAACGGGGAAGAACGCCGAGCCGTTTAGAGGATGCTCGGTATCAGAGTGTCTTTCAACAGACCTAAGAGTAAGGCTGGCATGTGATCCGCTTTGTGCTTAAACCGTTCTGGACAGTTCGGTTTGGTCCGGTCCTTACAATCGGCTCCCGTATTTCACTTTAGGAGATTTTGGTGGCAGATTGCCCATCATCCACATATATACTTCATTCTATGGATGGACGATTCTACCGATTTTATTTTCGATCCGATTTCGATTCGATCCAAGGTTGGTGTTGCAGAAAAAGATCTCAATACTGACGTTCGGTGCAGGCCCAACAATTACATAACAATAACATTATTCCCCGAGGTGAGGGGTGCCGGCAGATCGATCGTTCTATTTCCTGAGTGTCTGCCCCCCTCCCCCTTTCTACCCTATTTCTACCCTATACTATACTCCTCATAATAATGCGGGTATTTATATTACCAGGTGAAAAATAATACGTTTACGTTAGAACCGATTTTCAAAATGAAACCATTCAGAATTAATGAATCGATATTTCAGTATCGATCTGCACATTCCTTCAGTCGTTCTGGGGTTTATTATGCTTGGTTTGTGTCTATTAATTCATACCAAGCTTGGTTGTTTTGAGGTTAAACCTCTAAAAAGGTACACATTAGCTAACCTGGGGTGATTTTGTACCCCACACTAATTTGGCTATCCTACACAAAACCACCCTACATTCGATGAACGACTTAAATCGTGCCATGTTCAACGCAAAATTGTCTAGCTGTTCTAGTGCTTAGCTTTGTCTCTTCGATATGTGCTAAAATGCCGAGGTCCACTCAACTGTCATCGATTTCTACATTTTCCGCCTCTGATACGTCACTGTTGTCATCGAGCTCTACGGTCTCATCATCGCTGTCATCATTTTCAATTCATTCTAGTATTAATTTAGCAGCATTTGCAGCAGGTAACCCTTGAGATATTTTGCACACAGATTATGTACAACAGTGTATGTAACTGTATGCGATGGTTACCAAGAGAACCACGTAAGTCACGCGAACACGCATCAAAAAACAAGTGAAAGCGAATATGAAAATATGGCTAAATCACGTTAGGAGGGTTTTCAGTTTATATTCTGATACAATTACATTAAGTCATCAAAGGATACATATCAACAGGTGATATATCCCCAACTATGACACCTAATAACGGCAAATAGGAGTGGAAAATCATCCTACAATTTCTATCCAACCCTAACTTCTCGAATGGTGAAACTGTTCTTTATCTCAGATCACATAAAGTTAGCATCTACATAGACTAAATTAAATCAAATTGCAAAATTGCTTAGTATAATTCAGTGGTAATTTAGATTTCATAATTACAGAACTTCTGTTTGAATTACCAACTAACTTTACTCTGCGGCAAATGAAAAAGTTACATAGCTTAAGGGATTTTCTTTTCCACAAGATCTAGATATCATCCCTCCAGTATTACATATTGCTTGGTTTTGCAATAGAAAAACCATCATCACTAATCTAATGTTAGATGCCGTAAATGCATTACGCTATAAGCGCATATAAATTATTACTGAGTCGCAGCACGCTTCAGCAGACAAACAAGCAAGTTATGCGGCCAAGCAATGAAAACTGTCTGCTGCAATCATTATAAAATTAGGTTGGGTTTAGTACAAACTTATACAGGTACTGCATATAACCAGCGGAATCTGAGCAATATCCAATTTTCTTCTTCATCACCATCACCATCACCATCATCATCATTATTATTATTATTATTATTATTATTATTATTATTATTATTATGCGAAAGGTCTGCACCCAAGTTCGGTAGACTCTTGCAGTAACAATGCGATGCAACTCAGTGCACTGTTATCACACAGGGTTTGTGTACGCGTGGGCTTTTATGCATTTTTACTTCTACGTACCTGCAGAATAAGAGCATGCTCATGTTCTGACTACCAGAGGTATTCCGCGTTGCTCAAGTGTATCATCGCATATTTGTTATGAATCGCACAACAGTATATAACCCGCAATAGTGTCAGTGCCGTGACACCAGTAAAGCTGATAAACATCTACATCTGCCTTTTCAGAAATAGGATTCGGTTCAGGGTGTAAACGTGTGAAAATCTAAGCTTCAATAGCATCTGATTAACCGCCATTTCAGTGTGCTAGATGATATACTGAATGTTACAGACTGACTGGATGTGCTCGGAAATTATAACAGGAAAATTACCCAGTATAGAAAAAATGGGTGGGGACTTGCCCCCCTCCCAATGCCCAAGTTTTGCCCTTACATCCAATTGTAATTCTTCCATGGTCTTTAATCCATTCCGGGTTGCAAAAATTGGGATCCCATCCCAGCATGCATCAGGCATAGGGTAAAGTACTTTATCCCAGCATGCATCGGGCAACAGTAGAGTACTTTTTATCCCAGCATGCATTGGGCATATGGTAAAGTACTCTTTATACCAGCATGCATCGGGCATAGGGTAGAATGCTCTTTGGAGAGTGTATTGCAGGACACAAACACTCACACACATACATAACTAGGGGCACAATCTACAGTTGTACTATTCTGTGACAATATGCAAATTCCATGCATTCAAACCCACAGCCTACAAGCTTGGGTACAAAGCCAGCATTTTTCAGTAGTACATGATATAGCGGAACCACCTACAATCTACGGCCTTTCAGAATACGGAAGGTAAAACCATGCATATTAACAATATGTCCCTAATTCCTATGGTTTGTTTTTTTTTCTTGCATTGGATATTACCCATAATTCTTAATTATACCTGCATGATTTTACATATAAACTCTCATTATTTATTTATATTCTTAGGCTATGTATCATAAGCTTTGCGAGGTCTTAGAGCATATCATTATTCTTCATCTTACCCAATAATTTTGTAATGAGCCATTTTTTTAACCATGCATTTTAATGTGCAGAAATATATTGCATATATTTTATATCTGAGATATGTAGTATACTTTAGATAAATCAGATGAAAAGTTTTATACACACCAGACTACACAGTGGTGAGGTAATCCGCAATATTATGGCTGTAGGGTGTCAGGATGGTGTGTTGCTCAGTGGATCGGGGCTGCAGGTTTGGGTTGAGCTCTTGCTCTGTCTCTCCAGCTTTTCCAGGTTCTTCCAGTAATTCTGGTTTCATAAAATGTTTTAAAATGAGTCAGTGTGTAAAGCGCCCATAGTGTGTGTGTGTGTGTGTGTGTGTGTGTGTGTGTGTGTGTGTGTGTGTGTGTGTGTGTGTGTGTGTGTGTTATACCAGTTATACCTTACCTTGTATGGACCAAATGTCCCCACAACATGAGGACAGTTTCCTTGTCCCCATATGGGAAAACTCTATTTTATAAAAACCAGTGACTGCACTGAAAAAACTAATAATGCTAAAACTCTTGTATTTTGTTTGGTTACTTATGGTTATAGTTAGGGCTGGGTAGGGGTTAAGGTTGTCATAGTTAGCATTAGCATTTTTCCCATAGAAACGAATGAGCGGTCCCCATAAAGATATGTTTAATGGACATGTGCAGGTATGTGTGTGTGTCTCTCTCATTAGCAGCTTCTCCATATACCTCCCCATTAACAGGTGGCACACAGTTAGACACAGACACACAGACACACACAGACACAGTTACACACAGACACACACACACACAGACACACACAGACATACACAGACACACACACACACAGACACACACAGACATACACAGACA
The DNA here is from genome assembly GCA_015164015.2 of Brevimyrus niger. Lineage (NCBI taxonomy): Eukaryota > Metazoa > Chordata > Actinopteri > Osteoglossiformes > Mormyridae > Brevimyrus > Brevimyrus niger. The sequence continues at coordinate 4,679,988 of JAABNY020000038.1, forward strand.
CACACACAGACACACACACAGTTACACACAGACACAGTTACAGACACAGACAGACACACACACAGACATAGACCCACACACAGACACACACACACAGACAGACATAGACCCACACACAGACACACACACACAGACACACAGACAGACACACACACACACAGACAGACAGACACACACACAGACATACATACATACAGACAGACAGACACACCCACACACAGACACACACACACACAGACAGACACCCACACACACACAGACAGACACACACACAGACACACACACAGACACCCACCCACACACACAGACAGACAGACACACACACAGACATACATACATACAGACAGACACACACCCACACACAGAGACATACACAGACAGACAGACACCCACAGACAGACAGACACACACACAGACATACACAGACAGACAGACACCCACCCACACAGACACACACACACACACACAAACACACACACAGACAGACACACACAGACACCCACACACACACACACACAGACACACACAGACACACACACACCTCTGCATGTATGACTTTGATTTTGGTTCCTTCTTGTATTACCCAGGTTTACAGCATTATTGTACCATAACTACATTGTAAAGCTATGATGTGTCTCTGGCTATTTGGCTCTCCGGGTGATGAGGGCGTTCCAATTATCCTCCGTGTTGGCATGGTGAGCCCGCTCTGCTCCGGCCTGGCGGTGACTATGCCAACGCACACAGTCACACCTGTCCTTCACCACGCCTGCCGCTCAGCCGCCCAGGCTAGCAGCAGATCAACGCAGAGCCGGCTTTCAGCTGAAAGAGCCCTACAGTTTGTCCCTGGAATTTTGCCGCGGGCATTATTCTTAAAGGGCATCCAAGGCAGTACTGTTATAACAAACCTGAAAGATTAATTCTGGAAAAATATCTATATACATTGGTATAGTCATTTTACATGTTAATGGTAACTCCAAGGCGGCCGCATATGCATGATGTACCAGTGTGTGTGTGTGTGTGTGTGAGAGAGAGAGAGAGAGAGAGAGAGAGAGAGAGAGTGGGTAAACCTTACCTTATAGGGACACAATGTCCCCACAACGTGATGAATACCTGTTTTTTTCCCCCTTATGGGGGCCGGTTGCCAATAACTTATGGTTATGGTTAGGGCTTGGTAGGGTTTAAGATTGTCATAGTTAGCGTTAGCATTTTTCCCATAGAAATTAATGAGCAGTCCCCATAAAGATATGTTTACCTACTGTGTGTGTGTGTGTGTATGTGTGTGTGTGCTTGTGTGACTTTGTATTTGCTACATCTTGTGGACCAAATATTCCCACAATGTAGTAGAACGTGTTACATTTTAGCTTGTGGTAGCAGTTTTTAGAAATCTATAAATAATGTAACAAAATAAAATAATAAAATAATAAAAAATGTCAGTGACTGCAATCAAAAAATGTCAAATTAAAAGTCTTGTATTTTGTTTAGTTACAGTACTTAAGGTTAAGGTTAGGGCTGGGTAGGGGTTAAGGTTGTCATAGATGGGATTAGGGTTTTTTCCCATGGAAGTGAAAGGACACTCCCCACAAAGAGGTGTATACAGTGTGCAAAATACGGGGGAGTCCGCGGGGGTCTGACACCCCAAATTAACCCATGAGACCCCCTAAAAGCCTCAAAAGCAAAATTTTAAGGGGGTCTCAAGATCAGGATTGGGCAACAATAGGGAGATGGGGACCCCCCTGAATATCGACGTGTATTACGCACACTGGGGGAATACTTGTACAAACATGTGTGTCTGTGTGTGTGTTGGGGGTCGGGGGGAGGGGGGGTCTGTGTGTACTTCCATCATCTGAAATAGCATTTTTTTTTAAGCACTGTACTTATCGTGAACTGCCTAAGTTAGAGCCTGCGTTCAAAGAGATCAAAAGCATTTTCGCAAATAACCTCTCAGAGTATACCATTAGTTATAATCATTTAAAATGAAGTGTATCTACAATCATGTTGCATATGAGTCTAAAAGAGAAATGCAGAGGAGAGCAGTTAAAATACATTTTAATTCGCTTTAAAGGGATGTGGATTTATTCATGTGACAATGAAACAATAGGCTCTCCCCACCTGGGAGCAGCTCTTAGTTAGACTGGAAAATGAGCTCCTTTTTATTGAATTTAGAAGTACAGGCAGGGCAGAAATTTGGTATTCAGAAGCCTTAAAAACTTTCGTTTTAGCCACAGCCAAATTGTTTCATTTGTGACGATTTCCAGTGAAGCGCTTCATTCTTGCCTTGTTACGTATTCATCTCACGCTCGCGGGGCACCTTCCGCGCTCAATGAGGAAGCCGTCCAAGGGATTTAATCATAGAAAAAGCCTCTTCTATTATCTGCAGACCAAGATAGCATGAGTTCTGCTGTATTCCATTTCAGTTTATAAAAAAAAAAATAAAGAAATCTGCATCTGTATGCTTCATATGTGTTATTTGTAGTGTTGTGATATTTCACTGTCTGCTGTATCGTGTGTTTGACTGTCGCCCGTCGGCACTTGCCAAACACCAGCCAGATCGGCTAACATCCATCCAACTTTCGACCCTTACTTTGGTCAGGATGGGGGAGGGGAGGGCGTTTTCAAGAGCCTATTCCGGTCAGCACAGGACGTACGCAGTACAGGAGTATGACCTTCGCAGATAATAATAAAAGAGCACGCTAGACAAAATAAATAAATAATATGGCATAGAGAGATGAGAGTGTTTTTGGCAGTGGAATGGCTGGGACTCAAGCTGCAATATGGGATTGGGGTTGTATCATCCTCTGTGGCGTTTCTTTTATGTCCATGTCTATACCTGCAGTTCACAAATGAGATAGGGAGAACGTACACCTCCCAGAGCTGACATTAGCCGAACATGACACAGGTACCCGGGACGAATCTGCATCCTGCAGAATAATAATTAAACACAAGCAAAAGCACCGCTCGCTTTTGTAATGGCTAATAACCACCCTGTGGATCAGGTGACAGCTCTGTAATTATATCTGTCATTAGTGCTTTCTGCGGGGACTGCCGTGCCAGAATTATATAACACGGCGCAGAAATATCGCATGATCGATGCTGCAGGCCGGCGATTCCGAGGGACTGGGAACTGCGAGCCGTCGAGACGTAGACGGCGGAGGCGCAATCTCCGACATTACATCAGCATTTGTCGCATAGTGCCCCCATTGTCGCCCACCGAATCGTAGATTAGATCACCGTCCCGAATGGAATGAAAAGCATAAGGACACATAATTGGGCACGAGTAAATTCCTCTATTATATTCCGAACAACTCGCTACAGCATTGTCACGTGCGTGCTAATCCATTACAACGTCAGATAAATGTCTTGTACTTTTCGACTAGCGAGAACGCCGCCGATGCTGTGGTACTCAGAGCTCGAGATTTTTGGCTGGTCAAAACACAGGCAGTGTCTTAGATTCTGATGCAAGCGAGTATGTAATGCACCAATGAGAGCGGACTCATTAACTGGATTATATGAGCTATGGTCTCAGATCTTCTAGCGTGTAATAATTACGTTCATCATTAGATTCATAAACTGTGAAAATCTACATTAGGGTTCCCAATCCCTGCATTAAAGGCGCAATACTACAGGTTATTTTTACTTTGCATTTTGCAGTAAAGGATATAGATGCTATACATGATCTTCATGTAATATTCAGCACTACATGTTTGTTCCCATTACAGGATGAGGAACGACTCCCAGGACAGACGCCACCCAAGGCGGCTGCCTGTCATTTCACAGGGTGCGCTGAACCACATGATGGGGGGGGGGGGGGGTGGGTGGGTTGGGGGTGGGGAGAGTGGGGGGGGGGGAGGGGAGTGTTTATGTCTCGGTGAAACTGACAGGGCGGGAGGGGGAGTGTGTGTGTTTCTCTATGAAACTGATAGGGAGGTGTGTGTGTCTGTCTGTGAAATTGACATGGAAGGAGGGGGACTGTGTGATTTGTTGTGAATCTGACAGGGAAAGAGGGGGGAGTGTGTGTGTCTGTGAAACTGACAGGGTGGTAGGGGGAGTGTTTTAGTCTCAGTAAAACTGACAGGGGGGGGAATGTGTGTGTCTCTGAAACTGACAGGGTGGGAGGGGGGAGTGTATGTGTGTCTGTGAAACTGACAGGGAGGGAGGGGGGAGTGTGGGTGTGTCTGTGAAACAGACAGGGAGGAAGGGGGAGTGTCTGTGTGTCTGTGATATTGACAGGGTGGGAGGGGGAGTGTGTGTGTGTCTGTGAATCTGACAGGGAGGGAGGGAGGAGTGTTTATGTCTCGGTGAAACTGACAGGGAGGGACGGGGAGTGTGTGTGTCTCGGTGAAACTGACAGGGAGGGAGGGGGGAGTGTGGGTGTGTCTCTCTGAGACTGACAGTGAAGAAGGGGGGAGTGTGTGTGTGTGTCTGTGAAACTGACAGGGAGGGAGAATGGAGTGTGTGTGTGTCTGTGAAGCTGACAGATAGGGAGCGGGTGTGTGTCTCTGAAACTGACAGGGAAGGAGGGGTGAGTGTGTCTGTTTCGGTGAAAGTGACGGTGAGGGAGGGGGAGTGTGTGTGTGTGTGTGTGTGTGTGTGTGTGTGTGTGTGTGTGTGTGTGTGTGTGTGT
>JAABNY020000038.1:4735169-4748036 GCA_015164015.2 Brevimyrus niger
TTAGCCTAAATGCTTTAATTTTTTATTATTACCAGGGGGTAAATAACCCAAAAAAAAAAGGAAAAGGTGCCCCCCCCCCCCCCCCCCCCCCAGTGTGACCGCGCACAGCAGGAACAAGGCTGTTACTGCTCAAATCAGTACTCTGAAGACTTGGCCTACATTATATGCACCTGTTTGTCTACCATACTTCAGGCGTCTCTGTATATCAAGATGATCATTTGTAACCTACTTAGCACCCTTGTACACATGGTCCATTTTGAGAAAATGACACAGACCCTGAGTAAAGTGCCTTTTTTGAGGCTGGTTACCGCGAGTCGGCCCACTATCTGAAATATTTAGAAAAACGGTAACCGGCTCATCCGTTCGTCCACGAGCGGACAGGATACTTTCTGAACAATAATCAGAGTGCATTATGGGTCATGTTCTCCTGACGGTTAAGATGAAATGAATCCTATGATAAATGTGAAGCAATTAGGTTGATGATTTATGACAACTAACTTAACATCTAACACATATAAAGTGCTTCTGTTCTTAAATATTGCTTGTTCTATCACTTCTTATTCTCCACTTTCTACTGATGCTAATTGAAATAGTTTGTCGTTCTGACTAATTTAATGTGTCTCCTCGGTGGTTTAAATAAAGCTTAACGACGGTGCCTTGGTGTTGCTGTCCTAGAAATTGTCCTAGATATTTTAAATGTTATGCTTAGGGCTACTATCACCCCTCAAAGTCTAAGCTTGAGGTCCTTCTGAAAGTCAAAGTATTCCTGGTCTCAATTTCACGGCATTGAATTTCATTGTTTAAGTTACAGTTACCTAATTTCATCATTTGTTATGGGGGCAACAACTGTTGTTATTCGAATATCATACACATGAAAGTTGATAATGACACAACAGCGTTACGCGGAAGTTGTACCTGAAGGAGCAAAAAAAAAAAAAAAAAACTGAGAATACTTATGAAAAGCGCAAGGCAAAAAATATGTAAACATTACTCGATAATTAAATACGTTTGCTAAAAAAATTGCATTTATTTTTAAAAAGACTTCTACTGAAAACCACAAATCAATAATATAATTACCACAGATGAAAAAAATGTAATTTTTCCCCAGATTAAACTTGGGGAAAGCTATCAGGAGTTTCCTTTGAACGTGTCTGACATGTTCAAAAGTCCTCATTGAATCCATTGGGGAAATGCTGATGATTATGAGTTTTGAATTAATTTGCGCAAAATCATACCCAGAGCGAAGAGCGCAAAGCGCTGCTAATCCGAGTCTTTACACTGAGAGGAAAACAGACAGCAGAATGCAGCCCAAAGAACGTAACAAAAAGATGAATAATAGAATTTGATAATTCCTGTCCCTCCACACACACAAGCACCCAGACACAAACAGACTCTACTCACAATTACTGTTCGCTAACATTCTGAAGCATTGATGGCAAACGGCTTCATTAATCCACAAGAGCACATTGATTGTATTACATTGTATTGAATTACACTGATTGCTTACATTTCTCCACATTCATTCAGCACTACGTATATACACAGTCTCGTGTCTGCCCCCCTCCTCTTACTCTGTCCCGTTTTGCACTTTTTTAACTATCGTGAACGCCTCTTTCAGTCACTTGCTGTCTGTATATCACACTGTGATCGTGGGGGAATATTATCTTGTGCCACTGTGTATCTCAATGGATGGTATGACAATAAAGCCCCTTTGACTTGACATGACACTAAATTATATGCAACTCTGACTGTATTTATATACGTCTGATTCAGATTGGGACAGAATTAAACGGACCTCAGAGACCGCTCTCCAATTCGAAGCCTGCTCCAATCAATGGCGCTCATCTCTAACTGTTCGTGTTTGCCCTGGCGATGCAGAAATGAGTCCATCTAGCCTGCGACACCAGGCTGCGGCGGCTGATTCTGAGTCAATGGCAGCTATATTTGGACGGTGGCTAAAGCCATAGCGGAAATGCGGCAGTTGGGCGATCTGGCCTACTTCAGCCTACTTCGCGTCCGAGTGGCGATCCAGCCACGGGAGGCTAAATTACCGGCACATGTGGCCCCTCGTCCCCGACGACGCTCTCCGACTAGAGACCTCATTTTCAGTCAGCATTCAGAAACGGCGGAATCACTGTGACGATGAGGACAGGTAACACGATTACAAACGTCGTGCCACGTCAGAGGCTGATGTCGCCTTGGGGGGGGGGTTTATTCTCCTGCTATCCATCCATGTTCCAATCCTGCCCAGAATCAGAATCAGGTTCTTTGCCTAAGTATGTTCACACACACAGGGAGTTTATCTCTACCTGTCGATGGTTCTCATACATACAGAAATGATGCAGACGTTTCTTTCCACTATTCAATATTTATTAGCAATTAGCAGCAGCTCACAAATCACCATGGCACCCTACTCAACTCCTGTGAACATTCTCAGTCTTATTATATGGGATGGAATTAATAGAAATATCAACCCCAATCATCACGTTCCAGAAGTAATGCAGAATACTACAAAGACAATAGTCACACAGTTTGGCTGATACACAATGTGCATGTTTGGTTAATAAATATAGGAAAAAGTGCAGCAATGCATGTCAGGGTGTGGAATGTGAGATTAAATACAATATTGTGCAATATGCACTAACTGATGCAATAAATACATAGATTTATTTACATATGTGGGGTAATGGGGGTGAGTGTAACTGTGAGGGACACCAGCAGTGGAAGAACAACTGTACACTGGGCCCTGGGGCAATAATTGACCATGCCGCTCACTGGAAATATTGTACCCATCATGCATTGCAGCAGCTAGCAAATTCCACAAACATGCTTTGTTTGTTAAATACATGCCTTAGCATCATCGTTTCACTACAAAACATTACAAACTATTACATTTCAAAATTGTTTTAAGTATTGTACCTAATATTGTTTGTGTTATGACTCCCACTATAATCAAATTATATAGCTAAAAAAACAGAAATATATCAAAGTACCGTATCATGAGGCCAGAGAATGTGCATGACATCGGTGCCTTAATTTTCACTAATGTTGCACATATGTTTGAGACAGAGGGGACTGAGCCCTACCAGTCTCCCCCTTGGTAACAGGGGGTAATCCCAGACAGAATAGGTCATAAGGCAGGGGAACGGCCTGGAAAGGATTGTTAGTATTAAAGGTAACCTTACCCCATGTGTTTCTAGAATATGATGTTTCTGTCTCCAAAACATCTGGTAGATATAGAGCTGTAAATGTTTAACAGTAATGCTGGATGTGAAATAAACATCTAACACTTCTACATATATTATCAAAATAAGCAATTGCTGCTATAGTAAAGTTAAGTGAACAGCTTATTGAATCCACTTATGAAGTTTGAAGTGAGAAATCATTTAAATATCTCAATAAAAATAATTACGTCAACATATGAAAACTATAACTGAATAATAATTTGAGCGCAATCCTGTGAGCTTTTGTAATTTGGCTGCAAACTGAACATTGAGTCAGTTTTATAGTCATGTGCAAATGTAATTCTTTAATGAAAGTGGCAGTAATATAAAAAAAAATTAACATAATAACAGAGAGATCATTTTAAAGTCATTTATGTTACTGAGAGCACTGCAGAAAAAGTCAATATATATTGATCACCAATGACATACAATGCGTCCCTTACTGCCATAGTTAAGTCCAATACTTCTTCTTTTTATGTGCTGCTCGAGTGTGTCTATAGCAGGGGTCTCCAACTCCGGTCCTGGAGAGACAATATCCAGTAGGTTTTCTATCCTACTTGGCTTCTGATGAGCCACACCTGCTCCTGGCATTTACCTGAAAATAGGTGTGGCTCATCAGAAGCCGGGTAAGATAGAAAACTTACTGGACTGTGTCTCTCCAGGACCGGAGTTGAAGACCCCAAGTCTATAGTCTTCCAGGATTAATTAGGTCTGCTGATGACCTTTTATATTCATGCAGGCTACTTGGCCTTCACTGGCTCCTAGGGCACAGGTGTGGTTTCAAAAATCAGCCCTGAACCCCCCCCCCAGCCCCCTAAACACACATGGTACCCCGACAACAACAAATATTAGTAGGACCATGTCGCTACTATGTGCCAAGAGCCAGTTTTGGCAGCGGGGAATCGGTCCGCCGAGGCCCCTGCCTTCGACCGTCACCCGATCTCCATCGCACCCGCTCCCACGGCTCCCCCTGCAGGTGGTGGGCCCACAGGAGGGCGGACACATGTCACTTCTTCGGGCTATGCCCACCCGGGCATCAAAAGGAGCCAGCTGAGGTGGTTTGGGCATCTACCTTGGATGCCTCCTGGACGGCTCCCTGGGGACGTGTTTCTGGCATGACCAACAGGGAGGAGAACCCAGGGCAGACCCAGGACGCACTGGAGAGATTATATCTCTTGGCTGGCAGGGGAACGCCTTGGTATCCCCCTGGAGGAGCTGAAGGAGGTGGCTGGGGAGAGGGAGGTCTGGGCTTCCCTGCTTAGACTGCTACCTCCACGACACTACTCCGGATAAGTGGCAGAATGGGTGTATGTATGGATGGATGGATGGATGGATGATATCTCTGCCATCCATAACCAAATCTAGATCCTTCTCCGGCTCCTAGAGTTAACTAAAGGTAAGACTTTCTTCTGGTGGATATATGTGAAAAGAGAGCCTCTGTTTTTCTGTTCTACTCTTTCCCACTGAGAGGGACATTATCTATAACATCAGAATGTCCCTGAACCACAAAGACTGTTTTCACTCGCTTTGGAGGAAGAGTATAGGTCTACACCGCTCGTCTGTTTGCTGTTTGCTTGACTTCCTTATTTAGTAATCATTCAACTAAATTAGATGTGTTTTTTCAAGGCTGCGCTGGGGAACCAGGCGCTAATTATTTATAATTCTATCTATTCCAGTCTATGCATCACGCATCCGATCACCCCTATCAACAGAGCAAATAATGAATAAACAGTCGTATTTTGATTTGTTAGGAACAGTGGTACTAAACTGGGTTTTACACATTTCAGTTATTAAGTCTGGGGGTGGTCGATGGAATTGGGGTTAAGCACAAACGTCACGACCCACAGATAGGATCAGTAAATAAGCGCTATTGAGCTGTTGTGGCCTCTTTCGTCAGAGCCCGTATTGAAATCTCTTGTACCTGTGTGCTCCATAAATATTGCTTACTACATTTCTGAATTTCACATCTAATATAAACTTTGAATAGCGCCGTTTGTTAATAATCCTTGCTTAAATACATTTTCACAGTAAAAATATTAGCTTAAAATACCTTCCACGTGACCAAAGATATTTAATATGGCCATCAAACTAATTCGCGAATCGTGACTAAAGGATATATGATATATTTGTGGAATGCAAAATTGTGTATTAACCGGTTTCGGCTTATAACAGTCATAACGGGACCGATCACGCAGACCGTTCTACTAGTAAGTCATTCGCAAGGCTTTTTATGTGTTTAGCCTAGTTACATTGCAAAGCAGCTTTTTTAAAATTAACACTGATGAAGACAGTTTTAGTGACCTAAAAATGTAATGATCGGGATGGCATAAAAACCTAAACCCAAACAGTTTCTTCAGTCTAGTAAAATCAATTCCCGCTTATTCAACTTCCTCTTACATTTTAATTTTATCAATCTTAAAATGTAAAAGAATATATATATACACACATTAAACATTTGCTAAAATTTCTGTAAGACATACTGATATCCAATTAGGTTAAGTGGCTTTGTGAATGTTTATACGATAGTCTGGTATACTGTCTAGGCAGTATCCATCTCATCGACTCCATACTGTGTAAGTCTTTGGAAGATTGATAGATGGGATTGGTGACCAGTATCTAATCTATGTCAGGGAGGACACTTTGAGCTAGGGCAGCATTTGTAAACTACCATTTTAATTAACAGGCCCTGGATTTAACTTAAGCACTGAGCTCTTGCTCTGTGCTGATTGATCAGTCTCCTAAAACCATGCACACATGCACTAATGTTACTGTGAAACAGTTGGGTGAGTTTTTCAATCAAGGAAACAACTGAACTGAACCATTTAGCCGAGCCCAGGAGCTGTTCAGTTTTAAAGCAAATTGTAAAAGCTGAAGTACCTAAAAGTGTCCTCCGTGCCATGGATTACCTGGTCACCATATGGATGGTCGGATCGATTTGGCATATGATGTAAACATTCCAGCAAGAAGAGGTTCGAGGTGGACGATCGTCCAAAGCACGTGACCGGCTCCAATAAAGTTCGAACAAGTCATCGCACGCGACAAACTCGCCTTTCAAATCCGGAAAACCCGCCCACGTTTGTCTTTGGCCCGTCGCGCGTCAGGCGCGCTGTGATTGGACGCGGCGGCCTGTCAATAACGCGTCGCTGCCATTCCTTCCGCTCAGCTCGAGCTGAAGAGAAGACTTCGTGCAGATGTGCCTCAGCATGGGCTGTCTGCGCGAACCCTCTCAATCTTAACTTTTATCAACAGGGCGTAATTATACTTCGGCGAAAGAAGACTACTCATAAATGGACAGCGTAATACCATAATTACATTTCGAAGCGATACGTGGTATAAAATCATCTGAGAATTCATCTTTTTTGTTTGTTTTTTCTTGTTTTTGAACAAGAGGGAAAATGCCTGTAGCAACTCTATTGCCGTTCACGGCGACTCCGAGTAGGAAGTCTGCCAGCCCGACATCCTTCAGACTCACAGAGAAATTCATTTTACTTTTAGTTTTTAGTGGGTTTATTACTCTCTGTTTCGGGGCAATCTTCTTCTTGCCGGACTCGTCCAAGCTCCTTAGCGGAGTCTTCTTCCACTCGTCCTCCGTGGAAAGCGACACCCGAACGGGCACCGATAGTGACTCCAGCATCGGGATGGTGGACGACAAGATCCTCGCTAAGATTCGGAAGGACCACGAGAAGGCACTGATCGAAGCCAAAGAAACGCTGCAGAAACGGCCCGACGAGATAAAGGACGACATTAAAAACGAAAAGGCGAAACTTAGCAAGAATGTCCTGGCGAAAACGGGGAAAGGCGACAGCCTCCCTGTCATCAAATATATACAGCCCCCTGGAGCAACAGGGCACGAGCCTTCGGATCCAGACACCCGAGAGAAAAGGGCGAAGATCAAGGAGGTGAGTTTGGCTTGCCGTAGAAGCGCCACCACTTTGATGTATTTCCCAGCACTTCTCTGGTACCGGCTGATATCGGTCATCCCTGCAGCGGCCACTTGTGAGGAATAACGAGGCGTATCGTATGAAGTAGCGGGGCAGTCTGGAGATCGGCTGCGAGAACCGACTAGGGCAATGTGCGGCTCCACATCACTGCAGTTGTTACCTCTTAACCACCATCTGCCTTATGCTTGGCTCATTTTACATACGGTGGTACGGTACCGGGCCGTCTGGCTGCTAGCTTCAGCAAACGGTGCCGTTTTCTTCCGTCCCTTGGCACATTGACAACGCAGGATAAAGTCTGGCACCTCTGTTCTGCGCACGATCGATCCACTAACCCTGAACCGCAACTAAATGTTTAGTTAACGTGTTTTCAGCTGGTTTTGTAATAGCAGGTGGTTAATCATTTTCTGTACTAGCGTGTCGCTGCTTAGCCCTGCACCGTGATTTTTGTCCAGAAACCCCGAGCTCTGCAGGCTGAGTAAATTGTCCCGAGTGTTTGTGCAGCGCATATCCGACCTCACACAGGTCTGTGGGACGGTGGCTCTGCCTTCACGAGAAGTTCGCCGCCGATCTTTCAACCTAAAAGTTCAAGTACGCTGCAATTAGTCACCGCTTCTCCTATATTAGCAGATTTTTAAATTGTAACGTGTTTTGTCTGACAAGTGCAATCGGAATGTGAGAAAAACCGTAGCTAGATATTATTAAACCGCAACTTGTGCTAAAAGTGAACGTATTTCCCTGTAGGATTCGCATATTTTCCCTTTTTTTTATTTGGCTTGGCTGTAATGGCTTATTGTCCCTTATCCTTTGATATATAAGCTATTGCATACATATCTTTAAAGCTCTCGGGTTTGACGTCAGTGGAGAAATCAGATCAGTTTCATGAAGCCTTCCTGAATTCTAAATTAATTTGTCGCACTGCTTCAAAAAACATTTCTGGAGAGTTTAATTTTTGGATTGATTCACTGAAATGGCTTTTAGTGTCCTGCCACAGGTCGTATTGCAATTCTGTCGACTGGCACAGTCAGTACTTGATGAACCAGAAGGTTCAGCGGCCTTATACCCAGAATGCTCTGTCCTGTTGCCTCCTAGTTGCCTTGGTCGGTATTGTTGGAGCTGTTTAGTCTGCAGCTTCATTTCACTGACCTGAAGTGACGCCTTCGCTGGACTCGAAGAGAACTGTGTACTGGTGTACTCCCCGAGCAGGTGATTGCTGAATTAAAACCAGGATTGGTTTTAACCTGCCAGACAGTCCACATTTTTTGCTCCCTCTAAGCTCGAACGTGGACTGTCTGTGGGTCCCCGGCGACCAGATTGGGGGAACGGCGTTTTATATGAACCCGAGGAACATTTAAAATAGGTGTAAATAAAATTTAAAATATGTGTTTTAAGTTTGTGTTGTGATCATGGTCAGGTGCTGTGCCCTTAGATAAGTCAGTGCCGCAGCAGTGTATCTTTTTACTAGGCTCACCCTGTGAGTTGTTAACCTCATAATAGTGCATTCAAAGTCCTCTGGTCAGGTTACCTCACTGTGACAGCAGAATAAATAAATTGGCCTAGTTTGCTCTTGTGCAGCCTCATTCTGGGCTGGCAAAAAAAGGGAGTGGTGTCTTTACTGGCCGTTTTTTAAAATAAATTAACCCTATTTTATTCAGATATTTGGTAAAAATTTCCTCTGCATGTGTCTGTTAAGGGCCTTAGTCTAGCAACAAACCCTTCCTATCTTATCTTATTGAGTCATCAGTCGCTGTTCAGTAAGAATGGCCTCCGCAGCATGAGCATAATGGGTAGAGGCTTGTGCCGTGTGGCAGCCTTGCCGGAACGTGCAGCCTGGCGGCCGGCTTCGGATCCGCCCGGCGGTGCAGGAGATGGTCGCGGCCCCATCTCTGGTCGGTCTGCTTGGGCATCTTCCACAACTCGGCAGATTCCTCTCAGGGTCTGTGTAAGCTTCTAATTAGATTCTGACCAGATTAGGGATTTACAGGCATGGAGAAGTGATGTATGTATTTATACGTTTATGTTTGTGCGTGTACATGCATAGTAAAGGGGAGTTTTTAGCTGGCTGACTGGAATGCCTAACTAAAAATCGTCTTGGGGACTTAAGGGGCAGGAGCTCACTTTCACTTTCGGTATTTAAATGCTGTCGTGCAGATTTTGAGCTGTCTGTAGTGGGATATTTGCATCATTACCAGGCTCCACTAGTTTAAATATGGTGACTGGGGAAGTCGAAGGTGTTCGATTTCAGCATGGCGTGTATGGTGCCAGTTTTAAGGTTGTTTGGCACAGTGTTAACCAAGCCAGTCCACAGGGCCTCTCGGATCATCCATGTTATAGCTCCCTCCCTGCTCCTGGTAGCAAAATTAGACGCCAAAAAGCGGACCGGTCTGGGAAACCCGGGTTTAGCAGGCAGTATGGTAGCGTTATCATGAGGGGCCACTGTTTGCGTCATAGAATGTATCCTTTGGAAAAACTTCCCATATTCTTTGGACATAGTATGAATATGCAGTGTCATTCAGGCAGAATTGCTCTCTTCAAATTACTCGACTGAACGCATCTTTTAACTTTCACCTGTTCAGAAGAGGGATAGGATGCCTCATCAGACCATATTGATTCCCCCCCCCCTCCCTTTGCTGGGTGTTGTGCTCCTTGCACTAGAAAATGGGCCTTTGCGAATTGGCCTTGGATACAGGTGTTTCCAAATGGCAGCCTGCTATATAAATTCCATATCAGAGAGGCTTAGTACCTTCGGTTCTTGTAGAGACTGGGTCACAAAGGTGCTGATTTGTTTCTTTGGTCCTGTGGTTTTTTTTTTTAAATGACTATCCATAGTGTGTCTCTCACTGTCGGTGAGCTTCATCTTGTAACTGTTCCTCTTTCCTGATGTGGCTCGTCCTGTTTTGGCGAATGCCGTCAAGAATTTTCGACTGCTTTCCTTGGCACATGAAGTAATTCTGCGAATTCTGTGACCAGCGCACCTGCAATTCAATCACCAGCCTTATGGGGCCTCGCTGTTACTAGCCGTTTTGCAAATCAAAGTTCAGCTTGTAGAGGCCTCTTCAATAGCTGACACATCCTGCCAGGTGTGCAGCCTGACAACTCGCCTATGTAGCTGCGTGTCTGGTCATTATGTCGTCATTGAAAAGTCGAAGTCCTTTTTCATGTGACGTTTGTTACGCTGTATATATCTCTACATGTGTGGCAACGTTGTCTTTTTTTTTTTTTTTTATCAAGGCGTACGGTCTTTGCTTTTTGAGATCCTCTCAAATGAGCCTCACTCGGTATGGATCCTTTCACAGAAGCTTTCGTCAGATGGCTTTTTGAGTCGGCGATTTAGAGACGCGAGCGATCGATGTGTTTCCAGGTGCGCGAGTAGAAACGGGATCCGTTTCCGGCCTCTTCTGCAATGTTTAATTTTGCCTAAACCTGTTATTGTAAAGGTGGACTGAGGACTGCTGGTTTGCACGTCTTAATCAAGCTGTTTTTAATAACGCATTTCTCCATTAATCCCCCACTGGGCGCCATCACACTGGCAATTAAACCTCACATCTTCGAATTCCACTGTGGCGGCGGTTGGTCGGCCTCTTCCTGGCCCCTTTAGCCCCCCAGAAATTCAGGGGCTGCGGGTAACTTCGCCGGCCCTTGCCGTCCAGTCATTCTCAGTATGTACTAACTGGTTACTTGCAGTTTTACAATGTTTACAGTTTTATTTTGTTTCTTCATTCGCATATTCATTCACTGTAACTGACGTGATCGCTTGAGAGCCCAGCCCAAGTGCATATACACCCTCCCAACGTCTCCGTTTTTTAAAATGCTCTCATTATCTGGATTTAAATAAGCTTTTAATCAATTTAATCTGCGAGCTTGCATGCGAGGGACTGTTGCTCTGCCCCGCTGTCTTTTGTGGCTCTAATGGATTCGTGGGAAGGTGTGGAGGCTCTTCACGGACCGGTGTAGCATGTCCTGCCTGCGGGCAGGAGAGGGGGTGCGGTCTGGCCTTTTCTCACGCCAGCTCTCGCGTCTCGACGCCCTCCTGGAACGGCAGTGCGTAGGTCTTGTGCGAGTCTGAGCATTGTCAGGGTGTCGCGTCCTCCTCAGGTTTCTGCTGGTGGACCAGAAACGCAGGGGGCGGGGAGCTTGCTGGAAACCAGCGGAAACGCAGCACTGCTCGCTTGCTTTTCCCGCGAAGCTTCAAGAGCGTTTATCCCAAACTTAAGAGCTAGAGGAATTTTTAGCGCGTGAGGTGCGTCCTGCGTTTCCTGAGCGACAGTCGGTAATCGAGCGGCACCTCTGTCTGTTTGGGCGGCGCCCCAAAGAACCCGCTTCCTGGGCACCTCGGGAAGCACGAGGCAGCTTCTGAATGAGGTTTCCGCGCTTGTTTGTTTGCCTCCCTGAAGCCGTAGGGCCTCGTGACCTTCCTCTTCCTTTCCGTCGCCTCTGACGGGCCGTGCAGGATGTTTCCCGGTAACAGATGCCCGGGGTGAGGCCCTCCGTCGTGTAAATGAGTTTCCGCACGTGTCGCAGAGAGCGGGGCGGCTCTGTAACCCGAGTACATCCCGGCGGAAGCCCCCGCGAGGTTTGTTTGACTGATTAAACTGCAGCGCTGCTGGGCTCGGTACCCGCTGCGCTACATAAGAGAGATTTGTCGCGTTAATGTTTTCGTTTTAGTTACTGTTTTATTACCTGGCCGTTTTCCTCGTTTGCCTCAAGCTGGCTTGTAATATATGAGCTGCTGCTAATTTATTTTTACACGTATTATGTAACGCTGTATATTTTAAATGTCTAGTTTGTAACCGCTCCGCGACTTGGGTTCGCTTCGGTCCGTGCACCTGGTCTGGAAAGGTGCGGGCCCGCTGCTCTGTGCTGGGCGTGATGCGGCGCGCGGGGCAGGAAGATGGAGGATGTTCTGTCACGATCGGAGGAGTGGCGTGGGGCTGTTGCAGCGTGGCAGCCCCTTCGCGACTCCATTGTCGGATGTGGAGCTGTATCGGGTCTCGCAGGAGGGCAGGTCAGGCACAGGACATGATTGAGCCGTCAGTGTTTTGGCCTGGGAGGGAGTGTCGGGTTTCCCCACCTCGGTTTCTCTTCTGCTCCACCTCTTCTGCGTCAGTCTGGAGTTGATAGATCGTTTATTGTCCTTTGGGTCCACCTGGAACCGGAGCCGTCCAGGGTGGCCCTCCTGCGAGAGGCGACACACCCGGCTTCCTCGCTGCCTCCGTCCCCTGGTCTTAACACCCGCCTGGGCCCTTTACTCGATGCCGGGAGGGGCTGAGGACCATGGCTGCCTGTAATGCAGGAGGCTGGTCTTCACAGGTGTAGCTGGTTCCCCGCGTGCCTAGGGGGCGCTTTTGCGTAGTACCCGCTCTTGCCCTCGGCGCCCCCATCTACGGCGCTCCTCCTGATTGGCAGTAACCAGATAAGCTTCCCTGCCAGCTACATTCTACAGATAAAATTAAAGAAGGCTTTTAAATACGGGCCTGCAGTTGACGCTAACCCAGATTGCTCTGGGGGATGTTTAACCAGCTGCAGTGACGTCCTCGTCGGCCCCGCTGGCTTAGAGAGCTTTTCCGGGGCGGCCCCCCCCCCCCCCCCCCCACCACTCCACCCCCCCCGTCCCCCCACCCCCACCCTGTTTCCCCACCCCCCCCCTGTCCCTCCACCCTCTCCCCGCGACTCCACCTCCTCCCCATTACTCCACCTCCTCCCTG
>JAABNY020000038.1:4861857-4872640 GCA_015164015.2 Brevimyrus niger
GGGCGGGGGGGCTTGCTGAAGGGCACAACGGTGATTTCACTAATCTGATACGTATGGGGCTAAGACCGGCAAGCTTCTGAGTACAGGCTCATAGGCCTAGCCCACACTCCTGGGTAGAGCGTATAGAATGTTCTGGTGCTGGGAACTAACAGCTAGCGAGTCCAATGCGTCAGGAGCCCCTGTTGAACCTGATTGAGTGCCGTTTATACAGCCTCTGCTCTGATGACTGTCATCAATCTCACCAAATTGATAATAAAGTGGCATTAATGACCGACTATGTGACGGGGGCCAAAGTGGTTGAACCTCCAGACTCCCAGTGCCTGGGTGCATGAACAGAGTGGAGCTTGGATATATTTACGAACCCGCATACCGACTCCCACCCATCCCCCCCCCCCCCATAGGTTCCCTCATGTTTGCAGCGACTCTGATTTGATTCAGTTCCTCTGGTGCAATTTCCAGGCGACTATCTCGGTTTTTCCGAGTGTTTCAGTATTCAGCTGTGAGTGGTGGCCTTCATGACTGGGAATATTGATCAGACCCGGAGGGAACCTGGCATCAAAACAGCCCAGCTAGAAGTAAACGGGGTGGGTGTGTATGACTTTCACTGGTCAGGACCCCCCCCCCTTCCCGGCAGCCAGGCCCTGTGGCGCGGTACAGATCTGTGGCGGCTGAACGACGGCGGTCTTTAGCGTTCCCGCCCCACTGCGACACGTCTGAACGCCAGCTGACACCTTCAGATATGTCAACTCGGGGCGTGAAGTGAAATGCAAACAAACCGTCGCATAATTATCCTGAGTAGGATCCTGGTGCATATCGCCGCGTCCTGAGCAACCAGTGTTACAAAGCGACAACCAACTGAAAATACTGTCTGTGAGGAAACCAGTAATTTTCTTTTTTTGACGAGGAAAAATTTGTTATTAAGCATTACTTACTTACAAATAAACAATAAAAATGAATCAGTTATGATTCATGATGAGCAATGATGATGGTGACATATACAATGGGGGGGAAAAAATCACTACTACTGTCGTTGAATAAAAATGTAAATAAAGCTTATTTTATTTTCATTTGCATGCAGTAACCCACGGCTGCAAGTAAAGTTCAGAAATTTAATGGCAATTAATTAAAATTGCAACAGTAATTTTTCAGTAAAAATATCTAATTTGGAAAAGATACCACCCATTCCCAAATTGATCTGCACATTTAATCCGGTATAACCAATCACAAGACAGGATAACGGTGCCCATCTGTGATTAACTACTGACTCCTGATGAGTTTAGGATAACATCAGTTGCTTGCAGAAGCCATGTGGTAAGAGAAGGGTGTAAAAAGACCCTACGGGCTTTAATGGGCCCTTACAGCACAATGCAGGCCGTCATCATGGAGATGGAGGAGACGTGGAACCTCCCAGGACCGGCTTAGATGACTGAGCAGGAATGAGGCCAACGGCAGCTTCAAGGGTTTTACGGCTCTTTGTGGCGAAACCTGGTTATTTTGTGCAAGTCTCTACCAAATGGCCAGTGCTGCTCAAACCTGGACTTTATCTGAGGGTTACAAGTAAAAAACAAATCCTGGGAACATCAAGTCTCGTTGAGGTTTTGCTAAAATGCACCATGCAGATCGTGTGGTTTGTTTTGAAAGCAGTACATGTATGTCGCAGTACACGGTTCCTGACGTGTGTGTGCTGACTGCACTCCACCCATGTCACTGTGTCCTCTCGGCAGAGGAAGGTACCATAGACATGTCAACTGGTAACCATCTCTCGATTTTAATAAGATTCAAGTAACTCCCAGTGGAAGTCGAAAGCAGTTCCCAGTTTACCGTTGCACTTCACGGTGTTGGCGGCGAACACGTACCCGAGAACCGCCATCACAACCTGCTAATGCATTGTCGTTTTCACATGAAATATTGAAGCTGTTATCTATGTTCTCTGCATATTCCCCTGTTTATACAGGGCTTTGAGTGCTTATTTTCTTGCGTTATCGACCTTGTTTTCCTGGAAAACAGCATCTGAATTGCGTCAGTACGTTACAGGGTTTAATATTTTTCTCGTTTGCCTTGCACTTGAGATGCAAGCATAAGACTTTTCCCCCTTCATATCTGCTATAGCGAAACTCTCCGCTGGACCTTCAGCCTTGAACGTCTCTCTGAAAGGCAGTGATCAGGATGAGCTTCTTTCAAGGGGCCCCTTTCATACATCCTGCCAAACCCGACTTTGACGGTGTTGGCAGCCATGCAGGTTTTTCCAACTACTGCCTACATACATTGTGTTTCTCAGGAACCTTCTATGTTTTGAGAACCAGTATAAAAGCTAATGCAGGGGTAAGACCTTCGCGACGGACAGCCTGCAGGAGTCCGGATCTCCGCCGTCTCCGCAGAACGCTTCAAAGCTGCCACTCTGTCAGACGTCGCATTCACTCATTGTGTGTATGAATCCTTACGGCCTTACCCTGTCCCTTCCCAGGTGATCTACGCCCTCAACACCAAGAACGACGAGCACGAGGCGGCCATCCAGACCCTGAAGGAGGCGCATGAAGAGGAGGTGCAGCAGATCCTGTCGGAGACGCGGGAGAAGATAATGCAGTACAAGAGCAAGATCAGCGACGAGATGGACCTGAAGAGGCGCATCCAGTCGCTGGAGGAGTCCATGGATCTGCATGATCGCATGAAGCGGCAGGCGCTGGCCGAGTTTGAGGCGTACCGGCAGCGCGTGGAGGACATGCAGATGTGCACGGAGGCGCAACACACGCAGCGCGTGGTCTCCATGTCCCGCGAGGTGGAGGACATGCGGCACAGCTTCGAGGAGAAGCTGCGCAACTTCGGGCAGCTGCAGGCGCAGTGCGAGCAGGACAAGCTGCAGGCGCTGGAGGAGCTGCGCACCTCCCACCGGCAGGAGGTGCAGGAGCTGCTGCGCAGCCACCAGAGCCAGAGCGCCAGCCAGTGCAAGGACCAGGAGAAGCTGCTGCAGCTGCACCAGGCTGAGGTGGACGCGCTGAGGGAGCGCGCCGACGAGCTGAGGCAGGAGAGGAAGAGGCTGGTGGAGGAGTACGAGGCCAAGCTGAGCGAGGCGCAGGCCTTCTACGAGTGCGAGCTGGAGGCCATGAAGCGGACGCAGCAGCTCACCGCCGAGAACCTGCTGGCCTGGAAGAAGACGGAGGCGGAGCTGCGGCGGGAGTTTCAGGCGCAGGAGGCGGCGCTGCAGAAGACGCTGGGCAGGCTGCGCGCCGAGCTGCAGCGGGTGCAGGAGGAGGCCCGCGAGAGCCGCGACCGGACGCAGAAGCTGCAGGCCTCGCTCAGCGCCGCCGAGAGCACCATCAAGGTACTGCGGCGTGGTTGGGGGCGGGGGGGGGGCACTTCACCACACAGCGAGGCCGACTACAGCTTCTCTCTCCAGGACGACTCCTATTCAGGGGCGGGGCAGGAAGTTCTAAGTCTTCTGAGAAAATGTCACCTGGGACCCCCTCAGTACCATCTGCCCGGGGGGAGGGGGGGCATTGGTAGATAATGCTAAGTGGGGGAAGATTCCTTCGGTTGGTGTCGTCCATGATACATTTTGCCGTAATTATGTAGAAATGCAATAACAGAATGTAACAGAATTAAAGACCTATTAGATATTAGGAGTTAAGTGTGTTTGAGAGAGTTGATTTGGGGGGAACAGTTTGCTCAGTTTGGAGAGGAGACACACGAAGCCAAACTAAATCCCCCCCGGGAACGCATACCCAAGCCCCCGCCAACAGTGTGGCTCCTGTTCGGCAGAATTGACCTTGGGAATTATCTCACATTTACCCCGTCGGTGATTTATAACCCCTTAATTTATCATACAAAATATTAAGCTCGGCAAATCTGAAATCTGATCCGACTTGAATTCTTCAAATTTGACCTTTAACGATAAGGATTAAAGTATCTATAATCGGTCTCTTAAACTAGGTTAGAGGTTAATTTAAGTCGCTGTGATTAAATCCCTAATCGCTCTCACTATACGCACCTCAATTATTTTGAGTAGTCCCTTGAAAATATGGAAAATACACCCCATATGAATATCAAAACACAGTGCCTTGATGCTCCCTCAACCCTGCGTTTTATTCCGGAGTTTGCGTCTTAAAGTATAACTTGCATATCTTTGGAGGTGGGGGTGAAATTAATTTTAAGATTTCCCAGACTGAACATCAAAAGCCATTTTCACTGAGGAAACAAATTCAGTTTCAAAGAGGACTGGATATTACCACACCCTGGCAGGGGAGGGGGAACACAGGAGTAAACAATTAGGCCATGCTTTGAACCTTGCTCTTAGTGCCAATTCAAGGGCCACGGTTTTAATTACTGCAGCTCGTGTTAGAAGCTCTCCATGTGGGACGGAGAAGCCCCTCTTCCTCCAGTCCCGTCAACAGACGATATTACCTGACTAGATCTGATGCCCAAGATGGCTAAATGGGTGTAGAACTGGTGATTTTGTCCCAGAGGTGCATTTCTGGAAGTAATTAAAAAAAAAAAAGCATCCCTATGAACTTCTCAGACTGCGACCGGCTGAGCATATTTGCTTGTCTGCGCAAGTGCAGCTACTGCGCATGCGGCCCTGAGTGCAGGCACTGCGTACCTCCACCCTCTGCAGGGGCAGAAGCCCTCGACAGGTTGTAAAACCACGAGCATCTGTCCTGCTTGCGGCGTCCCGGAGCTCGCATTTCCCCTCCTTCGTGGAGAGAAGGTTTGCGACGTTGAGGGCAAGCTCAGGCACGCTCACGATCACGCCTCCGGTCGCTCCATCAAGTCCCTGCATGCTAAGGAGGGGAAGGAGAACCGTACAGTCAGCATGCACCTGGAAAGTTCCCGCTTTGGAGTCCTTAAATTATGACGTATTTGACATAATCAAACAAACAGAATATCTACAACTTTTTTTCTGATTGGTTACCTGTAGTCAAGGCAACAAAGCCTTGTTGTTATGCCAGCCATGTTCAGTACACAGTGAAACTAAGTAACTAAATAACGTCCCTCCAGGACCCATTGTGCAACTTTTATGATAGGAGAGACATTATAGTGCTGGATACAGAGTTATGGGATAATTTACATATTCAGTTATCAAAAATTTAAGGGCAGAGGAGACATGGAATGCTCCTCCTTGTAACTGCTGGAGAACATTAACGATCCACATCAGACAAACGATGAACAGGCAAGTCTACATAACCCTGGGAGGTTTGCCTGCATTTGTGAGCAGTGAATGCAGTGAATGCAGTGAATGCAGTGTTCAGGGTACTGTCAAGCATCCAGTGTGTGGCTTTGTCAAAGATATTCCAATAACGTGCTGATTATAGGCGTGTTACATTTGCCCCCCCCCGCTGACCTTGACTGACCTTTGCCCCTGTGACCAACGTAGGAGCTCCACAAGCAGCTGGACGAGGTGACCCAAGATGCAGAAATCGTGGAGATCCGACAGAAGGAGACGGAATGCGAGCTGGAGGCCACGCGGGACCGGGTGCAGCAGCAGGCCACCGAAATCCTTCTGAAAGCCAGTGAGAGGCGCCGCCTTCCCCATCGCCGTGCCAACGGCAACATCCGCCAGAGGCGGGCCGCTCAGCCATGCTGCAGGCCCCGCTGCGCTGCCGTTAGTTACGGCGCCTCATCTTATCTCTCACGCACCTGCTGCTCGGAGACGAGAATACCTCTCGTAATAAGCTCGCGTCTCGTTTGCTGAGGGCACCTGCCTCCACCGATAACTGCAGCTTATCGGTTTACTCATTCAGCGTCCTTCCGCTAAGCACCGAATACGGAAGGAAAAGCCTCGGTTCGGATCCTAAGATCGGGCGCGAAAACAAACGGCAATCAAATGTGCCCGGGAATATTTGCGCGGCATTCAGATAAACACGTTCGGCGTGTGGCAACTGCTGCCGCGATGACTGTCAGCCTCTCGGAGCGTTCCCTTTGGGTACGGAGTCGCGCGGCATAATGTCTCATTCCCCAGATGGAGAGATTCCAGTTTGGCTGAGAATTCTGCCGCTGATGTGACAGTCAGGTCGGTGTTCCCAAACTGGCGTACGTTCATACTCTTGTCTTGTCAAAACAAAGTGAGTTTCTTCACAAGGAAAAAAATGTAACCTCCAATGGGGGTCTATTCATATTATGCATTGGAACGACAGTAAAAGCCGTTGGATAGGTGAGACGGGAGGTTTAAAATTTTAATGGACAAGGTTAGTTGAGGTCTCTTTGTGGTAAAGGCCCCTGGGATTTAGCCCAAGTAACCCCATGCATTAAAACTCCCCGGCCTTCTTGCGATGCTGTAAATTTTGGTTGATTGGCTTGGAGGATGGAGGCAGTTTGAGGCAAACGCGGGTGTGGCTGCACTGAATGGGAATGGATCATGGCGATGGAATTTCCGAGCGGATCATCTTTGGGCACGCTCCTTTTCATCGACTTCTGAGTGAAATAAGACGGACCTCAGATGAACACGGTTCAGAGTCGACGTCAGGCCGAGTGCAGCTTGAATCGACTCATGCAGAGCAAACCCGCGCAGGACCGAGCACTTCAGCCATGCCGTTGAACCATGAATTCTCGTAGGATCTCGGAGGTCCTCCGACGTGGGTCCAGGGGATGGAGGGATCGTGGGCGGCAGAGTTTGGAGCCGTGACCCGATCTTGGCATTGCGGAGACTCACCGCTCACCGTTCGCTCGAGACGGGTCAAGCATAGGTACAGTATCTATGAACAGCTGCGTTCGCTTCCACAAAAATATGGAGAAAAATAGGAAACTACTAAGGAGTGAAGGCTTGTGTTTCCGGAACTTTCGTAAGCTTCTCGTTGTTGGCGCTGTTGCCGTGTTGTGCCAACGGCGTCCTGGCAGCGGGTGGAAGCCTGGCACCCTGGCAGTGTGTTCTGTTTGTCTGCCGCCTGTAAAATGAGGCCGGCTACGGCTGTAATGGTGTGTCTCAGCTGGCTCTTCATTAAGCCCCATCGATCATTCTCCCTGCCTCCTCATTTAAAGGGGCCCCGCACCCTTAGGTAGGGGCACATCACAGCTGAAACGTCAGGTACCGGGTTACATGCTGAATGATAAAGGGTCAACGATACAAAAGCCATTCTGAGCCGATCTGAATGTCTCACTTTCTTTCTTAGGCGACATGTGGGGTCTCTGCCCAACAGAAAACACATATCTCCAAAAATCCATTATTTCAGAAGCATGAAAACACCTTTTCTGAGGAAATACTTTATAAAATAAACCTGAAACTTTACACAACCATCAGTGAATATTTTAATGTTATATATAAATGGACTTACGTGGATTTTTGTCAGCGAGGCAAATATGTCAGTGTCAACAAGATGCACACTAATCTCACTTTATATTCACAATTAACATTGATGTTGGCTGGCTAGTTATCTAGCTCGTTTGAATTAGTGGTATAATGTAATCCATACAGGCGACCATCATGAATACGAATGTTAACCAACATAATATAGCAAATATAATTAGGGGTGAAATATAGGACTTCAGAAAACATCAATTAGGTGTCAGATACCATCAGCAGACAGAGGATAATAGGCAAGTTACATCTATAATAAAATCCATGACCATCAAGTGGAGTTTCGCAATTTTCACCGGACAGTGACGAGATGTGTGACACGAGATATGGGGCTGGGGTTCAAGGGGGCCTTTGGTACGGGAGGATTGAACCAGCTCTACCCTAACCCTCTGCTACTCCGAAGCATTCGGGCAACAGGGTACGACTGGATTGTTAGTGAAGCCTGGTATCAGTGACTCGTGCAGTGTCCTTCTTCTCTTTCAAATTATCGACTATTGAATTATACTCCCCTGTTCGCACTCCACTGTCAGTTTCTCTGTCACGGCAGGCAGCTTGTCTCCACGCTGCCCCCCCCCCCACCAGGGCCATGTAGTGGGATGTAACCCAACACCCCTGAGAATTTCATGATGGCGTTGTTTTGGAGTTTGGCCGCCTTCCCCAGTACAGCCCCCTCTCTCCTCCCCCCAGGTCAGATCGGCAGCCTGCAGGCCACCCAGATGACACACGAAGCTGCCATCCGGGACCTGGAGTCGGAGAAGTCTCGCCTGAAGGACAAGGTCCTGCGCCTGGAAGAGGAGCGGGAAGCCCTGCAGAACAAGAGCCAAGCCCTGGAGGAGCGGCAGCGGCTGCAGATCCTGTCCTTGGAGAAGGTGTGGTGTGAGTGGGGTGAGGTGTGTGGGGTGAGGTGTAGTGTGTGTGTGGTGTGTGCTGGGTCTGTTGGGTGTGGTGTGTGTGGCATGTGTTGGGTTTGAGTAGTGGTGTGTGTTGGGTGTGTATGCAGTGTGTGTGAAGTGTGTGTGGGGTGAGGTGTGTGTGCAGTATGTTTGTGGTGTGTGCTGGGTGTGTGGCGTGGTGTGTATGCAGTGTGTGAGGTGTGTGTGCAGTGTGTGTGGCATGTGGTGGGTTTGAGTCATGGTGTGTGTGGCATGTGAAGTTTGTGTGCAGTGTGATATGTACGTATGTGAGGTGTCTGTAGTATGGTGTGTGTGAAGTTTGTGTGGTGTGCAGGGTGAGAGGTGTTTGTGGTGTGGTATGTGTGCAGTGTGTGGCTTGCAGTTTGTGAGGTGTGGAGTGTGTCAGGTGTGTGTCGCATTCCTATATACTTTGATTGCATAGGTGTTTAATCGTGTCCACGGGAACATGCTTCTCCCGTGAAATGCAGAGTTGATCTCCACTGTGCTACACGCTTCCCCTTCCAAATGCAGAGTGGATCTCCACTGTGCTACTCCCCTCTCCCTCAAAATGCAGAGTGGATCTCCACTGCGCTACACACTTTTCCCTCAAGATGCAGAGTGGATCTCCACTGTGCTACTCCCCTCTCCCTCAAAATGCAAAGTGGATCTCCACTGCGCTACACACTTTCCCTTCGAGATGCAGAGTGGATCCCCACTGTGCTACTCATCTCTCCCTCAAAAGGCAGAGTGGATCTCCACTGCGCTACACACTTTCCCTTCGAGATGCAGAGTGGATCTCCACTGTGCTACTCATCTCTCCCTCAAAATGCAGAGTGGATCTCCACTGCACTACACGCTACATGCTTCTCCCTCAAAATGCAGAGTGCCATTTACTATGCAGCCTCGCCTCCATGTTTAATTCAAGAGTCTGGGAATGAAGACAATCAAACCCATAAGAAAAGCCTTTTTTGCAGAAGTCATAAAACTTAGCATTACAACGGAACCCTGCTGTGCTAAATGGTCTAAAACTTTTAATTAGGCCCGTGATTTATTAATCGGAAGTTCATTAGAATGTATATATTTTATATAGCCCACATAAACACTCACATAAGCAATGCAATAAGGTCATTAATCCTCTTGCTCTGCCCTACATTACAGACATTAGGAGTGAGCAGTACTCTATCACCATAGATATTGCTGAAACTTAAGTATATCCTTAGCTAGCTATTAAAGTCGTTACTTCACTTTTACGGTAAAAGGGTTAACGTTAGACAAATAAAGGTCAGCTCTACATATGGGAAAGACAAAATGTAATTTCCTTTAAATGTCAGACATAATCAGGTTTCCTTGCTGCATTTGCATTCCCGTCAGAGATGAAGCCCTAAGCTGTCCGCGGCACCCTGTGCCCCAACCCCCCCAAAGGGCTCCGACGTCTCCATTTCAGCGCGGTAGGGGCTTCGTAAATGTGGGGAGAGGGAGCAGCCCGTCACCCAGTAAACTCTGCAGATGTGGCTATGGTGAAATATCGCAGATTCCCATGACAACATTTACATTTGCACTTCTTTAATTTATGTATGGCTCTGTACAGCAGTCTTAGGCAATCAAAGAAAGTGATGTTTAAATGATGGTGTAACAAATATGATATTATCTCTGTAAAATTGTGTCAGCTTAGCCATTTCAAAACCTCCCCGCAGGATTTTGCAATCCATGTATTTTTTGACTCAATGACTTGCGGCTCGTAATGCTATAGCTAATAGATACCTCATTTGAGTTATTTAACTAATGAACTTAATTGTTTAATTGAGCTGGTGGTAGAATTTAACAAATACATTCCCCTGAGGAGAGGTTTGGGAACTGAAGCAATGTTCTTTTTTTTCGGAGAACAGGAGAAATTCCTATTAGTTTTTATCAAATTATTATTAATTTGCATATGTTATAATGTTAAATTGTTTGTTTTTCTGGACAGACATACACTTACTGGCCAGATAAATAGCTTTAAGCATTTTCTTTGATTGCCAAAGATTTTTACACAGTTTTGTGTATTTATTTTATTTATTTGGATGCTATTGTCAAAAGTAGCATACAAATGAGGGCGATAATACATCAAACATTTAGCTGTCAAGGAGCTAAATTAGGTTCGATCGCTGCTAGGCTGAGCTTCTAAAGAGTGTTAAACGGAACGCTACAAAACGACGTTAGAAGTTAACATCAGGAGATGCTACCGAAATGGTGAAGCCCAGGCTTCTGCTAGAGAAGCGCAACGTACAAGATCGTCCCATTTTACCAAGAGACTCGAACCAAGCCAAAAAGGCAACGAAATGTGATGAACGGAACGCAAGTCAGCTGCACTGCTGCTTGGCAGCGGCATTTAACGTATGCGGGTCGTTCGCGAAGCTGCCGTTGAGTAAAGTGTTTAGGTCGACTTCGACACTGAAACACATGCGGGAAAACGGTGGCCGTTCTTATTTTGCGTCGATCTGTGTTAGATCACAGTCCATCCATCCATCTTCCAAACCGCTTATCCTACTGGGTCCGGAGCCTATCCTGGAAGCAACGGGCACGAGGCAGGGAACAACCCTGGACAGGGGGCCAGCCTATCACAGGG
>JAABNY020000038.1:4931979-4943819 GCA_015164015.2 Brevimyrus niger
CGTGCCCGTTGCTTCCGGGATAGGCTCCGGACCCCCCGTGACCCAGTAGGATAAGCGGTTTGGAAAATGGATGGATGAATCTATCTACATGCATAAACATCTTATTACAAGAAAGACTAGATATAACATTTAGTATACTTATTGTCGTGGTTAATAAAAGTTTTCAGAGTTGAAATTACAAACATCTTACTACATGGGGATTATTAACTATGTATGCAGCAAGAATAATAACTGTTACCATATTCGAATAAAGTACATTTAAGTATTTATTACATAGAAAGATCACATCTTTTCGCATAGCAGAACGATAGTGAAAATAAATTATATATATATATAATATATAATTTGTCACTTTCTATCACTATTCTATATATGATTCTATATAGAACCATGTAGACACTAGCCTCTTATTGTTACAAATATGTCTATGCTCTTGACAGGACCGTTTATATTAGTCGTAGGTTATAATCACATAAAGGCATGCAAATATTGTGTTGCGAAGTCAAAACATACCGATTTATTCATTTGAATGACGGCCGTGATTTCTTCGTTACATTAATTCTATTGGTGGTTTAATGGATTTAGAAATTTAGACGTAGATATGCTGGTAAATTGCTACACTGGTCATTTATATTTTGCAAATCAGCAAAAAACATACATTTCGTGTACAACGATACGAAACTATCCACGGCGCTGCTCTCCAGCTGTAAATGATGGTGCACTGAGCCCCAAATGTGGCGCCTTCAGTGCTGCCACGGCAGAAGATGTGCTCAAGTGCACGGTGGAGCCCGCCGTCTGAGCCGGTGCTTGTCGGAAGATAATCCCCCAGTCACTGTACCCCTGATCCCCCCTCCCTTGAGCTGCAGCAGTGACAGCGGGGGGGTCACCCCGGGGCCGGGTGGGAGGGACAGAGCCCTGATTGAGCCTCGCTTTCTCCTCCTTGAAGCTGGGGACTCGCATTTCGTGAGATCACGTCCTCCCGTGTGCGCTGCGGTAATCACTGCGAGTCTACGCCGGCCTTCGGATCATCATCAGTCGGATCGAAGCCAATTTCCGATTTAAGGACTCGGCGATAGAAGACAGAAAGAGCTCGAAGTTTCTGTTCGTAACGTGGATCGGCCGCTCGCCTCGCTCGAACATGGGCTGCACTTAGCTCCTTTGTGGGTCTGAAGGCTTCTTCATCTCGGTTGCTGGGATTGCCTGTCCGGACTACCGCATATTCGAGAGCAGGACAGAAGCCACGATGTGGGCGAAGAGCGATTACGAGGATGGCTTCGATGCGTATAAATCGGGTACGACACCTTCGTTTTGTTACTGGGAGTGAAGCGTCGCTACTGATTTTCTGCTTTTAAACCGCAACGTTCCCCACAGACTACAGGGGCCAGCTCGAAGGAATCAGGATTTATTAATTTGCTCAACTGTCATGAACATATATTATTTTAA
Source organism: Brevimyrus niger (assembly GCA_015164015.2). Lineage (NCBI taxonomy): Eukaryota > Metazoa > Chordata > Actinopteri > Osteoglossiformes > Mormyridae > Brevimyrus > Brevimyrus niger. The sequence continues at coordinate 4,933,423 of JAABNY020000038.1, forward strand.
CCCGCCGTTATTTGGTAAGATAATGGTATATATGTGCCGCTTTAATTGAACTGGGCATTCGTGATTTAACTAACTCGCGAGTGTGTGATTTGGGTATCTTGCATGGTCGTCGTGTTCATGTTGGTAGACATTTTGGATGCCGTTAGCCAGTTAGCAATGCAGCCTCACAAATAGTTCATGCCACCGCGCTTATATATATATGTGTATTTCGTTTGCTTTTTTGTCGTTCTGGGGAACGCCTGCGGAGAACGCGCAGGTTTTCCCCAGGCTCGGGGGGGTTATAACACCGGTGGCTCGGTGCCGGGGGAGGGTCGTCGGCCGTGCGCGTTTCGTCATTAGCCATCGCGTGCCGCTTTTTAGTCGCGAGCCTGGCCGAATCGTGGATGCGACCGTTACGTTTCAACCTGCACGTGCAGCCCGCCTCGAGAACCTGTGGGCCCGCGTCCTTTGTCTGCGGACTTGGTGACAGTTGTTCGGGAACTATATAACAGCAGGGAGACACCGACTGCCCTCATGAATCGCATACTGGTTTCTCAGGCGTGGGGTAGGAAACGACACCAATTGGCTAAGGAGGTCATTGTCGATATTTGACCCATCTCTTCATCATTAAACCCGCGGTATTTTCTTAGATGTCACCAAAATGCTGATTGAGCAGAAGGTGTATTTCTTGCCGAAACGGCGGAGGCTAGCTAGGCCCGAATTTCACAAGTGCGCATTTATAAGTTTTGCAATACTACAGCGACGTTAATCCTCCCAGTCCGCACTAGCCGGTTCCCCCGGGTACCGCTATTCGTGACAGTGACACTGCGGTGAGTAGGAGTCGGTGAAATCCGGTTCCTACCATCTGACTTCGTCATCATTACGGTACAGTGAGTAGCCCGCTTTTGAGTGCGGAGGACAGAAACACTTAAGAATGCGTTAATTACCTGTCACCTATACAATCAACATTAGTGTTGTTGTTTTTTTTTGTTTTTTTTTAACTCTATAGCTTTACCGCGTTAATAATTCATCGGAAGTTGCACAACAGCTGTTGCATCGAGAGCTTACTTCGTTTCCAAAGAAATACCGCGCAATGATGGAAATTGTGCCACAATAAAGCATTTGACAACTTTTTCTGGTTAACCAGCACGTAATTTCCTACAGGTATGAACATAGGAAGTCGACCACGGTGGCAGTCCTTGTTGGGGGATATTACACTGCATTGAGCCAGTTTGCACTGTCACTCGTAATAATCTATGGAAGACTGCAGTTTTGCTTTGGCAAGTGGAAAAGGAAATGGGGCCGGGGAGTTCTGGCTGCAAGAATATTATGATTGATAAATAAGGGACACTGTCTTGAGTCTTCACTGTATTATGCTGCTCCCAGCAGAAACTACATCTGGCGGAAAGTACTAATCTTTTCTTACCTACAGACTTTTCTCTAGATGTTGTTGCACATGCTTTGCCTGCATGTTATGGTGATGCTTTGTCCTTAGTACTCGCTTCTCAAGGTGCCGTTTAGCTTTAGAGATTTTTAAAGTGACTGGATGAGTATGCTGAAGGTTATTTTTCCGTTCTTCTAGGTGGTTTCTTTTGCGTCACTATTTGTTTTTGTGGTTGCTTCTGAGGTGTATGAAAGTTCTGGTTTTTTTTTGTGTTCTGTTATGTCCGTTACTGAAACGTTACCCTAAACATAAATATCTGTAAAGGGTAGCTTACAAGACTTAATCCTTAATAAATAATTCTTATACTTTTAATTAGAAGAGTAGATTGTGGTAGGCGGACCGGTTCAGTTAAGAAGGTGATGTAAATAACCTCAGCTTAACCTGATGTTGCTTGGGGGGGGGGGTATCCAGGAAAGATTATGTCTGAAGCTGTTATACAATTTGCCTTGGAAGTCTATATAAAAGTCTGTTATTTTGCCAGTGTGTCTCAGTGCTGAGTATGAATACCAGGGAAAGTATTGCTAACCAAGGACCCTGAAAACAAAATTTGATATTTGACAAATTTGACTCTGCAAATTTTATTGCAATTAATTTAGTTTATTTGTAAAAATAAATAAAGTAGAGGAGTTACAATGACATTCCTTTCTATACATTGAATCCTGGCTTATTTTCTACCTACAGCTGAATATCCAGTAGTAATATATTAGACTAATATAATAGAGAAATAGGACACTGACTATTTTGACTGTTCCCCATATTGTAACATGGTTATATGTTTCCCAAAAGAGAAGCCAGAGAAAACAATTCTGCTCCCATTTGGGGACTGAGTAATGTATGTATGTGTGTGTGTGAGAGAGAGAAAGTTGGCAGAGAGGGTCCTTGAAAAAAAGAAATGTCTAAGGTCCAACCTCCAAACTGTAGTGTAAATGCTATTTTATCTAAGCAGTATTTTCTGTGATGTCTATGAAGATTTATCGTTACGCATTGTGATTGAGCCTGAGAGCAACAGATACTAGTTGGATAATTTTCAATTTACTTTCGCTTGTAAACATTCTCTAAATTAGGAGATTAGGATGATATAGATGACAATTTATTAGCTAGTTCTGACTTTAAGGTTTTTAAAGTACAAATCTGGACAGTGTTTTCATGACTCCCCTCAGCACCACCACTGTGACCCTGTAATTTGATACAGAAAAATATAGTCCCTCCCTAGGTGAGCTAATAGCATTAATAGCTTGATGTTGTCCTCAGAATGGTATTGGAACGCGTGGTCTTGGTTGATGTTGTAATGCTTGGGTTAGATTCAGGTCATGACTTCCCATCTCTCTGAGCTACAGAAAACACCCTTGCATAGTAGCAGAGTAGTTGTCATGTTTCACTAGTTTTAAAAGTGTATTAAATAGCACACTAGTACAAATGAAAAATAGATCTACAGCACTACAAATGTGTGAAAAACAGTGGAAATAGGTCAGGTCTGGTCAAATGGTTTTTATTGTCGTACCATCCATATACAGGTATTTAGCGGCATGAAATAGCATTCCCCCAGGAGCAGAGCATAACATACAGCAGTAACCGGGAGAGTTTTGCTAATGCTTGAAGTGCAAAACACTGGATAAAATATATAACCTTTGCTTAGTTGATTTAGAAATGTTTTGATTAAAAATGCGTTCACAGATGAAAATGTTGTAGCAAGCTATGGATATGCTCTATATATGTATAATCAAACGCATTATGTATATTTCTGTTCTACTTCTGAATATTTAGATAAGCATATACAAGTTTATATTATTCATAGTTACGAGGATGCTTAATTTTGATACAGCTGGACACATTGCTAAAGGATCGGTTTCTGGAATTTTCCGGGTAGTCCTTAATATTGCTGAAGTACTAGTTTATGTGTTGGGATTCTTGCCGACCCTTTTCTTTTTCCTGGACTTGCCCCCCAGGCTCCGGTACTGCCTCCCCATCGTGGGCCCTGGGCTGCGACTCCTCTTGGCAGGCTGGCACCTCCTCTGCTAGCGGCAGCGGCAACCGGGGCCGGCGCCACAGCACAGCCTCCGACAGCGCCGACACAGGTATTGGCACGTCCTGCTCCGACAGCGTGGAAGGTGAGCTGCAACACCACCCTCGTCTAGAGCACATACATACACCTAGTCAGTTAAGTGTGTCACCCACGCTTCTGACAGACTGTGTCAAAACATTCATGTTCCTCAGGCCTGTGCTTGTTCGTGTCTGCTGTCAGTTAAAGTAGTTTCTGGCATTCTGCTGGCATTCTGCGGCAAATTTCGAATAGTTACTAAGTAGTCTTGAGGACCAGTCTCAGACCGTCTTAAAGTTTTATCTCCCCAGATTTCAGTGCACTTTGAAAATGGATATATTGCCCATGTCTTAGACTGACCATTTTCTGCTCAAACTCAGAAAGGCATTAGATGTGGGAATTTCAGAATGAAATTTGACTGATATTTACAGTCAAAGTATAAGGGATAGAAGTCTCCAGTCTTCAGTCAGTTGTCAGGATTGAATTTGATGTTTTTGCAAAGGTATATAGAATGTAACCCCTCTGTTGTTCTAAGCTAACTTTATGTATGTTTTTTCTTCGTTAAATAAAAAATGTGTCAGTTTATTCATTGTTACCATTTTGGGCTTTTATGCACTATAGTATAAGTATGTAATTCTCTGACGATTTATTTAAGATGAAGCACAACACATCTTTGGTTAAGGTATCATGTTCTTGCTGGATGCAGTTGGCAGCTACATTCTCAGTAATTGGACAAATGGTCGCCTAACAACTGAGCATATATTTGCCCCGGAGAGCACATAAACGTGGCTGGAAACGATTACCATGCAGCCTCCCTGCCCCCATCTCTTGTTTGGGTGTTTCATCGTGGTGTCTGAGGCAATGTGGAGCCATGACACCCCCTCCTAAAGACTGCCACATGCTCTTTGAGGGTATTACAGCTGACACTCATTGCTGAGGGTGAAGTGGGGGATGGGATGGAACCTCTGGGCATACTGCCCATTATAAATGCCTCACCATTCATGCTGTTGGGTTGTTTTCTGTCATTTGAATAATCCTTATTGAATAACTGTTGTGTTTCTGTGCAATACACACTGTATCAGTCAGTAGTTCGGAATCTTTAGGAAGAATCTGACTGTTAAACACACTACTGCTGAAAAGCACACTATTTTCTGCATGAACATTGGATGTTCTTTCAAACTATGGGCCCAGCCTGCTTAGTTGAAGATGTGGAACTCCAGACTGATTGAGCTAAGCATAGCCTGACCTTTCTCCTTCTCCAGGAGCCTGTGACTTTAATGCTGGAACAGCCCTCTTAATATACAACTGTCTGTTCAAAGTTGAACCCCCCCCCCAGGACACAATCAAGGCTAACATCCTAGGGAGGGTACCCATTCTTGTAGAGGGTTTTGGAGAACTTCTGCAGGCCTCTGAACTTAACTACACCAATTTGTTGTATTCATCCACAGTCTAACTCAAATTGATCAAGCTTTTGGTCAAAGGGGATCAAGCCTGTGCTGGGGGGAACTCGGCATCAGATGTTTTCGTTCAGTTTGCCAAGTCTGCTTGTTTACCCAACAAGAAATGGTTGTCCAGGTGACAGCCAATAGGCTTGAGATTTATTTTGTCCCATTGGGCTTTCTAATAAGATCTGTGAGACAGAGCAGGGCTTCCATTGAGCTGTTTTGGGACGTTTACAATCCCACCTTTGTTTCCATCTGGACCTTATACATCAAATGTGATGGGAGCAGTTGGGGGTTCTAACTAGGGCCTCCAGCGATGACCCAGTCAGATCCAGCCAGAGTGCGAGCTGGAAGCCCTGTCCTCTGTCCCAGATTTCAGCATTTAGCTCCCTGCTTGTATGGCTGGATTTTGACTATGTCTTGGTTAGGCTGATCCCAGTGCTATGGGGGCCTGAGAGACTATGGGTTGAGAAGAACCATCACATGGTTTTAGGATTTTTATGATTGTCAGTATGTTTTGTGCTTCAGCGCCTGCACCTTCAGGCACAGTTACCTTTTGCCACTGTTTCTCTGGTTATTCTTTTATTGTGTTGCTTTAAGTCTTCTGTAGAATGGCTTGAGGTTTTACTCTCTTTATTTTCTGGATGATTAGTGTGAAATTCTGCTGTCTTTTAAAACAAACACCGTTTTCTATGCATTTGAAAGCCATTCCCATTGGAGGTGGCCTTGGTTGTTGTTTGAGGAAAGGAAGACGGAAAAATGTACCCTGCTGTGCCAGAGAAACTCATGCACATGTGGGGTTTGAACTGGTGTTTCTGACCTTCTTTCACCTTTTATCCCCACTGAGCACAGACGCATAAAGGTCACACTTTTTATGTGCAGACATGGTACACACACATGGGCTTCAGTAACAGAGGAATGACTTGATCACTTGTCTTTCTTTTTGTTCCTCTCTTTCTTAGGTCAGCTAATCGAATAGAATGTGAAACTCAATCAATTATACCCTGTAATATTTATTTGTAGCAGAAAATTTTATTGTTTTGAATGCTTACTATTTGTAACACCTTTTATACCCGTTTAGTCAGATTTACTAAAGTAACTCGTGAACAGCCGTAACAGAATGGCTTGTTATGGATCTAGTTAGTGGTTACTGGCAACATTCATCACAGTGTACTTCACAAGGTCTGTACTGGTGGCACCCTGTAATGTTCCCTAGATATGATCAGCACCATTTTCTGAATGGGGTGGGGACATTTATGCATCCCCCATGCTTTCACTCTGCCCATAAACCCTCTGTAGTTTCACTGGCCATAAATCCATACCATAGAAGGGACTCTATTCCTGGAGCAACCACATAATTGGTACATTGGGTCTAGCCTGCTTCCATTTTCCTTACAGCACATTGCGCCAGTGTGGTTTTAGGAAATTGAGTCTGCCCCGTGATCTTCCTGTGTCCCCATTAAGTCTTGTTCTTTTTCTCAAAATGATTATTTTCTCCTTCATTTTGCATCACCTGCTTATCTAAAATGAATGTCTGTGATTTCTGTTGTTCATAGTAGCTTCAAGCTTCAAACAGAGCTTTATGCTGCTTGCATGCTATTTCCAGTATAACCAGTCACCAGGACATAGCCTTAAACAGGATATTTAGTGGAAATGTCTTTTTTTTTTTTAACAATCTTGGATTCAAGGGATGTTTAGGTATTCACCTCTGTCATGACCTGCTGTTGATGGTTTGTGTTTTGATAAATGGACCATAAGCATTTTTTCTGGGTAAATGGTCAAATTACTAATGCTGAAAATCAGATTTGTCTTGGCCCTAAGGTGCATGGTAGCAAAGTGGTGATGGTGAATGTTGTCTTTCCGTCCTCTAATAGAATCCCTGGTATTGAGTAACACCTTTCGGGGCTCTGGAGGGGGGTGGTATGTTCCTGTTGGAAATGAAAGCCTTTTCACCTTGAGAAAAAGGATGTTTAATTTATAGTGGGGTTTATCCTAGGGAGGGAGGAAGCTTGGAGAAAAATGTGGGTCTCATAAAAATCCCTGTCAGCCTATCTGGCTTCTAATCCCTGACCCCAAAAAGGTAGAAATGCCTTCCGTCCAGAAGCAGGTCACCGTGTCTCTAATTATACACCATAACAGCAGCACCCTGCTCTTTCTAATTACCTTCAGGAGCCTCTGGTTTCATGGTTATGTTTGTTCACTAAGCTCATTACGTTTGTCATCTTACATTGGATAGTTGTTAAAATGCTCATGGGCATGGGCATTTTAGCTCTGGGTCATGAACCTCTAGGGTGGATCATGGTTGTAGGATTTATTGAGTGTCCAGAACTCTAATTGCTTTTGTATCTAATTTGTGTTCAGTTTATTTGCTGTCAAGCACTCACATCCATTGTCATTGCATACCAAACAATAGCAATACATGGAACACTCCATAGTATTGGTGTTTCCCCTAGGTTTACAGCTTTTGGAGGGGGGGGGGCAGACGGACACAGACAGGAATAATGGTGTTAATGTGTTTCTTTTAATGACTGCAGTCAAAAAAACACAGGTATTTTTGTCTGCATTTTAGGTGGTTGATGTGACATTTTCATCAGGGCTGAATTGCACCATGTGTGATCGAGAGCAGAGGAGAATTGTAAACACACGACCGTGTAGAGACAAAAATGACAAGCTGTTATGTAAATAAGCTGATAGTAAATAAATAACATAAGACTATTTAGTTTGTTTAATAAAAGGACAATGTATAGACCTGTTCTATAGGAAAGGTAACCTTAAATGACTTCTGTTGTGGTCTGGCGCTATATAGAAAATAAAATTAACTTGACCTTCAAGGGGGGCGGGAGTTGCCGTTGTGGGGGTGGAGCGTCTCCTAATATAATGATAGGGGAAATACTGTATTATGTAACAGGCCATACACAGCTGTTGAATAACTAGATTAACAGATATCATCTGGTTACAGATGCTGAGGTGGGTTTATTCCTATAGTTGTTTTCCTTTCCCTTTAGTCTTATGGCAGTCAAACCCTTGTTCATCCCTCCTCCCGCTACAGTGTTTATGTCATTGGAAACACTTTTTTTGGGTGAGCACTTATGTAACATGGGCAGGGCCGTGTAATTGCGAGAAGTGTAGGGTTGTAGAGCCTAGAATTGGAGGTGTTGAAAGGCAGCCAGATATTAGTGTCTTGTAGGCCAGAAATAAGCACAGAGGTAGCCTAAGACATGCTGGAAGAGATGCCAGGGATTCTTAGCCCATCTAATAATATTAGTTGGTGTGTAGCTCACCTTACTTTACGATGACGAAACGCTTGGACCAACATCTTGGTTGCATGCTAACAGGCAGTAGCACTGTGGGTTATATTTGAGCTTTGAAACAATCAGAATGGGGATTTGGGGCCAAGGGATGCTAATGAATGCTTGGATATTCATACAAGCTTTGGATTAGCTGTGGATAGTTTGAGGGAATATGTGGTTCAGGGAGCGGGTTGGTCTTCCGTTTGTTCAAATTAAATGTTAACTCACTGGTTATTTCAGCCCCCCACCAAGATGTTAGTAGCAGAGGGGATGGATTCTTGGGAAAATGAGAGAAATTTACATTGCAGTCATCATTGGATGCTAAAACGGCCAAATTTGGATCATCAAGCGTTCAGCTGCGTCAGGGATAATTGTGTTAGGATTTGATGGGAGGCCCTCCCCCCACACCTTATGGCCTAGTGTGAGGTCTGAGATCATCTCCATCTCAGGGACCAGTCCACACACCACCTGCTCCTCACCCATTAATTTGATGGTGGGAATGGGGGGGTGTCCTCAATCATTGCCAGTGTTCCTGACATGCTAAATGATTGACACCCTTTTAAGTGGGATGCTATAGGCTCAGATTACAGAGGGAACCTTTCGCTCCTCTAAAATATGTCGTTGATCGTGCTGGGTGTAGATCATGTTGCTCTTTTAGCCTATGATGGGTGGATGGATGGATGTAGTTTTTTTTAATACGTTTAAATTGTGAGGGTGCTATTTTTCATAAAGTGCTGGATAGTACTTTCATATAGCCTCTTTGTCAAAGGCATGTCTGGTTGTTTTAAAACATCGATTACTGTTTTTGATTAATGAATTATATATATAAAATCACGTCAAGAAGGGTGGTTGCCCAAACTGCTCATGCATCGAGTTCTGTCTGGTCTGTCTGATAGTCTGCATTAAAGTGCTGGTGGTCTTGTTGTAGTGCTGCCTATATTAGGCACTTCTGGCACAATAGGGATATTTCTACTAGGGCTGCCGCAATTGGTTGACACAGTTGATGACGCTGACACTGAAAATGCTTCAGCATCGATATTTTAAATCGACACATTTTAATTTAATAATTTTTCTGAAATTACCTTTATGATTTCTAAAATGCTTCCAGTCATTATAAGAAATGTTTTTCTTTAATGTCACTGCGTATGTATGGGAGTACTTTTGATTATCACTAAACAAAAATGTGGTTTGTACACTATGCAAAGTTTGATGGATTATCGAATTGTGGCTGAAAATAAAGTTTGTATAGTGCCGAACAACCAGAGTCCATTATCTAATGTATTGCTGTTAAAATGAACTTAAATGAAATGGTCAATGTCATTTTACGGAGGATTGACCAATTGGTAAAATAGTCGATGAAATTCAGTAGAAAAACAGTTGTGGCAGCCCTAGTCTCCTGAAATCGACACCTCTTTATATGGTTAGGGTTAAATCAGAAAACTAGTAAATAGTGGTGATGCACTGATAAGGACATTTCTGACCAATACTAATAGCAGATTATTTTAAGAACTTCCACCGATACCTATTGTTTGGGTGCTTAACGGGAAACTTCACCCAATTTAAAGGATGTATTTTTTTTGGTAAGAAAACACCAACTCTGGCATACAGCAATAATCCCAGAGCGCAATATTTTATAACGGTATGTATATCTTATATTTTTATAATCAGCAAGTATGAGTAATATAAATAAAGCAATGGATGGTTTAGGAGTTGCTGTTTTGGCCTGTCTTGCACACTTGCTACTGCTTGTGATGCACAAAGGGCTGCTACCACAACACAATGTAAGTGATGCTATTGATAGAGGGAGAAAAATTGTGGGGCATCTTAAGCATCTGCCACTTATGTGTACTTGCTTGGAAGATACTAAGATTAAACTATAAATGCCTCAAAAATGCTTAAAATAAGATGGACAAATGGGGTAGAACAGTATTTTGTGTATGATTCTAGTAGCCTAATTAGCAATGCTTTATTTTGGCATACAAAACATCTCTTTTATCGGATCTGTACTCATATCGGCTGATATTCTCTTCAGGTATTGGGATTGTATCAGCACTGTAAAAGAGGTCTGTGCACTTCTATATAATGTATTTATTTTATGCTGTAAGGCTTAACACTAGTAATATGCAGACAGGGGGCGGCATGGTGGTGCAGTGGTTAGCACTGTTGCCTCACACCTCTGGGACCTGGGTTCGAGTCTCCGCCTG
>JAABNY020000038.1:4948861-4959403 GCA_015164015.2 Brevimyrus niger
TTAGTGAAGTGCAGTTGTGTTCTGTCCTTTTGCCGATTGTGCATTGAGGGAATGTTCATCACCTCTCAACACCATACTTGTATTAAACTGCTAGTTAGTTCAGGCTAGTTATTTATGGCTTAGCACAAATAAATCTATCTAGAATAGACTGGGAGATGGTGTGAGATGCAGGTGGATAAATAAGGGTTAATTTTTGAGCCTTGACTATTTTAAGGTTGATTTGAAATGGCCAAAGATATAGCAGCTGCAGGTTTAGTGCAGTCCCCACAATGTCTGTGCTGCTCGTGCGGCACAGGATCTAACTTTTTACAATATGTGTAGGTTTCAATTGTGTGAGGCACCTCAGTTCTGGGGTTCCTGGCCATTCTGGGATGAGGGGAAGTGTGTGTGTGTGTGTGTGTGTGTGTGCGCGCATATCATCTGCTGGAGTGTGATGCATGCAGATATTTCTAAATTTACAATGGTGTTATGTTACAATATCTTCCACTTAGTAATTATTAGCATTCATATTCGACTTCAAATCCTGTCAGTGAATAAGTAAATATTTACTGTAAATAGCATAATATGTACACGGTGTACAAGACTAGGTAGACTGCTGCTTTGGGTACTGCCATTGTCCAGCATCAGTGGAGTATATTGTACGGCATATCACTACTTCGGGAAGGGATCAGAATTCAAAGTAAACTTCTGAATGTATGTGCATCACCATCACATCAATATACTTACCATTGTAAAGCAAGGAGTATCTTATGTGAAAATGTGCTAAAAGCAGACTGCCGACTGGATTGCTAGTGTTTTGTTCCAGAAAATTGTGGAATTAATTTATGGACAGGGTTGTTGCACCTGGGAAAAGGGTGGGGGTGGGGTTAGATGTTGAGTTAATGTGACCTATATTCTAGTACCACTACCTGTGAACAGAGCATCAACTACAGCTAAAGCTAACCTTGCTTTTGAGAAGCCCCCCCCCCCATACAGTAAGAGATGATGATGGTTCTGTCAAATAATGGGAAACAATTATTTGCCTCCTGGGATAAATAGACAAGTTTAGCAGTGCAGACTTTAAGATCTGCATGGGCTTGTCTGCCTTAGCTCATGGTGTAAATCAAAACCAGATGAGCTACCTTTTCTGGGCATTTAGTCCCTGTGTCTGGAATGCCTCCTTCTAGCAAGATTTCCATAAAACTAAGATGTTCGAAAATGTTTTTCCATCCATATATAGTTTGGAGCTGAAAGACTGTATTCTTCACCCTACTTCTATTCTGTCATGAATTTTAAACTCGTTAGTTAAAAAGCTTTGTGTTGTGTGCCCTGTTGCATAAAATGATGTCATATGAGAGACATCTCTGGAAACCATACCATTTCTGTGCTGTATTCACTCTGCTTACTTCATTTTTTTTAAAATAGGTAATATATTTCCATGGCACATGAAGCTGAATACCTAATGACTGAGAAATATTGGGGGCCACAAATAGGCAATGGAGGAGAAATGGTAAACTTGAATTACTAGCATCTCATTGGTCACCGAGGTTACCCTGGGCTCTGGTGAAGCTGTAACCACCCCCCCCTCCCCCCCACTGTGTTGAGCAGCATCCAAGGGGGGCTGTGCCCAGTGCAGGATGTGGAATGTGCTTTCTTTTTGTTGGCCCACCCCTGTCAGCTGTCCTGCAGTTGCCTTGAAGAACAAGTATCAACAAAGAAGCACTTTGTGGTGACTGGTTTAGCTTCTCCCCAGTGGACTCTAGAAGTGCTTGCAGTGGTCTAGTGACAAAAAACAATCAGATTTTATATACTGACGAACAGCTGTTGAATCTGCTAATAAAATGGCATGTTACTTTCAGACTGCCTCCAATCATCTCTCAGCACAGACGCCGTGCTTTCCCTCATGTAACCGCTGACGTACAGTTTGGCTTGGGTGTGAGTGTTTGGCCAGTGTCAATGTGACACGAGCAATAGATTTGACAGGGGCCATTTGGGCATTGTGACGATGCATTTTATGCTGTTGATAGCTGCATATTTCTCAGTAAAATGGGTTTTATGGTTTGTCATTAGGATTGCTTGTCTGGAGAAGCAACAAGGTTGTAGTTCCTAGTGTGCACAGAAAACCAATTTTGCATGTTTTATGTAGCGTTTCCACACTAATTGGCTTCCTTTTAGATGGGTCAGTTTATATAAAACCAGAGAAGGTAGCTCCCACACAAAATTCTTGCTTTTTAGCATGAGACTAACAAGGCCTCAGTCCAGTAGCATGTTGCCCTCTTGTGGTGAGAGTTGGGAAATGACTCTTGTTACTGTCAACAGTTACAGTCTGTCAGATTAGATGTATCCTTGGTGAGGACAAAACCTGATCGCAAAAAATGTTTTTTTTTTTATTTTTTTATTCAAAGTGTTATAATCTCTTGAGGTAAGCACTCTCCTTAGTATTTTCAGCTAGTTTCTGTATTTGTGGATTATTTAATATTTTTGGATTCACAGTCCAGTAGGGATGTGCATCTTTCACTCAAACAAAGCTACATCTGTGATTTCTCATGTCTTATACTTGCTTACAGTGGTGGTGCCACACATTTCTTCATGTGGAATACATAGTGAGTTACATGGCTGCCGCTGAGTATCAGTACTGCTGAGGGAGCTCCAAGTGTAATGCTGCAATTTCTCGCTTGACCTGTATTTGTACCACTCTGCAGTATCTGCCCAATGAAATGAAGTAATGTCAAGTGGCAGGGTAGCTGGGGGATTAACACTGCTGCTTGGACTGCCGTGTGCAATGTGCTTGAGTACCTTGTAACAGACACACCAGCTTTTCCACATTCAAGCCCTGTTCTTCTTGGGTGTTCCTTTCTTTGGGGAGTTGCATGTAGTGGTGCCTCACATTTTGGTTGACTTCAGTTTTTAGCTTACTTTGAGAAAGCGGATGGGGTGGGTTAAATACTAAAATGGTTTCTAAATCCTAAGAAATTTGATAGCAGAAGAGATGAGCTGAATCACTGGGATCTGGTATTTACAGGCACAGTCTACATGGGGACTGCTGTGCTGCTGGTTGCCAAGTACCAGACTGAGCCCTAAACAGCAAGTTTCTAGAAGCCTCTTTTAACTCCAGCTGGGGCTTTCTGTAGTGAAAGAGAGCTAAATAGCTTGATGCTTGGCAGTCTGGCTGGGTTAGTTGAATTTAGTTTTTGGATAAATTGTTGCTTATTTATATCGTCTGTTGACTTTCTTTGTCCTCCTTCTCTGGTTCAGATCACTCCAGCTCCAGTGGGACTTTGTCCTTCCAGCCTCTGCGGCCCCAAGCTAGCATCCCCACAGCTCATGTCATGCCATCCCCCTCCAGCTCCAAGCTCAACAGCCTTTCCGCTGGGGGGCGCTGGAGCTCCTCGCAACCTACAACACCCCTCAATGGCCCGCTGGACATGAAGGACCCGCGTCCTGTGCGCCGCTGGTCATCGTTGACCCGCCTGGCAGGACCAGACAAGGGCAACATGCACAGTAGAGCCAGCAGCAGGGCAGATGTGCACGGCTCATTAGACCGAGGCCTCCAGTATGGCTCTCGGCTGGGCAGCCTCCAGCATGGCCTAGAACACTTGCGCCTGGACGTCTCTTCGGGCCTCAGTGCGCTGCCACTGAGCTCAGAGTCCCGCTACAGATATGACTTAAGTGGTACGACAGATTCCTCCGCCTCCCTGGCCATCAAGCCCAGTACACTGGACCTGACCTTCAGTGCCTTGCCAGAGAGCAGGCCACCCATGGCGGGGCTCCAGGCCCCCGGGCAGAGAGGTACATCCCTCGGCCACCAAGCAGTGGGAGGGTCGCCCATACAGTCCTCCGTACGCACCCAGATGTGGCTAAGTGAACAGATGCACACCAATCCCGTGGACTACCGACCTGTTTCGGACCCCTGCGGGGGTGGCCCCTGGCTTCAGGAACAGCAGAGGGACCGGCTTAGGCAAGATGCAGAGCTTACTCAGGTAGGTGAAATTCTTCTTAAAAGTCATTACTTAGTACATAAGTAGAGTGGGGCCCTCGTATCCAAGGTTTCCACAGCAGTGTTTCCCCAAAATTCACAGCTTTGTAGGCGGGGGGGCAGACGGACACCAACCGGAATCATGATGTTCATGTGTTTCTTTGATTTCTGTGTGTTTCTTTTAATGACGGCACTCAATATAACAACTGAACTAAACATCAGGACATTTCTTTTTATGACAATTATCCACAAAGTGTGCAGCTTTTGTCACTGCAGTGTATCTTTCTGGGCTTCTGGAAGAATATTTCCAGAGCATCTTGATATGGGAAGTGAGAAACATTTGGCCCATTTATTGTGATCCGCATGCAGGCTGCAAGATGGTCTCCTTGCAGCATATTGCGGATGTTTGTCTTGACCTGCAGCATTAACTGTTAGGCTTTAAAAGTGTTAGCTGATAGCTTAAAATAGTGATAATTTACAACAGAAAATCCCATTGTGAAACGTATTTATTGTTTGTTTATTATTTTTAAAAATGCAGATTTTTCTCTGCTTTGCAGACATGTTTTCTGACACGTGCTCACTTGTGTGCGCATGCACGTGTCTGTGCACATGCATTGGGGCAGAATTCCACCATGCTTGATACAGAGAGCACATGAGAATTGTAATTGTAACTTTAAATGACTTCTGCTGTGATCTGGCGCTATATGGACAATGAAATTAACTTGACTTTCAAGGGGAAGCGGGAGGTGCCATTGAGGGGGCGGGGCGCCCCCTAATGATAGGGGAAACACTGCCCAGTTTACAATGGCCTGAAAAAGGGAAATTCCAGAAATAGATGGTTCATAAGTTTCAAACCACTCGCCAAAGGAGCACAGGCTGTAACATGGTGAAATCCTCCAGCCCAGTTGTGCCCAGTACATCTCCCTTCTTTCCTGCATCCACACTTACCCAGAACTTTCATTCAGTCTGTCTCTAGCGTTCTCAGCGATTGCATTTGTTGCCACGCTATTTTTGTCTGGGTATGTATAAAAGGCATGATTTTCATTGTTTTGTCAACCCTTGATAGAATAAAGGGATTGAAAATATAACACAATAAAACACGTCATTGGAATATTTTTTTATGCTCCACCAAGTAATAGAGCACAA
Organism: Brevimyrus niger; assembly: GCA_015164015.2. Classification (NCBI taxonomy): domain Eukaryota; kingdom Metazoa; phylum Chordata; class Actinopteri; order Osteoglossiformes; family Mormyridae; genus Brevimyrus; species Brevimyrus niger. Next base: position 4,953,963 of record JAABNY020000038.1, read on the forward strand.
AAGCCGGTAAAGCGCATCCTGCAAGACTACAGGATACAAAACCGTACAATAATGTACAATGTACTTTATTATTGTATTTAGTTTTGGTAATTTCTTACTGTGGGTAATTTATTAAAGTTCACTGTATGTACATACATAAAAAGCACGCCATATGATTCAGTATTATCCATGGCTACAGACAACCGCAATAGGTCTTGCAACATTTCACTCATGGATATGGGTGGTCTTCAATATATAAAAGTAATATAGGTAACTAGTAGGGCTGATTTGGGGAAAATATCTAATCACGCTTTTTCTGACAGACATTGCGATTACGATTTCATGCAGTAATTTTTTTTTTATACGCCAAGCTTCAGTTCAGTATTCCATAGTCCATAGATTTATAACATATGACACAGCATTACCGCATGAGATACCGTCAAAATATGAACTGATCTATATTCTAATGCAAGGATCAGATTTTTAATGATGTGGTGTGTTAAGCTAAATAAAGTAATAATCCATACCACTGCAGCAAAAACAAAAACAATAGTGAGCTTGCAAACAGCTCGGTCCCCTAAACACCAGGACCACATTTCCCACACCAATGAACATGGACTCCTTCAGTGTATGTAGCCCTTTTGATTGTGCTAATTTGTTATTAGTGTTAACAGCAGCAAATCTAACACTCTCAACCAAAAAGCTGCAATGTTCATAGCAGAGTGGCTGTTCTGAAATCGTAAGGCTGGAAAAATTCGAGCGTAGTATGCATTTTATAACATGTTGAATAAATAGACGTAGTTTATGGTGATTTAATGTTGGTCAAAGTTTCCACTTTTTAACAACTGTATATGGTTATTCTCTAAACAAATCAATTCAGAGGAAACAAAAAATGTATCTGTTCAGGGTTCAAAAGAGGTTTGGGTAACATGCTTTCAGACTGTCGCACAAAAAAATCTTATGGCATCTAAATTATTCCATTATGAACTTTAGAATTAGCTGCATGTTAGGGCAGTTTGCAAACCCTACAGACTATTTACTTGGTAATAAAGCCTCCATACACGTAAATGTACGTGCAGACTCATCTCAAACAGAAACTCACTCCAGGCAGCTGACCAAAGTTGGCTTTTTGAAATGAAATGCAGTTTTCCATTGAAGCGGCTTGTCATTCCTTTGCCTTGTTGCACCGACAAATATATGAGAATGAGAGAACATTACATGCGTCACTCTTTAATGTCTTTTCTAAAGAAGACTGCCCATACCCAACTGTAATTGCGATTAAAGCGATCTGTTCTTTTAGTATTTATGTTAAAGCGATGCTTTTATTTTATTACTGTGGTGGGATTAATATTAATTTCAAAAGATTAATCTATGGAAAATCAATGCTTCAATCACCACAAAAACATATGACATAAACGCGACTGTATTATGAGTTCTATGGCTTTTCTGGGGGGCACAGACTTCGCTGCTGTGGGGATTACTGACTGTCTAATTGTTTTGATGGGTTATGCTAATGCAATTTCCCATTAAAAAAAACAAAAGGTGTGATACATTGAAGTATGTCACTGCTGGTGTTTAAAAGCTGCCAGTTTTATTGATGATAGGACCTTTCTAAAAACAATCTCGGACGATGAAATAGGAAGGCAATTCACTTACAGCGCAGTAGCGGAATCAGATTTTTTTTCTGCACCACAAATGCAGCATTTTCTTAGGGTTTCTTAGGGTTTCCTATTTGTGGGCGTATACTTCGTCGTCTCTGGCCACTGCTGATTGGTGAGCATAACTGTCACATAAGGAGCATGTATAATAAATATCGTATGTCCTAAATCTCAGCCTTTGGGATTTGCTAATGGCGTTGTTTCAAATGGCGATTTCAATTTGATCAGCCCTAATAACTAGTGGGGTTTCCTTTGGTTAGCAAATCCCTTGTGATTTAAATGCAGCTTTTGGAACAAGGTGCTTGTGTATGTATGAGTTTCTTTATAAATCTGGGCTTTCTGTCAAAAAAGCATGTAGTTTTGTTGTGTGCAGTGCCTGCTGTGTGTGTGTGTGTGTGTGTGTGTGTGAGAGAGAGAAAATGTGAACTCTGTAATGGGTCTCCCTGTGCTTGCTAAGGTGAGAATCCGTGCTCATTGGGGCTCTGCATTGGATATGCAGTTATGGAAAACGGAGAGAAGAACCACTGTGATTTTTTTTGTAGATTGTACCACCTCTAAGCCACTGCTTCTAGTACAAATATGACAGCAGATACTAAATGTGGGCACTACCATTTTATTACTTTCACAAGATGTAACAGATCAATGATGGAGTGCAAGGAAACAAGAAATAGCTTGTGGCTTTTATGTATTCAGTGTGCTAAAAGCAGCTGGGGGAATCGGTGGCTGGGCACACATTTACTGCTGTGTAAGAGACACTCCTGTTTTACCCATGGGGTTTTTTTTGGACGTCGTCCTTGTGCCTGTACTACCACTACTAGATCCATGGATGTGGGCCTGCTGAGCAGCATGTACCAGACTCAAGCAGGAAGCTTTGACTTGTGCGATTGTCAGGGATCCGGCAGGCGACGGTCCAGCTGTCAGAGGGGCGCTTCAGCGTGGCGAAACGTGGGGCGAGCAGCAGAGGTCACACCATCCTGCTTCTTCCTCTTTTCGGTAACAGTGGCAGGATATGCAGCTGTTCATGGCGGAGGATACAGGGTCTAGTCACACCCTTAAGATGGTCTGAGTTGGATTTTTTTCCTCATAAGCTTTTTTTTTTTTTACAGAATGGTATACAAACTCCCTCTGAATCGGCAACAACTCGCAGCATGTGCACATAGACCACTGGTATGAGAACATTGTGTAACCAAAACAAATCACCCTTTAATTACGCAAGGCTTGTAAGAAATTAAAGGGATGTTGCTAAAACATGCAGAAAGTGTATCATTTGGTAAATATTGTCACATGGATTTTAACTTTCAAAGTAAAACAGAAGTCAGTATTTATAAACCTTTTTAAAAAAAAAAATAGCAACTTTGTGTTTAGACTTAAATTCAGAAACATCTTAGTCGTCACCCGTTCTGCATGTCCTGTTGATTATTCCAGATTATTTGGAGGTTTATCTTTTTAAAAAATATTCAAAATACATCTTGGTGTGATGCTATCCAATCAAATTAGGTTTTGCACCTATGTTGATGACTGATTTTTATTTATTTATTTATTTATTTTTTAAACGAAACAAATGTGGTGTGATTTACTGCCACTAGAGGGAGACAAATCCAAGGATTTCATGTCACCTGGCAATCTGGAATTTGTACATTTTAATAATATCATTAACTTGTATGGCTTACATTTCTAAATACTACCTATAGTGAGCATGATTACCTTCGTGTTATCATTTGGTGGAGCTATTTAGAATAAGATCCAAAAAAGGGACCTTTTGCTGAATCCGAGGCAGACAGTGGAGATAAAGAACAGGCCATGGCAGCTATTGTCTCTAGCTCCTCCTGGTGGAGGAGGTCCAGCATCACACTCTGATTTTCAGGTCCCTCTCCCAATGAATTCCACCATGGCAGCAGCTTGGCAGGAGTGCGGGGTCATGGCTACATGAGCTTCACCAGGATGAGCATGAGAATCAGCACCACCACAATAAGTAGGAAATTGAGGATCAGGTTGAGGCCGCGGTTGTTGACCAGATCCATGGATGTGGGCCTGCTGAGCAGCGCGTACCAGACTTGAACGGGAAGCTTTGTGGGGCTGTCAGGGATCCGGCAGGCGAGGGCCCAGCTGTCAGAAGGGTGTTTCAGCCTGGTGAAATGGGGAGTGAGCAGCGGAGGTCACACCATCCTGATTCTTCCTCTTTCGGCTACAGTGGCAGATATACAGCTGTTCATAGAGGAGGATACAGGGTTACAGTCAAACCCTCACGATTGACTTTGTCCATTATACACATAATGGCAATATATCTTACCTCACTAGAATGTGTCACTGTACTGCTGGTTCAGCCAGTGTGTTTCTGTGTGTCATGCTGTTACCAAGCTCAAGGGCAGAATGTGCAGGAATTCAAATTCATAGGGGTGTCATAACTTGCTGTGGGTGTTTGCTGAACATGACAGTGCTGGTCCATAACACCAAGTGGCTGAAAATCTTTGTATATTGGTTATTTTAAAGAAAATGACTAATACATTTATTATTGTTCTTTCAGTGCAGTGTGCCATTAACTGTGATTCTTTTTTAATGTACAAGTTTGTAACACTGGAATGTGGACAACTTACTGATCTAAGAGTATTGCATACCACGCATAAGTAAAATTCAGTGGTGCTTATTTATATATTGGCAAATGCAGATTGTTTTTCTTTATAGCTGATTCTGATTCACTGTAATAAGCATTATGATAATTAACAGTCTAAATCCCACAGCTTTAAATATATAACATGAAAGAATGTACAGTCAAAACAGGCCTGCACAAGGTGATCTTAGGGTGCTGACGCCATGGTTACTGTTCAGTAGTAGCTTGGCTTGTTTTACTCAAGGCCAAGGGAAGGTCAGGGCTTAACATCACAGCATGGTTCATTTAGACACTGTGGATTCCTGTTGCTTTCATTACATACCCCATTTATTTCAACACAGTTGAGTGGGAACAGGGACATTGCGACAGCAGAACTAGAAAGGAGCTCCCGGAGGAAAGCCGTCATGACATATCATGGTGGGACATGGGGTAGGGGTAGAGCAGGGGTGAAGAGCAGCACGACCTCCGAGGCCTCTTCTTCAGCCATTGTAGCCCCACTTTCACACATCATCCTTTGTTGGCTGGAAAGCCCAGTTGGACCACCCTCTCCCTCTTGGCAAAGCGCAAAAGTGACAAAAAAAGTCCTAGTGGTTGCTTTACAGGGGTGCAGACGGACCATGCAAGGTTTTAAATTCTAATACACACTTGGCCCAAACACATTTTTTGAAAAATTGGCAGTTCCCTTATTTATCTAGCTACGACTTGACTCCACCCCCTCCCCCCCCATACAGTCAGTCGTCCTATTGGGTAGCTGATGCGGAGCCACACCCCCTCACATCAGCAGAAGAATGACGTAGATGAGCAGCAGACAGATGAGGATGAGGCAGAAGTTGACAAAGAGGTCCTGCAGGTTCTGCTTAGCCTGGGGGGGCACCTCCATGGTAGATGCCCTCCGGATGGCGGAGCGAGTCATGTGCTGCACCTTCTCCATGCTTAGGACAGTGAGGCGGGTAGGGGGTGGCTGTGGGGATTAAGGTGCAAGAGCGTACACTAAGCTGGAGGTTAGTGTAGAGAGGGATGCAGAGGGTAGAAGCAGAAGGGTGTGGTTGTGAAGGTGGTGGCCGTGGAGGTCCGATGAGCCCGAGGGTGAGGGGGGGCTTCGAGGAGCTGAGGAAGGGAGCAGCAAAGAAGCGGAATGAGTGAACAAGTTAGGGAGAAAAACCAGAACGTGGGGGTATTCTTTAAAACCAGAACGC